>JAVLSZ010000134.1:250000-270000 GCA_032313775.1 Urocyon cinereoargenteus | reverse complement strand
GTTAGGGGTTAGGGGTTAGGGTTAGTGTTAGGGTTAGGGTACGGGTTAGGGTACGGTTTAGGGTTAGGGTACGGGTTAGTGTTAGTGTTAGGGTTAGGGTTAGTGTTAGGGTACGGTTTAGGGTTAGGGTTAGGGTTAGGGTACGGGTTAGGGTACGGGTTAGGGTTAGGGTTCGGGTTAGAGTACGGGTTAGGGTTAGGGTTAGGGTACGGGTTAGGGTTACGGTTAGTGTACGGGTTAGGGTTAGGTTTAGGGTAGGTTTAGGGTACGGGTTAAGGTTAGGGTTAGGGTAGGTGTTAGGGTTAGGATACGGGTTAGGGTTAGGGTTAGGGTTAGTGTTAGTGTTAGGGTACGGGTTAGGGTTAGGGTACGGGTTAGAGTACGGGTTAGGGTTAGGGTTAGGGTACGGGTTAGGTTTAGGGTTAGGTACGGGTTAGGGTTAGGGTACGGGTAAGAGTTAGGGTTAGGGTTAGGGTTCGGTTTAGGGTTAGGGTTAGGGTACGGGTTAGGGTTAGGGTTAGGGTACGGGTTTGGGTTAGGGTTAGGGTATGGGTTAGGGTTAGGGTACGGGTTAGCGTTAGGTTTAGGTTTAGGGATAGTGTTAGGGTTAGGGTACGGGTTAGGGTTAGGTTTAGGGTACGGGTTAGGGTTAGGGTTAGGATTAGGGTTAGGGTACAGGTTAGGGTTAGGTTTAGGGTAAGGGTTAGGGTACGGGTTAGGGTTAGGGTATGGGTTAGGGTTAGGTTTAGGTTACGGGTTAGGGTTAGGGTTAGGGTTAGGGTTAGGGTTAGGGTTAGGGTACGGGTTAGGGTTAGGGTTAGGGTTAGTGTTAGGGTTAGCGTACGGGTTAGGGTTAGGTTTAGGGTAAGGGTTAGGTTACGGGTTAGGGTTAAGTTTAGGTTAAGGATAAGGGTACGGGTTAGGGTTAGGGTTAGGGTTAGGGTTAGGGTTAGTGTTAGGGTATGGGTTAGGTTTAGGTACAATTTAGGGTTAGGGTTAGGGTTAGGATTAGGTTTAGGGTACGGGTTAGGGTTAGGGTACGGGTTAGGGTTAGGGTTAGGGTACGGTTTAGGGTCAGGGTTAGGGGTTAGGGTTAGGATTAGGGTTAGGGTTAGGGTTAGGGTACGGGTTAGGGTTAGGGTACGGGTTAGGGTTAGTGTTAGGGTTAGGGTTAGTGTTAGCGTACGGGTTAGGGTTAGGGTTTCGTTTAGGGTTAGGTTTAGGGTTAGGGTACGGGTTAGGGATAGGGTACGGGTTAGTGTTAGGGTTAGGTTTAGGGTTAGGGTTAGGGTTAGGAAAGGGTTAGGGTTAGGGTTAGGGTTAGGGTACGGTTTAAGTTTAGGGTTAGGGTACGGGTTATGGTTAGGGTTAGTGTTAGGGTTAGGTTTAGGGTACGGTTTAGGGTTAGGGTTAGGGTACGGGTTAGGGTTAGTGTTAGGGGTTAGGGTTAGGATTAGGGTTAGGGTTAGGGTTAGGGTGCGGGTTACGTTTAGGGTTAGGGTTAGGGTTAGGGTACGGGTTAGTGTTAGGGTTAGGGTTAGGGTTAGGTTTAGGGTACGGGTTAGGTTTAGGGTTAGGGTTAGGGTTAGGTTTAGGGTACGGGTTAGGGTTAGAGTTAGGGTTAGGGTTAGGGTACGGATTAGGGTTAGGGTATGGGTTAGGGTTAGGGTTAGGGTACGGGTTAGGGTACGGGTTAGGTTTAGGGTTAGGGTAAGGGTACGGGGTAGGGTTAGGGTTAGGGTTAGTGTTAGTGTTAATGTACGGGTTAGGATTAGGGTTAGGGTTAGGGTTAGGGTTAGGGGTTAGGGGTTAGGGTTAGGGTTAGGTTTAGGGTTAGGGTACGGGTTAGGGTTAGGGTTAGGATTAGGGTTAGGTTACAGGTTAGGGTTAGGTTTAGGGTAAGGGTTAGGGTACGGGTTAGGGTTAGGGTTAGGGTTAGTGTTAGTGTTAATGTACGCGTTAGGTTTAGGTTTAGGGTTAGGCTTAGGGTTAGGGGTTAGGGGTTAGGGTTAGGGTTAGGATTAGGGTTAGGGTACGGATTAGGGTTAGGGTTAGGATTAGGTTTAGGGTACAGGTTAGGGTTAGGTTTAGGGTAAGGGTTATGGTACGGGTTGGGGTTAGGGTTAGGGTTAGGGTACGGGTTAGGGTACGGTTTAGGTTTAGTGTTAGGGTTAGGGTATGGGTTAGGGTACGTGTTAGGGTTAGGGTACCGGTTAGGGATAGGGTACGGTTTAGGGTTAGGGTTAGGGTTAGGATTAGGTTTAGGGTACGGGTTAGGGTTAGGGTACGGATTAGGGTTAGGGTTAGGGTACGGGTTAGGGTTAGGGTTAGGGTTTAGGGTTAGGATTAGGGTAAGGGTTAGGGTTAGGGTACGGGTTAGGGTTAGGGTATGGGTTAGTGTTAGGGTTAGGGTTAGGGTTAGGGTTAGCGTACGGGTTAGGGTTAGGGTTAGGTTTAGGGTTAGGGTTAGGGTTACGGTAACAGTTAGGGTTAGGGTACGGGTTAGGGTTAGGGTTAGGGTTAGGGTTAGGGTTAGGAAAGGGTTAGGGTTAGGGTTAGGGTTAGGGTTAGTGTACGTGTTAAGGGTAGGGTTAGGGTACGGGTTAGGGTTAGGGTTAGTGTTAGGGTTAGGGTTAGGGTACGGGTTAGGGTTAGGGTTAGGGTACCGGTTAGGGTACGGTTTAGGGTTAGTGTTAGGGTTAGGGTTAGGGTTAGGTTTAGGTTACGGGTTAGGGTACGGGTTAGGGTTAGGTTTAGGGTTAGGGTTAGGGTTAGGGTACGGGTTAGGGTTACAGATAGGGTTAGGTTTAGGGTACGGGTTAGGGTAAGGGTTAGGGTTAGGCTTAGGGTTAGGGTTAGGGTACGGGTTAGGGTTAGGGTACGGGCTAGGGTTAGGTTTAGAGTACGGGTTAGGGTACGGGTTAGGGTTAGGGTTAGGGTTAGGGTTAGGTTACGGGTTAGGTTTTGGGTTAGGGTTAGTGTTATTGTTAGCGTACGGGTTAGGGTTACGGTTAGGGTTAGCGTTATGGTTAGGGTACGGGTTAGGGTTAGGGTTAGGGTACGGGTTAGGTTTAGGGTTAGGGTACGTGTTAGGGTTAGGTTTATGGGTAGGGTTAGGTACGGGTTAGGGTTAGGGCTAGGGTTAGGTTTAGGGTTAGGTTTAGCAACGAGTTAGGGTTAGTGTTAGGGTTAGGGTTAGGGTACGGGTTAGTGTTAGGGTTAGGGTTAGGGTACGGGTTAGGGTTAGGGTTAGGGTTAGGGTTAGGGTACGAGTTAGGGTTAGGGTTAGGGTTAGGGGTTAGTGGTCAGTGTTAGGGTTAGTGTTAGGGTTAGGGTACGGGTTAGGGTGCGGGTTAGGGTTAGGGTACGTGTTAGTGTTAGGGTTAGGGTTAGTGTTAGGGTACGGGTTAGGGTACGGGTTAGGGTTAGGGTACGGGTTAGGGTACGGGTTAGGGTTAGGGTACGGGTTAGGGATAGGGTTAGGGTTAGGGTTAGGTTTAGGAAAGGGTTATGGTTAGGGTTAGGGTACGGGTTAGGGTTAGGTTTAGGGTTAGGGTTAAGGTACGGTTTAGGGTTAAGGTACGGGTTAGGGTTAGGGTACGTGCTAGGGTACGGTTTAGGGTTAGGGTTAAGGTACTGGTTACGGTTAGGATTGGGTTAGGGTTAGGGTTAGGGTTAGGGTACGGGTTAGGGTTAGGGTACGGGTTAGGGTACGGGTTAGGGTTAGGTTTAGGGTTAGGGTTAGGGTATGGTTTAGGGTTAGGGTACGGGTTAGGGTTTGGTTTAGGGTACTGGTTAGGGTTAGGGTTTGGGTACGGGTTAGGGTTAGGGTTAGGGTTAGGGTACGGGTTAGGGTTAGGGTTAGGTTTAGGGTACAAGTTAGGGTTAGGTTTAGGGGTGAGGGTTAGGGTAAGTGTTAGGGTTAGGGTTAGGGTAAGGTTTAGGTTTAGGCTACGGGTTAGGGTTAGGGTTAGGGTTAGTGTTAGTGTTAAACTACGGGTTAGGGTTAGGGATAAGGTTAGGGTTAGGGTTAGGGGTTAGGTGTTAGGGTTAGGGTTAGGGTTACGGTACGGGTTAGTGTACGAGTTAGGATTAGGGTACGGGTTAGGGTAAGGGTTAGGGTTAGGGTTAGGATTAGGTTTAGGGTACGGGTTAGGGTTAGGTTTAGGGTAAAGGTTAGGGTACTGTTTAGTGTTAGGGTTAGGGTTAGGGTTAGGGTTAGGTTTAGGGTACGGGTTAGGGTTAGGTTTAGGGTTAGGGTTAGGGTTAGGGTACGGGTTAGGGTACGTGTTAGGGGTAGGGTACCGGTTAGGGTTAGGATTCGGGTTATGGTTAGGGTTAGGGTACGGGTTAGGGTTAGGGTTAGGGGTTAGATTTAGGGTTAGGGTACGGGTTAGGGTTAGGGAACGGGTTAGGGTTAGGGTTAGGTTTAGGGTTAGTGTTAGTGTTAGGAAAGAGTTAGGGTCAGGGTTAGGGTTAGGGTTACGGTACGGGTTAAGATTAGGGTTAGGGTACGGGTTAGGGTTAGGGTTAGTGTTAGGGTTAGGGTTAGGGTAAGGGTTAGGTTTAGGGTTAGGGTACGGGTTAGGGTTAGGGTTAGGGGTTAGGGTTAGGATTAGGATTAGGGTGAGGGTTAGGGTACAGTTAGGGTTAGGGTTAGGTTTAGGGTTTGGGTACGGGTGAGGGTTAGGTTTAGTGTTAGGGTTAGGGTGCGGTTTAGGGTTAGGTTTAGGGTTAGGTTTAGGGTACGGGTTAGGGTTAGGGTTAGGGTTAGTGTGAGGGTTAGGGTTAGGGTACGGGTTAGGGTTAGGGTATGGGTTAGGTTTAGGTTTAGGTTACGGGTTAGGGTTAGGGTTAGGGTTAGGGTTAGGGTTAGGGTTAGGGTACGGGTTAGGGTTAGGGTTAGTGTTAGGGTTAGCGTACGGGTTAGGGTTAGGTTTAGGGTAAGGGTTAGGGTACGGGTTAGGGTTAAGTTTAGGTTAAGGATAAGGGTACGGGTTAGGGTTAGGGTTAGGGTTAGGGTTAGTGTTAGGGTACGGGTTAGGGTTAGGGTACAGTTTAGGGTTAGGGTTAGGGTTAGGATTAGGTTTAGGGTACGGGTTAGGGTTAGGGTACGGGTTAGGGTTAGGGTCAGGGTACGGGTTAGGGTTAGGGTTAGGGGTTAGGGTTAGGATTAGGGTTAGGGTTAGGGTTAGGGTACGGGTTAGGGTTAGGGTACGGGTTAGGGTTAGTGTTAGGGTTAGGGTTAGGGTTAGCGTACGGGTTAGGGTTAGGGTTAGGTTTAGGGTACGGGTTAGGGTTAGGGTTAGGGTACGGGTTAGGGTTAGTGTTAGGGGTTAGGGTTAGGATTAGGGTTAGGGTTAGGTTTAGGGTGCGGGTTACGGGTAGGGTTAGGGTTAGGGTTAGGGTACGGGGTTAGGGTTAGGGTTAGGGTTAGGTTTAGGGTACGGGTTAGGGTTAGGGTTAGGGTTAGGTTTAGGGTACGGGTTAGGGTTAGAGTACGGGTTAGGGTTAGGTTTAGGGTACGGTTTAGGGTTAGGGTTAGTGTTAGGGTTAGGGTTAGGGTTAGGGTTAGGTTTAGGGTTAGGGTACGGGTAAGGGTTAGGGTTAGTGTTAGGGTTAGCATACGGGTTAGGGTAGGTTTAGGGTAAGGGTTAGGGTAGGGGTGAGGGTTACGGTTAGGGTTAGGGTTAGGTTTAGGGTACAGGTTAGGGTTAGGGTTAGTGTTAGGGTACGGGTTAAGGTACGTGTTAGGGTTAGGGTACCGGTTAGGGTTAGGGTACGGGTTAGGGTTAGGGCTAGGGGTTAGGGTTAGGGTTAGGGTTAGGGTACGGGTTAGGGTTAGGGTACAGGTTAGGGTTAGGTTTAGGTTTAGTGTACGGGTTAGGGTTAGGGTACGGATTAGGGTTAGGGTTAGGGTACGGGTTAGGGTTAGGGTTAGGGGTTATGGTTAGGATTAGGGTTAGGGTTAGGGTTAGGGTACGGGTTATGGTTAGGGTACGGGTTAGGGTTAGGGTTAGGGTTAGGGTTAGCGTACATGTTAGGGTTAGGGTTAGGTTTTGGGTTAGGTTTAGGGTTAGGGTACGGGTTAGGGTTAGGGTACGGGTTAGGGTTAGGGTTAGGGTTAGGGTTAGGGTTAGGAAAGTGTTAGGGTTAGGGTTAGGGTTAGGGTGCGGGTTAAGGGTAGGGTTAGGGTACGGGTTAGGTTTAGGTTTAGTGTTAGGGTACGGGTTAGGTTACGGGTTAGGTTACGGGTTAGGGTACGGGTTAGGGTTAAGGTTAGGGTACAGGTTAAGGTTAGGGTTAGGGTGAGGGTTAGGGTACGGTTTAGGGTTAGGTTTAGGTTCAGGGTTAGGGTAGGGGTTAGGGTTAGGGTAAGGGTTAGGTTTAGGTTTAGAGTACGGGTTAGGGTTAGGGTTAGGGTTAGGGTTAGGGTTAGGGTACGGGTTAGGGTTAGGTTACGGGTTAGGTTTAGGTTTAGGGTACGGGTAGGGTTAGAGTTAGGGTTAGGGTTAGGGTTAGGGTACGGGTTAGGGTTAGGTTTAGGATTAGGGTTAGTGTTAGGGTTAGCGTACGGGTTAGGGTTAGGTTTAAGGTAAGGGTTAGGGTTAGGGTTAGGAAAGGGTTAGGGTTAGGGTTAGGGTTAGGGTTAGGGTTCGGGTTAGGGTATGGGTTAGGGTTAGGGTTAGGGTTAGGGTTAGGGTTAGGGTACGAGTTAGTGTTAGGTTTAGGGTACGGGTTAGGGTTAGGCTTAGGTTACGGGTTAGGGTTAGGGTTAGGGTTAGGGTTAGGGTTAGGGTTACGGTACGGTTTAGGTTTAGGTCTAGGTTACGGTTAGTGTTAGGGTTAGCAAAGAGTTAGGGTTAGTGTTAGGGTTAGGTTTAGGGTTAGTGTTAGGGTTAGCGTGCAGGTTAGGGTTAGGGTTAGGGGTTAGGGTTAGGATTAGGGTTAGGGTTAGGGTACGGGTTAGGGTTAGGTTTAGGGTTAGGGTACGGGTTAGTGTTAGGGTTAGGGTTAGGGTTAGGTTTAGGGTACGCGTTAGGGTTAGGTTTAGGGTTAGGGTTAGGGTTAGTGTTAGGGTTAGCGTACGGGTTAGGGTTAGGTTTAGGGTAAGGTTTAGGGTGCGGGTTAGGGTTAGGGTTAGGGTTAGGTTTATGGTACAGGTTAGGGTTAGGGTTAGGTTTAGGGTTAGGGTACGGGTTAGGGTACGTGTTAGGGTTAGGGTACTGGTTAGGTTTAGGGTACGGTTTAGGGTTAGGGTTAGCGTATGGTTTAGGGTTAGGGTTAGGTTAAGGGTTAGGGTTAGGGTTAGGGTACGGGTTAGGGTTAGGGTACGGGTTAGGGTTAGGGTTAGGGTTAGGGTTAGGGTTAGGAAAGGGTTAGGGTTAGGGTTAGGGTTAGGGTACGGGTTAGGGTTAGGGTTAGTGTTAGGGTTAAGGTTAGGGTTAGGGTACGGGTTAGGGTTAGGGTTAGTGTTAGGGTTAGCGTACGGGTTAGGGTTAGGTTGAGGGTAAGGGTTAGGGTACGGGTTAGGGTTAGGGTTAGGATTAGGGTCAGGTTTAGGGTACAGGTTAGGGTTAGGGTTAGGGTTAGGGTACAGGTTAGGGTAGGTGTTAGGGAAAGGGTACCGGTTAGGGTTAGGGTACAGGTTAGGGTTAGGGTTAGGTGTTAGTGTTAGGGTTAGGGTTAGGGTACGGGTTAGGGTTAGGGTACAGGTTAGGGTTAGGGTTAGGGTTAGGATTAGGTTTAGGGTACGGGTTAGGGTTAGGGTACGGTTTAGGGTAAGGGTTAGGGTACGGTTTAGGGTTAGGGTTAGGGGTTAGGGTTAGGATTAGGGTTAGCGTTAGGGTTAGGGTTAGGGTTAGGTTTAGGGTATGGGTTAGGGTTAGGGTTAGGGTTAGTGTTAGGGTTAGGGTTAGCGTACGGGTTAGGGTTAGATTTAGGTTTAGGGATAGGTTTAGGGTTAAAGTACGGGTTAGGGTTAGGGTACGGGTTAGGGTTAGGGTACGGGTTAGGGTTAGGGTTAGGGTACGGGTTAAGAATAGGGTTAGGGTACGGGTTAGGGTTCGGGTTAGTGTTAGGGTACGGGTTAGGATACGGTTTAGGGTACGGGTTAGGGTTAAGGTTAGGGTACGGGTTAGGTTTACGGTTAGGGTTAGGGTTAGGGTTAGTGTTAGGGTTAGCGTACGGGTTAGGGTTAGGTTTAGGGTAAGGTTTAGGGTGCGGGTTAGGGTTAGTGTTAGGGTTAGGTTTATGGTACAGGTTAGGGTTAGGGTTAGGTTTAGGGTTAGGGTACGGGTTAGGGTACGTGTTAGGGTTAGGGTACTGGTTAGGTTTAGGGTACGGTTTAGGGTTAGGGTTAGCGTATGGTTTAGGGTTAGGGTTAGGTTAAGGGTTAGGGTTAGGGTTAGGGTACGGGTTAGGGTTAGGGTACGGGTTAGGGTTAGGGTTAGGGTTAGGGTTAGGGTTAGGAAAGGCTTAGGGTTAGGGTTAGGGTTAGGGTACGGGTTAGGGTTAGGGTTAGTGTTAGGGTTAAGGTTAGGGTTAGGGTACGGGTTAGGGTTAGGGTTAGTGTTAGGGTTAGCGTACGGGTTAGGGTTAGGTTGAGGGTAAGGGTTAGGGTACGGGTTAGGGTTAGGGTTAGGATTAGGGTCAGGTTTAGGGTACAGGTTAGGGTTAGGGTTAGGGTTAGGGTACAGGTTAGGGTAGGTGTTAGGGAAAGGGTACCGGTTAGGGTTAGGGTACAGGTTAGGGTTAGGGTTAGGTGTTAGTGTTAGGGTTAGGGTTAGGGTACGGGTTAGGGTTAGGGTACAGGTTAGGGTTAGGGTTAGGGTTAGGATTAGGTTTAGGGTACGGGTTAGGGTTAGGGTACGGTTTAGGGTAAGGGTTAGGGTACGGTTTAGGGTTAGGGTTAGGGGTTAGGGTTAGGATTAGGGTTAGCGTTAGGGTTAGGGTTAGGGTTAGGTTTAGGGTATGGGTTAGGGTTAGGGTTAGGGTTAGTGTTAGGGTTAGGGATAGCGTACGGGTTAGGGTTAGATTTAGGTTTAGGGATAGGTTTAGGGTTAAAGTACGGGTTAGGGTTAGGGTACGGGTTAGGGTTAGGGTTAGGGTTAGGGTTAGGGTACGGGTTAAGAATAGGGTTAGGGTACGGGTTAGGGTTCGGGTTAGTGTTAGGGTACGGGTTAGGATACGGTTTAGGGTACGGGTTAGGGTTAAGGTTAGGGTACGGGTTAGGTTTACGGTTAGGGTTAGGGTTAGGGTATTGTTTAGCGTTAGGTTTAGGGTTAGGGTTAGTGTTAGGGTACGGGTTAGGTTTAGGGTAAGGGTTAGGGTTAGGTTTAGAGAACGGGTTAGGGTTAGGGTTAGGGTTAGGGTTAGGGTTAGGGTACGGTTTAGGGTTAGGGTACGGGTTAGGGTTAGGTTTAGGGTACGGGTTTGGGTTTGGGTTAGGGTTAGGGTTAGGGTTAGGGTTAGGGTACGGGTTAGGGTTAGGGTTAGGGTTAGTGTTAGGGTTAGCGTACGGGTTAGGGTTAGGGTTAGGGTTAGGTTTAGGGTACGGGTTAGGGTTAGGGTTAGGGTTAGGGTTAGGGTTAGGAAGGGTTAGGGTTAGGGTTATGGTTAGGGTTAGGGTTAGGGTATGGGTTAGGGTTAGGGTTAGGGTTAGGGTACGGGTTAGGGTTAGGGTTAGGGTACGGTTTAGGGTTAGGTTACGGGTTAGGGTTAGGGTTAGGGTAAGGGTTTGGGTTAAGGTACGGGTTAGGGTTAGGGTACGTGTTAGGGTACGGGTTTGGGTTAGGGTTAGGGTACGGGTTAGTTTTAGGGTTAGGGTACGGGTTAGGGTTAGGGTTAGGGTACGGGTTAGGGTTAGGGTACGGGTTAGGGTTAGGGTTAGGGTACGGGTTTGGGTTAAGGTATGGGTTAGGGTTAGGGTACGTGTTAGGGTACGGGTTAGGGTTAGGGTACGGGTTAGGTTTAGGGTTAGGGTACGGGTTAGGGTTAGTGTTAGGGTTAGGGTTAGGTTTAGGATACGGGTTAGGGTTAGGGTTAGGGTTAGGGTTAGTGTTAGCAAAGGGTTAGGGGTAGGGTTAGGTTTAGGGTTAGGGTTAGGGAACGGGTTACGGTAGGGTACGGGTTAGGGTAAGGGTTAGGGTTAGGGTTAGGGTTAGGGTTAGGAAAGGGTTAGGGTTAGGGTTAGGGTTAGGGTTAGGGTTAGGGTACGGGTTAGGGTTAGGGTTAGGGTACGTGTTAGGGTTAGGGTTTGGGTTAGGGTTAGGTTTAGGTTTAGGGTACGGTTTAGGGTTAGGGTTAGGGTTAGGGTTTAGGGGTTAGGGTTAGGGTTAGGGTTAGGGTGAGGGTTAGGGTACGGTTTAGGGTACGGGTTAGGGTTAGGGTTAGGGGTTAGGGTTAGGGTTACGGTTAGGGTTAGGGTTAGGGTACGGGTTAGGGTTAGGGTTAGGGTTAGGGTTAGGGTTAGGGTTAGGGTTAGTGTTAGGGTTAGGGTGCGGGTTAGGGTTAGGGTTAGGGTTAGGGTTAAGTTTAGGGTACGGGTTAGGGTTAGGGTTAGGGTTAGGGTGAGGGTTAGGGTTAGGGTACGGGTTAGGGTTAGGGTATGGGTTAGGGTTAGGTTTAGGTTACGGGTTAGGGGTAGGGTTAGGGTTAGGGTTATGGTACGGGTTAGGGTTAGGTTTAGGGTTAGTGTTAGGGTTAGCGTATGGGTTAGGGTTAGGTTTAGGGTAAGGGTTAGGGTACGGGTTAGGGTTAAGTTTAGGTTAAGGATAAGGGTACGGGTTAGGGTTAGGGTTAGGGTTAGGGTTAGGGTTAGTGTTTGGTTTAGGGTTAGGGTTAGGGTTAGGGTACGGGTTAGGTTTAGGGTACGGGTTAGGGTACTTTTTAGGGTTAGGGTTAGGGTTAGGATTAGGTTTAGGGTACGGGTTAGGTTTAGGGTACGGGTTAGGGTACGGGTTAGTGTTAGGGTTAGGGTTAGGGTTAGGTTTAGGGTACGCGTTAGGGTTAGGGTTAGGGTTAGGTTATGGTATGGGTTAGGGTTAGGTTTACGGTTAGGTTTAGGGTACGGATTAGGGTTAGGTTTAGGGTTAGGGTACGGGTTAGTGTTAGGGTTAGGGTTAGGGTTAGGTTTAGGTTACGCGTTAGGGTTAGGGTTAGGGTACGGGTTAGGGTTAGGGTACGGGTTAGGGTTAGGTTTAGGGTACGGGTTAGGGTTAGGGTTAGGGTTAGTGTTAAGGTTAGGGTTACGGTTAGGGTACGGGTTAGGGTTAGGGTTAGTGTTAGGGTTAGCGTACGGGTTAGGGTTAGGTTTAGTGTAAGTTTTAGGGTGCGGGTTAGGGTTAGGGTTAGGGTTAGGTTTATGGTACAGGTTAGGGTTAGGGTTAGGGTTAGGGTTAGGGTACGGGTTAGGGTACGTGTTAGGGTTAGGGTACCGGTTAGCGTTAGGGTACGGGTTAGTGTTAGGGTTAGCGTACGGGTTAGGGTTAGGGTTTGGTTTAGGGTTAGGGTTAGGGTTAGGGTACGGTTTAGGGTTAGGGTACGGGTTAGTGTACGGGTTAGGGTTAGGGTTAGGGTTAGGAAAGGGTTAGGGTTAGGGTTAGGGTTAGGGTTAGGCTACGGGTTAAGGGTAGGGTTAGGGTACGGGTTAGGGTTAGGGTTAGTGTTAGGGTACGGGTTAGGGTACGGGTTAGGTTACGGGTTAGGGTACGGGTTAGGGTTAAGTTTAGGGTATGGGTTAGGGTTACAGTTAGGGTTAGGTTTAGGGTGCGGTTTAGGGTTAGGTTTAGGGTTAGGTTTAGGGTTAGGGTACGGGTTAGGTTAGGGTAAAGGTTAGGGTTAGGTTTAGAGTACGGTTTAGGGTTAGGGTTAGTGTTAGGGTTAGGGTACGGGTTAGGGTACGAGTTAGTTTTAGGGTTAGGGTTAGGGTACGGGTTAGGGAAAGGGTTAGTGTTAGAGTTAGGATTAGGGTTAGG
Organism: Urocyon cinereoargenteus; assembly: GCA_032313775.1. Classification (NCBI taxonomy): domain Eukaryota; kingdom Metazoa; phylum Chordata; class Mammalia; order Carnivora; family Canidae; genus Urocyon; species Urocyon cinereoargenteus. The sequence continues at coordinate 258,022 of JAVLSZ010000134.1, read as the reverse complement.
GTACGGGTTAGGGTTAGGTTTAGGGTAAGGGTTAGGGTACGGGTTAGGGTTAGGGTTAGGGTTAGGGTTAGGTTTAGGGTACGGGTTAGGGTTAGGGTTAGGGTTAGGGTTAGGGTACGGGTTAGGGTTAGGGTACGGGTTAGGGTTAGGGTTAGGTTTAGGGTACGGGTTAGGGTTAGGGTTAGGGTTAGGGTACGGATTAGGGTTAGGGTATGGTTTAGGGTTAGGGTTAGGGTACGGGTTAGGGTACGGGTTAGGTTTAGGGTTAGGGTAAGGGTACGGGGTAGGGTTAGGGTTAGGGTTAGTGTTAGTGTTAATGTACGGGTTAGGATTAGGGTTAGGGTTAGGGTTAGGGTTAGGGGTTAGGGGTTAGGGTTAGGGTTAGGTTTAGGGTTAGGGTACGGGTTAGGGTTAGGGTTAGGATTAGGGTTAGGTTACAGGTTAGGGTTAGGTTTAGGGTAAGGTTAGGGTACGGGTTAGGGTTAGGGTTAGGGTTAGTGTTAGTGTTAATGTACGCGTTAGGTTTAGGTTTAGGGTTAGGCTTAGGGTTAGGGGTTAGGGGTTAGGGTTAGGGTTAGGATTAGGGTTAGGGTACGGATTAGGGTTAGGGTTAGGATTAGGGTTAGGGTACAGGTTAGGGTTAGGTTTAGGGTAAGGGTTATGGTACGGGTTAGGGTTAGGGTTAGGGTTAGGGTACGGGTTAGGGTACGGTTTAGGTTTAGTGTTAGGGTTAGGGTATGGGTTAGGGTACGTGTTAGGGTTAGGGTACCGGTTAGGGATAGGGTACGGTTTAGGGTTAGGGTTAGGGTTAGGATTAGGTTTAGGGTACGGGTTAGGGTTAGGGTACGGATTAGGGTTAGGGTTAGGGTACGGGTTAGGGTTAGGGTTAGGGTTTAGGGTTAGGATTAGGGTAAGGGTTAGGGTTAGGGTACGGGTTAGGGTTAGGGTATGGGTTAGTGTTAGGGTTAGGGTTAGGGTTAGGGTTAGCGTACGGGTTAGGGTTAGGGTTAGGTTTAGGGTTAGGGTTAGGGTTACGGTAACAGTTAGGGTTAGGGTACGGGTTAGGGTTAGGGTTAGGGTTAGGGTTAGGGTTAGGAAAGGGTTAGGGTTAGGGTTAGGGTTAGGGTTAGTGTACGTGTTAAGGGTAGGGTTAGGGTACGGGTTAGGGTTAGGGTTAGTGTTAGGGTTAGGGTTAGGGTACGGGTTAGGGTTAGGGTTAGGGTACCGGTTAGGGTACGGTTTAGGGTTAGTGTTAGGGTTAGGGTTAGGGTTAGGTTTAGGTTACGGGTTAGGGTACGGGTTAGGGTTAGGTTTAGGGTTAGGGTTAGGGTTAGGGTACGGGTTAGGGTTACAGATAGGGTTAGGTTTAGGGTACGGGTTAGGGTAAGGGTTAGGGTTAGGCTTAGGGTTAGGGTTAGGGTACGGGTTAGGGTTAGGGTACGGGCTAGGGTTAGGTTTAGAGTACGGGTTAGGGTACGGGTTAGGGTTAGGGTTAGGGTTAGGGTTAGGTTACGGGTTAGGTTTAGGGTTAGGGTTAGTGTTAGTGTTAGCGTACGGGTTAGGGTTACGGTTAGCGTTAGCGTTATGGTTAGGGTACGGGTTAGGGTTAGGGTTAGGGTACGGGTTAGGTTTAGGGTTAGGGTACGTGTTAGGGTTAGGTTTATGGGTAGGGTTAGGTACGGGTTAGGGTTAGGGCTAGGGTTAGGTTTAGGGTTAGGTTTAGCAACGAGTTAGGGTTAGTGTTAGGGTTAGGGTTAGGGTACGGGTTAGTGTTAGGGTTAGGGTTAGGGTACGGGTTAGGGTTAGGGTTAGGGTTAGGGTTAGGGTACGAGTTAGGGTTAGGGTTAGGGTTAGGGGTTAGTGGTCAGTGTTAGGGTTAGTGTTAGGGTTAGGGTACGGGTTAGGGTGCGGGTTAGGGTTAGGGTACGTGTTAGTGTTAGGGTTAGGGTTAGTGTTAGGGTACGGGTTAGGGTACGGGTTAGGGTTAGGGTACGGGTTAGGGTACGGGTTAGGGTTAGGGTACGGGTTAGGGATAGGGTTAGGGTTAGGGTTAGGTTTAGGAAAGGGTTATGGTTAGGGTTAGGGTACGGGTTAAGGTTAGGTTTAGGGTTAGGGTTAGGGTACGGTTTAGGGTTAAGATACGGGTTAGGGTTAGGGTACGTGCTAGGGTACGGTTTAGGGTTAGGGTTAAGGTACTGGTTACGGTTAGGATTGGGTTAGGGTTAGGGTTAGGGTTAGGGTACGGGTTAGGGTTTGGGTACGGGTTAGGGTACGGGTTAGGGTTAGGTTTAGGGTTAGGGTTAGGGTATGGTTTAGGGTTAGGGTACGGGTTAGGGTTTGGTTTAGGGTACTGGTTCGGGTTAGGGTTTGGGTACGGGTTAGGGTTAGGGTTAGGGTTAGGGTACGGGTTAGGGTTAGGTTAGGTTAGGTAGGTACAAGTTAGGGTTAGGTTTAGGGGTGAGGGTTAGGGTAAGTGTTAGGGTTAGGGTTAGGGTAAGGTTTAGGTTTAGGCTACGGGTTAGGGTTAGGGTTAGGGTTAGTGTTAGTGTTAAACTACGGGTTAGGGTTAGGGATAAGGTTAGGGTTAGGGTTAGGGGTTAGGTGTTAGGGTTAGGGTTAGGGTTACGGTACGGGTTAGTGTACGAGTTAGGATTAGGGTACGGGTTAGGGTAAGGGTTAGGGTTAGGGTTAGGATTAGGTTTAGGGTACGGGTCAGGGTTAGGTTTAGGGTAAAGGTTAGGGTACTGTTTAGTGTTAGGGTTAGGGTTAGGGTTAGGGTTAGGTTTAGGGTACAGGTTAGGGTTAGGTTTAGGGTTAGGGTTAGGGTTAGGGTACGGGTTAGGGTACGTGTTAGGGGTAGGGTACCGGTTAGGGTTAGGATTCGGGTTATGGTTAGGGTTAGGGTACGGGTTAGGGTTAGGGTTAGGGGTTAGATTTAGGGTTAGGGTACGGGTTAGGGTTAGGGAATGGGTTAGGGTTAGGGTTAGGTTTAGGGTTAGTGTTAGTGTTAGGAAAGAGTTAGGGTCAGGGTTAGGGTTAGGGTTACGGTACGGGTTAAGGTTAGGGTTAGGGTACGGGTTAGGGTTAGGGTTAGTGTTAGGGTTAGGGTTAGGGTAAGGGTTAGGTTTAGGGTTAGGGTACGGGTTAGGGTTAGGGTTAGGGGTTAGGGTTAGGATTAGGATTAGGGTGAGGGTTAGGGTACAGTTAGGGTTAGGGTTAGGTTTAGGGTTTGGGTACGGGTGAGGGTTAGGTTTAGTGTTAGGGTTAGGGTGCGGTTTAGGGTTAGGTTTAGGGTTAGGTTTAGGGTACGGGTTAGGGTTAGGGTTAGGGTTAGTGTGAGGGTTAGGGTTAGGGTACGGGTTAGGGTTAGGGTATGGGTTAGGTTTAGGTTTAGGTTACGGGTTAGGGTTAGGGTTAGGGTTAGGGTTAGGGTTAGGGTACGGGTTAGGGTTAGGGTTAGTGTTAGGGTTAGCGTACGGGTTAGGGTTAGGTTTAGGGTAAGGGTTAGGGTACGGGTTAGGGTTAAGTTTAGGTTAAGGATAAGGGTACGGGTTAGGGTTAGGGTTAGGGTTAGGGTTAGTGTTAGGGTACGGGTTAGGGTTAGGGTACAGTTTAGGGTTAGGGTTAGGGTTAGGATTAGGTTTAGGGTACGGGTTAGGGTTAGGGTACGGGTTAGGGTTAGGGTTAGGGTACGGGTTAGGGTTAGGGTTAGGGGTTAGGGTTAGGATTAGGGTTAGGGTTAGGGTTAGGGTACGGGTTAGGGTTAGGGTACGGGTTAGGGTTAGTGTTAGGGTTAGGGTTAGGGTTAGCGTACGGGTTAGGGTTAGGGTTAGGTTTAGGGTACGGGTTAGGGTTAGGGTTAGGGTACGGGTTAGGGTTAGTGTTAGGGGTTAGGGTTAGGATTAGGGTTAGGGTTAGGTTTAGGGTGCGGGTTACGGGTAGGGTTAGGGTTAGGGTTAGGGTACGGGGTTAGGGTTAGGGTTAGGGTTAGGGTTAGGTTTAGGGTACGGGTTAGGGTTAGGGTTAGGGTTAGGTTTAGGGTACGGGTTAGGGTTAGAGTACGGGTTAGGGTTAGGTTTAGGGTACGGTTTAGGGTTAGGGTTAGTGTTAGGGTTAGGGTTAGGGTTAGGGTTAGGTTTAGGGTTAGGGTACGGGTAAGGGTTAGGGTTAGTGTTAGGGTTAGCATACGGGTTAGGGTAGGTTTAGGGTAAGGGTTAGGGTAGGGGTGAGGGTTACGGTTAGGGTTAGGGTTAGGTTTAGGGTACAGGTTAGGGTTAGGGTTAGTGTTAGGGTACGGGTTAAGGTACGTGTTAGGGTTAGGGTACCGGTTAGGGTTAGGGTACGGGTTAGGGTTAGGGCTAGGGGTTAGGGTTAGGGTTAGGGTTAGGGTACGGGTTAGGGTTAGGGTACAGGTTAGGGTTAGGTTTAGGTTTAGTGTACGGGTTAGGGTTAGGGTACGGATTAGGGTTAGGGTTAGGGTACGGGTTAGTGTTAGGGTTAGGGGTTATGGTTAGGATTAGGGTTAGGGTTAGGGTTAGGGTACGGGTTATGGTTAGGGTACGGGTTAGGGTTAGGGTTAGGGTTAGGGTTAGCGTACATGTTAGGGTTAGGGTTAGGTTTTGGGTTAGGTTTAGGGTTAGGGTACGGGTTAGGGTTAGGGTACGGGTTAGGGTTAGGGTTAGGGTTAGGGTTAGGGTTAGGAAAGGGTTAGGGTTAGGGTTAGGGTTAGGGTGCGGGTTAAGGGTAGGGTTAGGGTACGGGTTAGGTTTAGGGTTAGTGTTAGGGTACGGGTTAGGTTACGGGTTAGGTTACGGGTTAGGGTACGGGTTAGGGTTAAGGTTAGGGTACAGGTTAAGGTTAGGGTTAGGGTGAGGGTTAGGGTACGGTTTAGGGTTAGGTTTAGGTTCAGGGTTAGGGTAGGGGTTAGGGTTAGGGTAAGGGTTAGGTTTAGGTTTAGAGTACGGGTTAGGGTTAGGGTTAGGGTTAGGGTTAGGGTACGGGTTAGGGTTAGGTTACGGGTTAGGGTTAGGTTTAGGGTACGGGTAGGGTTAGAGTTAGGGTTAGGGTTAGGGTTAGGGTACGGGTTAGGGTTAGGTTTAGGATTAGGGTTAGTGTTAGGGTTAGCGTACGGGTTAGGGTTAGGTTTAAGGTAAGGGTTAGGGTTAGGGTTAGGAAAGGGTTAGGGTTAGGGTTAGGGTTAGGGTTAGGGTTCGGGTTAGGGTATGGGTTAGGGTTAGGGTTAGGGTTAGGGTTAGGGTTAGGGTACGAGTTAGTGTTAGGTTTAGGGTACGGGTTAGGTTTAGGCTTAGGTTACGGGTTAGGGTTAGGGTTAGGGTTAGGGTTACGGTACGGTTTAGGTTTAGGTCTAGGGTTACGGTTAGGGTTAGGGTTAGCAAAGAGTTAGGGTTAGTGTTAGGGTTAGGTTTAGGGTTAGTGTTAGGGTTAGCGTACAGGTTAGGGTTAGGGTTAGGGGTTAGGGTTAGGATTAGGGTTAGGGTTAGGGTACGGGTTAGGGTTAGGTTTAGGGTTAGGGCACGGGTTAGTGTTAGGGTTAGGGTTAGGGTTAGGTTTAGGGTACGCGTTAGGGTTAGGTTTAGGGTTAGGGTTAGGGTTAGTGTTAGGGTTAGCGTACGGGTTAGGGTTAGGTTTAGGGTAAGGTTTAGGGTGCGGGTTAGGGTTAGGGTTAGGGTTAGGTTTATGGTACAGGTTAGGGTTAGGGTTAGGTTTAGGGTTAGGGTACGGGTTAGGGTACGTGTTAGGGTTAGGGTACTGGTTAGGTTTAGGGTACGGTTTAGGGTTAGGGTTAGCGTATGGTTTAGGGTTAGGGTTAGGTTAAGGGTTAGGGTTAGGGTTAGGGTACGGGTTAGGGTTAGGTTACGGGTTAGGGTTAGGGTTAGGGTTAGGGTTAGGGTTAGGAAAGGGTTAGGGTTAGGGTTAGGGTTAGGGTACGGGTTAGGGTTAGGGTTAGTGTTAGGGTTAAGGTTAGGGTTAGGGTACGGGTTAGGGTTAGGGTTAGTGTTAGGGTTAGCGTACGGGTTAGGGTTAGGTTGAGGGTAAGGGTTAGGGTACGGGTTAGGGTTAGGGTTAGGATTAGGGTCAGGTTTAGGGTACAGGTTAGGGTTAGGGTTAGGGTTAGGGTACGGGTTAGGGTAGGTGTTAGGGTTAGGGTACCGGTTAGGGTTAGGGTACAGGTTAGGATTAGGGTTAGGTGTTAGTGTTAGGGTTAGGGTTAGGGTACGGGTTAGGGTTAGGGTACAGGTTAGGGTTAGGGTTAGGGTTAGGATTAGGTTTAGGGTACGGGTTAGGGTTAGGGTACGGATTAGGGTAAGGGTTAGGGTACGGTTTAGGGTTAGGGTTAGGGGTTAGGTTTAGGATTAGGGTTAGCGTTAGGGTTAGGGTTAGGGTTAGGTTTAGGGTATGGGTTAGGGTTAGGGTTAGGGTTAGTGTTAGGGTTAGGGTTAGCGTACGGGTTAGGGTTAGATTTAGGTTTAGGGATAGGTTTAGGGTTAAAGTACGGGTTAGGGTTAGGGTACGGGTTAGGGTTAGGGTACGGGTTAGGGTTAGGGTTAGGGTACGGGTTAAGAATAGGGTTAGGGTACGGGTTAGGGTTCGGGTTAGTGTTAGGGTACGGGTTAGGATACGGTTTAGGGTACGGGTTAGGGTTAAGGTTAGGGTACGGGTTAGGTTTACGGTTAGGGTTAGGGTTAGGGTATTGTTTAGCGTTAGGTTTAGGGTTAGGGTTAGTGTTAGGGTACGGGTTAGGTTTAGGGTAAGGGTTACGGTTAGGTTTAGAGTACGGGTTAGGGTTAGGGTTAGGGTTAGGGTTAGGGTACGGTTTAGGGTTAGGGTACGGGTTAGGGTTAGGGTTAGGGTACGGGTTTGGGTTTGGGTTAGGGTTAGGGTTAGGGTTAGGGTTAGGGTACGGGTTAGGGTTAGGGTTAGGGTTAGTGTTAGGGTTAGCGTACGGGTTAGGGTTAGGGTTAGGGTTAGGTTTAGGGTACGGGTTAGGGTTAGTGTTAGGGTTAGGGTTAGGGTTAGGAAGGGTTAGGGTTAGGGTTATGGTTAGGGTTAGGGTTAGGGTATGGGTTAGGGTTAGGGTTAGGGTTAGGGTACGGGTTAGGGTTAGGGTTAGGGTACGGTTTAGGGTTAGGGTACGGGTTAGGGTTAGGGTTAGGGTAAGGGTTTGGGTTAAGGTACGGGTTAGGGTTAGGGTACGTGTTAGGGTTCAGGTTAGGGTTAGGGTTAGGGTACGGGTTAGTTTTAGGGTTAGGGTACGGGTTAGGGTTAGGGTTAGGGTACGGGTTAGGGTTAGGGTACGGGTTAGGGTTAGGGTTAGGGTACGGGTTTGGGTTAAGGTATGGGTTAGGGTTAGGGTACGTGTTAGGGTACGGGTTAGGGTTAGGGTACGGGTTAGGTTTAGGGTTAGGGTACGGGTTAGGGTTAGTGTTAGGGTTAGGGTTAGGTTTAGGATACGGGTTAGGGTTAGGGTTAGGGTTAGGGTTAGTGTTAGCAAAGGGTTAGGGGTAGGGTTAGGTTTAGGGTTAGGGTTAGGGAACGGGTTACGGTAGGGTACGGGTTAGGGTAAGGGTTAGGGTTAGGGTTAGGGTTAGGGTTAGGAAAGGGTTTGGGTTAGGGTTAGGGTTAGGGTTAGGGTACGGGTGAGGGTTAGGGTTAGGGTACGTGTTAGGGTTAGGGTTTGGGTTAGGGTTAGGTTTAGGTTTAGGGTACGGTTTAGGGTTAGGGTTAGGGTTAGGGTTTAGGGGTTAGGGTTAGGGTTAGGGTTAGGGTGAGGGTTAGGGTACGGTTTAGGGTACGGGTTAGGGTTAGGGTTAGGGGTTAGGGTTAGGGTTACGGTTAGGGTTAGGGTTAGGGTACGGGTTAGGGTTAGGGTTAGGGTTAGGGTTAGGGTACGGGTGAGGGTTAGGGTTAGTGTTAGGGTTAGGGTGCGGGTTAGGGTTAGGGTTAGGGTTAGGGTTAAGTTTAGGGTACGGGTTAGGGTTAGGGTTAGGGTTAGGGTGAGGG
>JAVLSZ010000134.1:240000-245000 GCA_032313775.1 Urocyon cinereoargenteus | reverse complement strand
ACGGGTTAGGGTTAGGGTTAGGGTACGGGTTAGGTTTAGGGTTAGAGTACGTGTTAGGGTTAGGGTTATGGTTAGGGTTAGGGTACGGGTTAGGGTTAGGGCTAGGGTTAGGTTTAGAGTTAGGTTTAGCAATGAGTTAGGGTTAGTGTTAGGGTTAGGGTTAGCGTACGGGTTAGGGTTAGTGTTAGGGTACGGGTTAGGGTTAGAGTTAGGGTTAGGGTTAGGGTTAGGGTACGAGTTAGGGTTAGGGTTAGGGTTAGGGGTTAGTGGTCAGTGTTAGGGTTAGTGTTAGGGTTAGTGTACGGGTTAGGGTGCGGGTTAGGGTTAGGGTACGGGTTAGTGTTAGGGTTAGGGTTAATGTTAGGGTACGGGTTAGGGTTAGGGTTAGGGTTAGGGTTAGGTTTAGGAAAGAGTTTTGGTTAGGGTTAGGGTACGGGTTAGGGTTAGGGTTAGGGTTAGGGTTAGGGTACGGTTTAGTGTTAAGGTACGGGTTAGGGTTAGGGTACGTGCTAGGGTACGGTTTAGGGTTAGGGTTAAGGTACTGGTTACGGTTAGGCTTGGGTTAGGGTTAGGGTTAGGGTTAGGGTACGGGTTAGGGTACGGGTTAGGGTTAGGTTTAGGGTTAGGGTTAGGGTATGGTTTAGGGTTAGGGTACGGGTTAGGGTTTGGTTTAGGGTACTGGTTAGGGTTAGGGTTTGGGTACGGGTTAGGGTTAGGGTTAGGGTTAGGGTACGGGTTAGGGTTAGGGTTAGGTTTAGGGTAAAGTTTAGGGTTAGGTTTAGGGGTGAGGGTTAGGGTAAGGGTTAGGTTTAGGGTTAGGGTAAGGTTTAGGTTTAGGCTACGGGTTAGATTTAGGGTTAAGGTTAGAGTTAGTGTTAAACTACGGGTTAGGGTTAGGGATAAGTTAGGGTTAGGGTTAGGGGTTAGGTGTTAGGGTTAGGGTTAGGGTTAGGGTTAGGGTACGGGTTAGTGTACGAGTTAGGATTAGGGTACGGGTTAGGGTTAGGGTTAGGGTTAGGGTTTAGGGGTTAGGGTTAGGGTTAGGGTTAGGGTGAGGGTTAGGGTACGGTTTAGGGTACGGGTTAGGGTTAGTGTTAGGGGTTAGGGTTAGGGTTACGGTTAGGGTTAGGGTTAGGGTTAGGGTACGGGTTAGGGTTAGGGTTAGGGTTAGGGTTAGGGTACGGGTGAGGGTTAGGGTTAGTGTTAGGGTTAGGGTGCGGGCTAGGGTTAGGGTTAGGGTTAGGGTTAGGGTTAGGTTTAGGGTACGGGTTAGGGTACGGGTTAGGGTTAGGGTGAGGGTTTGGGTTAGGGTACGGGTTAGGGTTAGGGTATGGGTTAGGGTTAGGTTTAGGTTACGGGTTAGGGTTAGGGTTAGGGTTAGGGTTAGGGTACGGGTTAGGGTTAGGTTTAGGGTTAGTGTTAGGGTTAGCGTATGGGTTAGGGTTAGGTTTAGGGTAAGGGTTAGGGTACGGATTAGGGTTAAGTTTAGGTTAAGGATAAGGGTACGGGTTAGGGTTAGGGTTAGGGTTAGGGTTAGGGTTAGTGTTTGGTTTAGGGTTAGGGTTAGGGTTAGGGTTAGGGTACGGGTTAGGGTATGGGTTAGGGTTAGGGTTAGGGTTAGGATTAGGTTTAGGGTACGGGTTAGGTTTAGGGTACGGGTTAGGGTTAGGGTTAGGGTACGGGTTAGTGTTAGGGTTAGGGTTAGGGTTAGGTTTAGGGTACGCGTTAGGGTTAGGGTTAGGGTTAGGTTATGGTACGGGTTAGGGTTAGGTTTACGGTTAGGTTTAGAGTACGGATTAGGGTTAGGTTTAGGGTTAGGGTACGGGTTAGTGTTAGGGTTAGGGTTAGGTTTAGGGTACGCGTTAGGGTTAGGGTTAGGGTACGGGTTAGGGTTAGGGTATGGGTTAGGGTTAGGTTTAGGGTACGGGTTAGGGTTAGGGTTAGTGTTAGGGTTAGGGTTACGGTTAGGGTACGGGTTAGGGTTAGGGTTAGTGTTAGGGTTAGCGTACGGGTTAGGGTTAGGTTTAGTGTAAGTTTTAGGGTGCGGGTTAGGGTTAGGGTTAGGGTTAGGTTTATGGTACAGGTTAGGGTTAGGGTTAGGGTTAGGGTACGGGTTAGGGTACGTGTTAGGGTTAGTGTACCGGTTAGGGTTAGGGTACGGGTTAGTGTTAGGGTTAGCGTACGGGATAGGGTTAGGGTTTGGTTTAGGGTTAGGGTTAGGGTTAGGGTACGGGTTAGGGTTAGGGTACGGGTTAGGGTACGGGTTAGGGTTAGGGTTAGGGTTAGGAAAGGGTTAGTGTTAGGGTTAGGGTTAGGCTACGGGTTAAGGGTAGGGTTAGGTTACGGGTTAGGGTTAGGGTTAGTGTTAGGGTACGGGTTAGGGTACGGGTTAGGTTACGGGTTAGGGTACGGGTTAGGGTTAAGTTTAGGGTACGGGTTAGGGTTACAGTTAGGGTTAGGTTTAGGGTACGGTTTAGGGTTTGGTTTAGGGTTAGGTTTAGGGTTAGGGTACGGGTTAGGGTTAGGGTAAAGGTTAGGGTTAGGTTTAGAGTACTGGTTAGGTTTAGGTTTAGTGTTAGGGTTAGGGTACGGGTTAGGGTACGAGTTAGTTTTAGGGTTAGGGTTAGGGTACGGGTTAGGGAAAGGGTTAGTGTTAGAGTTAGGATTAGGGTTAGGGTACGGGTTAGGGTTAGGTTTAGGGTAAGCGTTAGGGTACGGGTTAGGGTTAGGGTTAGGGTTAGGGTTAGGTTTAGGGTACGGGTTAGGGTTAGGGTACGGGTTAGGGTACGTTTTAGGGTTAGGGTACCGTTTATTGTTAGGGTTAGGGTTAGGGTTAGGGTTAGGGTTAGGGTACGGGTTAGGGTTAGGGTTAGTGTTAGGGTTAGGGTACGGGTTAGGGTTAGGTTTAGGGTTAGGGTTAGCGTTAGGGTACGGGTTGGGGTTAGGGTTAGGGTTAGGGTACGGGTTAGGGTTAGGGTTAGTGTTAGGGTTAGGGTTAGGGTATAGGTTAGGGTTAGGGTTAGGGTTAGGGTACGGGTTAGGGTTAGGGTTAGGGTTAGTGTTAGGGTTAGGGTTAGGGTTAGGGTACGGGTTAGGGTTAGGGTTAGTGTTAGGGTTAGCGTATGGGTTAGGGTTAGGTTTAGTGTAAGGGTTAGGGTACGGGTTAGGGTTAGGTTTAGGGTTAGGATCAGGTTTAGGGTACAGGTTAGGGTTAGGGTTAGGGTTAGGGTTAGGGTTAGGGTACGGTTTAGTTTTAGGGTACGGGTTAGGGTACGGGTTAGGGTACGGGTTTGGGTTAGGGTTAGGGTTAGGGTTAGGGTACGGGTTAGGGTTAGGCTTAGGGTTAGGATACGGGTTAGGGTTAGGGTTAGGGTTAGGGTTAGGGTTAGGGTACGGGTTAGGGTTAGGATTAGGGTGAGGGTTAGTGTTAGGGTTAGCAAAGGGTTAGGGTTAGGGTTAGGGTTAGGGTACGGGTTAGGGTTAGGTTTAGGGTACGGGTTAGGTTTAGGGTTAGGGGTTAGGGTTAGGTTTAGGGTTAGGGTTAGGTTTAGGGTACAGGTTAGGGTACGGGTTAGGGTTAGGGTACGGGTTAATGTTAAGGTTAGGGTTAGGGTTAGGGTACGGGTTAGGGTTTGGGTTAGGGTTAGGGTTAGGGTACGGGTTAGGGTTAGGGTTAGGGGTTAGGGTTAGGTTTAGGGTTAGGGTTAGGGTTAGGGTACGGGTTAGGGTACGGGTTAGGGTTAGGGTACGCGTTCGTGTTAAGGTTAGGGTTAGGGTTAGGGTACGGGTTAGGGTTAGGGTTAGGGTTAGTGTACGGGTGAGGGTACGGGTTAGGGTTAGGGTACGGGTTAGGGTTAGGGTTAGGGTTAGGTTTAAGAAAGGGTTAGGGTTAGGTTTAGGGTACGGGTTAGGGTTAGGTTTAGGGTTAGTGTTAGGGTACGGGTTAGGGTTAAGGTACGGGTTAGGGTTAGGGTACGTGTTAGGGTACGGGTTAGGGTTAGGGTTAGGGTACGGGTTAGGTTTAGGGTAGGGTTAGGGTTAGGGTACGGGTTAGGGTACGGGTTAGGGTTAGGGTTAGGGTTAGGGTTAGGGTTAGGGTACGGGTTAGGGTTAGGGAACGGGTTAGGGTTAGGTTTAGGGTACTGGTTAGGGTTAGGTTTAGGGTACGGGTTAGGGTTAGGATTAGGGTTAGGGTACGGGTTAGGTTTAGGGTTAGGTTTAGGGTACGAGTTAGGGTTAGGGTTAGGGATTAGGGTTAGGTTAAGGGTTAGGGTTATGGTTAGGGTAAGGTTTAGGTTTAGGGTACGGGTTAGGGTTAGGGTTAGGTTTAGTGTTAGTGTTAATGTACGGGTTAGGTTTAGGGTTAGGGTTAGGGTTAGGGTTAGGGTTAGCGTTAGGGTTAGGTTACGGGTTAGGGTACGGTTTAGGGTTAGGGTTAGGGTTAGGGTTAGGGTACGGGTTAGGTTTAGGGATAGGGTTAGGTTTAGGGTACGGTTTAGGGTAAGGGTTAGGGTTAGGCTTAGGGTTAGGGTTAGGGTACGGGTTAGGGTTAGGGTACGGGCTAAGGTTAGGTTTAGGGTACGGGTTAGGGTACGGGTTAGGGTTAGTGTTAGGGTTAGGGTTAGGTTACGGGTTAGGGTTAGGGTACGGGTTAGTGTTAGTGTTAGTGTTAGGTTTAGGGTTAGGGTTAGTGTTAGTGTTAGCGTACGGTTTAGGGTTACTGTTAGGGTTAGCGTTAGGGTTAGGGTACGGGTTAGGGTTAGGGTACGGGTTAGTGTTAGTGTTAGGGTTAGGTTTAGGGTTAGAAAAGGGTTCGGGTTAGGGTGAGGTTTAGGGTACGGGTTAGGGTATGGTTTAGGGTTAGGGTTAGGGTTAGGGTACGGTTTAGGGTTAGGGTTAGGGTACGGGTTAGGTTTAGGGTTAGGGTACGGGTTAGGGTTAGGGTTATGGTTAGGGTTAGGGTACGGGTTAGGGTTAGGGCTAGGGTTAGGGTTAGGGTT
>JAVLSZ010000134.1:235000-237500 GCA_032313775.1 Urocyon cinereoargenteus | reverse complement strand
ACGGGTTAGGGTTAGGTTTAGTGTTAGGGTTAGGGTACGGGTTAGGGTTAAGGTACGGGTTAGGGTTAGGGTACATGCTAGGGTACGGTTTAGGGTTAGGGTTAGGGTACGGGTTACGGTTAGGCTTGGGTTGGGTTAGGGTTAGGGTTAGGGTACGGGTTAGGGTTAGGGTACGGGTTAGGGTACGGGTTAGGGTTAGGGTTAGGGTTAGGGTTAGGGTACGGGTTAGGGTTAGGGAACGGGTTAGGGTTAGGGTTAGGGTACTGGTTAGGGTTAGGGTTAGGGTACGGGTTAGGGTTAGGGTTAGGGTTAGGGTACGGGTTAGGTTTAGGGTTAGGTTTAGGGTACGAGTTAGGGTTAGGGTTAGGGATTAAGGTTAGGTTAAGGGTTAGGGTTAGGGTTAGGGTAAGGTTTAGCTTTAGGGAACGGGTTAGGTTTTGGGCTAGGGTTAGGGTTAGTGTTAGTGTTAATGTACGGGTTAGGTTTAGGGTTAGGTTTAGGGTTAGGGTTAGGTGTTAGGGGTTAGTGTTAGGGTTAGGATTAGGGTTAGGTTACGGGTTAGGGTTAGGGTTAGGATTAGGGTTAGGGTACAGGTTAGGGTAAGGTTTAGGGTAAGGGTTAGGGTACGGGTTAGGGTTAGGTTTAGGGTCAGAGTTAGGGTTAGGGTTAGGGTACGGGTTAGGGTACGGGTTACGTTTAGTTTTAGGGTTAGGGTATGGGTTAGGGTACGTGTTAGGGTTAGGGTACCGGTTAGGGTTAGGGTACGGGTTAGGGTTAGGGTTAGGGTTAGGATTAGGTTTAGGGTACAGGTTAGGGTTAGGGTACGGTTAGGATTAGGGTTAGGGTACGGGTTAGGGTTAGGGTTAGGGGTTAGGGTTAGGATTATGGTAAGGGTTAGGGTTAGGGTACGGGTTAGGGTTAGGTTATGGGTTAGTGTTAGGGTTAGGGTTAGGGTTAGGGTTAGCCTACGGGTTAGGGTTAGGGTTAGGTTTAGGGTTAGGGTTAGGGTTACGGTAACGGTTAGGGTTAGGGTACGGGTTAGGGTTAGGGTTAGGGTTAGGGTTAGGGTTAGGAAAGGGTTAGGGTTAGGGTTAGGGTTAGGGTTAGGGTTAGGGTACGTGTTAAGGGTAGGGTAAGGGTACGGGTTAGGGTTAGGGTTTGGGTACCGGTTAGGGTACGGGTTAGGGTTAGGGTTAGGGTTAGGGTTAGGGTTAGGGTTAGGTTACGGGTTAGGGTACGGGTTAGGGTTAGGTTTAGGGTTAGGGTATGGGTTAGGGTTAGAGATAGGGTTAGGTTTAGGGTACGGGTTAGGGTAAGAGTTAGGGTTAGGCTTAGGGTTAGGGTTAGGTTACGGGTTAGGGTTAGGGTACGGGCTTGGTTTAGGTTTAGGGTAAAGGGTAGGGTACGGGTTAGGGTTAGGGTTAGGGTTAGGGTTAGGTTACGGGTTAGGTTTAGGGTTAGGGTTAGTGTTAGTGTTAGCGTACGGGTTAGGGTTACGGTTAGGGTTAGGGTTAGGGTTAGGGTACGGGTTAGGTTTAGGGTACGGGTTAGGGTTAGTGTTAGGTTTAGGGTTAGGGTTAGAAAAGGGTTCGGGTTAGGGTGAGGTTTAGGGTACGGGTTAGGGTATGGTTTAGGGTTAGGGTTAGGGTTAGGGTTAGGTTTAGGGTACGGGTTAGGGTTAGGGTTAGGGTACGGGTTAGGTTTAGGGTTAGGGTACGGGTTAGGGTTAGGGTTATGGTTAGGGTTAGGGTACGGGTTAGGGTTAGGGCTAGGGTTAGGGTTAGGGTTAGGTTTAGCAACGAGTTAGGGTTAGTGTTAGGGTTAGGGTTAGGGTACGGGTTAGGGTTAGGGTTAGGGTACGGGTTAGGGTTAGGTTTAGGGTTAGGGTTAGGGTTAGGGTTAGGGTACGGGTTAGGGTTAGGGTTAGGGTTAAGGGTTAGTGGTCAGGGTTAGGGTTAGTGTTAGGGTTAGGGTACGGGTTAGGGTGCGGGTTAGGGTTAGTGTACGGGTTAGTGTTATGGTTCGGGTTAGGGTTAGGGTATGGGTTAGGGTTAGGGTTAGGGTTAGGGTACGGGTTAGGGTACGGGTTAGGGTTAGGGACGGGTTAGGGTTAGGGTTAGGGTTAGGGTTAGGGTTAGGTTTAGGAAAGGTTTAGGGTTAGGGTTAGGGTACGGGTTAGGGTTAGGGTTAGGGTTAGGGTTAGGGTTAGGGTACGGGTTAGGGTTAAGGTACGGGTTAGGGTTAGGGTACGTGCTAGGGTACGGTTTAGGGTTAGGGTTAGGGTACGGGTTACGGTTAGGCTTGGGTTAGGGTTAGGGTTAGGGTTAGGGTACGATTTAGGGTTAGGGTACGGGTTAGTGTACGGGTTAGGGTTAGGGTTAGGGTTAGGGTATGGTTTAGGGTTAGGGTACGGGTTAGGGTTTGGGTTAGGGTACTGGTTAGGGTTAGGTTTTGGGTACGGGTTAGGGTTACGGTTGGGGTTAGGGTACGGGTTAGGGTT
>JAVLSZ010000134.1:227500-230000 GCA_032313775.1 Urocyon cinereoargenteus | reverse complement strand
GGGTTAGGGTACGGGTTAGGGTTAGGGTTAGGGTTAGGGTACGGGTGAGGGTTAGGGTTAGTGTTAGGGTTACGGTGCGGGTTAGGGTTAGGGTAAGGGTTAGGGTTAGGTTTAGGGTACTGGTTAGGTTTAGGGTTAGGGTTAGGGTGAGGGTTAGGGTTAGGGTACGCGTTAGGGGTAGGGTATGGGTTAGGGTTAGGTTTAGGTTACGGGTTAGGGTTAGGGTTAGTGTTAGGGTTAGGGTTAGGTTGGGTTAGGGTTAGGGTTAGGGTTAGTGTTAGGGTTAGCGTACGGGTTAGGGTTAGGTTTAGGGTAAGTGTTAGGGTACGGGTTAGGGTTAAGTTTAGGTTAAGGATAAGGGTACGGGTTAGGGTTAGGGTTAGGGTTAGGGTTAGGGTTAGGGTTAGGGTTAGTGTTAGGGTACGGGTTAGGGTTAGGGTACAGTTTAGGGTTAGGGTTAGGGTTAGGATTAGGTTTAGGGTACGGGGTAGGGTTAGGGTACGGGTTAGGGTTAGGGTTAGGGTACGGGTTAGGCTTAGGGTTAGGGGTTAGAGTTAGGATTAGGGTTAGGGTTAGGGTTAGGGTACGGGTTAGGGTTAGGGTACGGGTTAGGGTTAGTGTTAGTGTTAGTGTTAGGGTTAGCATACGGGTTAGGGTTAGGGTTAGGTTTAGGGTTAGTTTTAGGGTTAGGGTACGGTTTAGGGTTAGGGTACGGGTTAGTGTTAGGGTTAGGTTTAGGGTTAGGGTTAGGGTTAGGAAAGGGTTAGGGTTAGGGTTAGGGTTAGGGTACGGGTTAAGGTTAGGGTTAGGGTACGGGTTAGGTTTAGGGTTAGTGTTAGGGTTAGGTTTAGGGTACGGGTTAGTGTTAGGGTTAGGGTTAGTGTTAGGTTTAGGGTACGGGTTAGGGTTAGGGTTAGGGTTAGGGTTAGGTTTAGGGTACGGTTTAGGTTTAGGGTTAGTGTTAGTGTTAGGGTTAGGGTTAGGGTTAGGGTTAGGGTACGGGTAAGGGTTAGGGTTAGTGTTAGGGTTAGCGTACAGGTTAGGGTTAGGTTTAGGTAAGAGTTAGGGTACGGGTTAGGGTTAGGGTTAGGGTTAGGGTTAGGTTTAGGGTACAGGTTAGGGTTAGGGTTAGTGTTAGGGTACGGGTTAGGGTACGTGTTAGGGTTAGGGTTCCGGTTAGGGTTAGGGTACGGGTTAGGGTTAGGGTTAGGGGTTAGGGTTAGGTTTAGGGTTAGGGTACGGTTTAGTGTTAGGGTACAGGTTAGGGTTAGGATTAGGTTTAGGGTACGGGTGAGGGTTAGGGTACGGATTAGGGTTAGAGTTAGGGTACGGGTTAGGGTTAGGGTTAGGGGTTAGGGTTAGGTTTAGGGTTAGGGTTAGGGTTAGGGTTCGGGTTAGGGTTAGAGTACGGGTTAGTGTTAGGGTTAGTGTTAGCGTTAGCATACATGTTAGGGTTAGGGTTAGGTTTTGGGTTAGGTTTAGGGTTAGGGTACGGGTTAGGGTTAGGGTACGGGTTAGTGTTAGGGTTAGGGTTAGGGTTAGGAAAGGGTTAGGGTTAGGGTTAGGGTACGGGTTAAGGGTAGGGTTAGGGTACGGGTTAGGGTGAGGGTTAGTGTTAGGGTACGGGTTAGGGTACGGGTTAGGTTACGGGTTAGGGTACGGGTTAGGGTTAAGGTTAGGGTACAGGTTAGGGTTAGGGTTAGGGTGAGGGTTAGGGTACGGTTTAGGGTTAGGTTTAGGGTCAGGGTAAGGGTAGGGGTTAGGGTTAGGGTAAGGGATAGGGTTAGGTTTAGAGTACGGGTTAGGTTTAGGGTTAGGGTTAGGGTTAGGGTTAGGGTACGGGTTAGGGTTAGGGTACGGTTTAGGGTTAGGTTTAGGGTACGGGTTAGGGTTAGGTTTAGGGTTAGGGTTAGGTTTAGGGTACGGGTTAGGGTTAGGGTTAGGATTAGGGTTAGTGTTAGGGTTAGCGTACGGGTTAGGGTTAGGGTTAGGGTAAGGGTTAGGGTTAGGGTTAGGAAAGGGTTAGGGTTAGGGTTAGGGTTCAGGTTAGGGTATGGTTTAGGGTTAGGGTTAGTGTTAGGGTTAGGGTACGGGTTAGGGTTAGGTTTAGGGTACGGGTTAGTGTTAGGCTTAGGGTACGGGTTAGGTTTAGGGTTAGGTTTAGGGTTACGGTACGGGTTAGGTTTAGGGCTAGGGTTAGGGTTAGGGTTAGGGTTAGCAAAGAGTTAGGGTTAGTGTTAGGGTTAGGGTTAGGGTTAGTGTTAGGGTTAGCGTAGGGGTTAGGGTTAGGGTTAGGGGTTAGGGTTAGGATTAGGGTTAGGGTTAGGGTATGGGTTAGGGTTAGGTTTAGGGTTAGGGTACGGGTTAGTGTTAGGGTTAGGGTTAGGGTTAGGTTTAGGGTACGCGTTAGGGTTAGGGTTAACGTTAGGGTTAGGTTTAGGGTACGGGTTAGGGTTAGGGTACGGGTTAGGGTTAGGGTTAGGGTACGGGTTAGGGTTAG
>JAVLSZ010000134.1:220000-222500 GCA_032313775.1 Urocyon cinereoargenteus | reverse complement strand
TTAGGGTTAGGGTTAGGGTACGGGGTAGGGTTAGGGTTAGGGTATGGGTTAGGGTTAAGGTACGGGTTAGGGTTAGGGTTAGGGTATGGGTTAGGATTAGGGTTAGGGTACATATTAGTGTTAGGGTTAGGTTTAGGGTTAGGGTTAGAGGTTAGGGGTAGGGTTAGGGTACGTGTTAAGGTTAGGGTACGGTTTAGGGTTAGAGTTAGGGTTAGGGTTAGGTTACGGGTCAGATTTAGGGTTAGGGTTAGGGTTAGGTTTAGGGTACGGGTTAGTGTTAGGGTACGGGTTAATTTTAGGGTTAGGGTTAGGGTGAGGTTTAGGGTACGGGTTAGGGTTAGGCTTAGGGTTAGGGTACGGTTTAGGGTTAGGGTCGGTGTTAGGGTACGGGTTAGGATTAGGGTTAGGGTTAGGGTTAGGGTTAGGGTTAGGAAAGGGTTAAGGTTAGGGTTAGGGTACGGGTTAGGGTTAGGATTAGGGTTAGGTTTAGGGTACGGGTTAGGGTTAGCGTACGGGTTAGGGTTAGGCTACGGGTTAGGGCACAGGTTAGGGTTAGGGTAGGGGTACGTGTTAGGGTTAGGGTACGGGTTAGGGTTAGTGTTAGGGTTAGGGTACGGTTTAGGGTTAGGGTTAGGGATTAGGGTTAAGGTACGTGTTAGGGTTAGTGTTAGGGTTAGGGTTAGGGTTAGGGTATGGGTTAGGTTTAGGGTTAGGGTTAGTGTTAGGGTACGGGTTAGGGTACGGGTTAGGTTTAGGGTTAGGGTTATGGTTAGGTTAAGGGTACGGGTTAGGGTTAGGGTTAGGGTTAGGTTTAGTGTACGGGTTAAGGTTAGGTTTAGTGTTAGGTTAGTGTTAGTGTACGGGTTTGGATTAGGGTTAGGGTTAGGGTTAGGGTACGGGTTAGGGTTAGCGTTAGGGTACGGGTTAGTGTTAGGGTTAGGGTTAGGTTTAGGGTTAGAGGTTAGGGTTAGGGTTAGGCTTAGGGTTAGGATTAGGGTGTTGGTTAGGGTACGGTTTAGGTTTAGGGTTAGGGTTAGGGTACGGGTTAGGGTTAGTTTTAGGGTACCGGTTAGGGTTAGGGTACGGGTTAGGGTTAGGGTTAGGGTACGTGCTAGGGTTAGGGTACGGTTTAGGGTTAGGGTTAGTGTTAGGGTACGGGTTAGGGTTAGGGTTAGGATACGGGTTAGGGTACAGGTTAGAGTTAGGGTACGGGTTAATTTTACGGTAAGGGTTAGGGTTAGGTTTAGGGTACGGGTTAGGGTTAGGGTTAGGGTACGGGTTGGTGTTAGGGTCTGGATTAGGGTACGGGTTAGGGTTAAGGTTAGGGTATGGGTTAGGGTAAGGAAAGGGTTAGGGTTAAGGTTAGGGTTCGGGTTAGGGTTAGGGTTAAGTTTAGTTTACGGGTTAGGGTTAGGGTACGGGTTAGGGTTAGGGTACGGGTTAGGTTACGGGTTAGTGTTAGGGTACGGGTACGGGTACGGGTATGGGTTAGGTTTAGGGTACGGGTTAGGGTTAGTGTTAGGGTTAGGGTACGTGTTAGGGTTAGGGTTAGGGTTAGGGTTAGGATTAGGGGTTAGGGTTAGGGTTAGGGTTAGGGTACGGTTTAGGGTAAGAGTTAGGGTGAGTGTTAGGGTTTGGGTAAGGGTTAGAGTTAGGGTTAGGGTTAGGGTACGGGTTAGGGTACGGGTTAGGGTTAAGGTTAGGGTTAAGGTACGGGTTAGGTTTAGGGTTAGGGTTAGGGTACGGGTAAGGTTTAGTGTTAAGGGTTAGGGTTAGTGTTAGGTTTAGGGTTAGGTTTAGGGTACGGTTTAGGGTTAGGGTACGGGTTAGGGTTAGGGTTAGGGTTAGGGTTAGGGTTAGCGTACGGGTTAAGGTTAGGGTTAGGCTTAGGGTTAGGGGTTAGGGATTAGGGTTAGAGTTAGGGTTAAGGTACGGGTTAGGTTTAGGGTTAGGGTACGTGTTAGGGTTAGGGTTAGGTACGGGTTATGGTTAGGGTTAGGATTAGGGTTAGGGGTTAGGGGGTTAGGGGTTAGGGTTAGTGTTAGGGTTAGGGTACGGGTTAGGGTACGGTTTAGGGTTAGGGTACGGGTTAGTGTTAGGGTTAGGGTTAGGGTTAGTGTTAGGGTATGGTTTAGGGTTAGGTTTAGCGTTAGGGTACGGGTTAGGGTACGGGTTAGGGTCCGGGTTAGGTTAGGGTTAGGGTTAGAGTACGGGTTAGGGTTAGGGTTACGGTTAGGGTACGGGTTAGGGTTACGGTACGGGTTAGGGTTAGGGTACGGTTTAGGTACGGGTTAGGGTTAGGGTTAGGGTACGGGTTAGGGTTAGGGTATGGGTTAGAGTACGGGTAGGGTTAGGGTTAGGGTACGGGTTAGGGTTAGGGTTAGTGTATGGGTTAGGGTTAGGTTTAGGGTAGGTTTAGGGTACGAGTTAGGGTTAGGGTTAGGGTACGTGTTAGGGTTAGGGTACGGGTTAGGGTTAGCGTTAGGGTTAGTGTTAGTGT
>JAVLSZ010000134.1:207500-210000 GCA_032313775.1 Urocyon cinereoargenteus | reverse complement strand
GGTTAAGGTTAGGGTTAGGGTACGGGTTAGGGTTAGGATTAGGGTTAGGTTTAGGGTACGGGTTAGGGTTAGCGTACGGGTTAGGGTTAGGCTACGGGTTAGGGCACAGGTTAGGGTTAGGGTAGGGGTACGTGTTAGGGTTAGGGTACGGGTTAGGGTTAGTGTTAGGGTTAGGGTACGGTTTAGGGTTAGGGTTAGGGGTTAGGGTTAAGGTACGTGTTAGGGTTAGTGTTAGGGTTAGGGTTAGGGTTAGGGTATGGGTTAGGTTTAGGGTTAGGGTTAGTGTTAGGGTACGGGTTAGGGTACGGGTTAGGTTTAGGGTTAGGGTTATGGTTAGGTTAAGGGTACGGGTTAGGGTTAGGGTTAGGGTTAGGTTTAGTGTACGGGTTAAGGTTAGGTTTAGTGTTAGGTTAGTGTTAGTGTACGGGTTTGGATTAGGGTTAGGGTTAGGGTTAGGGTACGGGTTAGGGTTAGCGTTAGGGTACGGGTTAGTGTTAGGGTTAGGGTTAGGTTTAGGGTTAGAGGTTAGGGTTAGGGTTAGGCTTAGGGTTAGGATTAGGGTGTTGGTTAGGGTACGGTTTAGGTTTAGGGTTAGGGTTAGGGTACGGGTTAGGGTTAGTTTTAGGGTACCGGTTAGGGTTAGGGTACGGGTTAGGGTTAGGGTTAGGGTACGTGCTAGGGTTAGGGTACGGTTTAGGGTTAGGGTTAGTGTTAGGGTACGGGTTAGGGTTAGGGTTAGGATACGGGTTAGGGTACAGGTTAGAGTTAGGGTACGGGTTAATTTTACGGTAAGGGTTAGGGTTAGGTTTAGGGTACGGGTTAGGGTTAGGGTTAGGGTACGGGTTGGTGTTAGGGTCTGGATTAGGGTACGGGTTAGGGTTAAGGTTAGGGTATGGGTTAGGGTAAGGAAAGGGTTAGGGTTAAGGTTAGGGTTCGGGTTAGGGTTAGGGTTAAGTTTAGTTTACGGGTTAGGGTTAGGGTACGGGTTAGGGTTAGGGTACGGGTTAGGTTACGGGTTAGTGTTAGGGTACGGGTACGGGTACGGGTATGGGTTAGGTTTAGGGTACGGGTTAGGGTTAGTGTTAGGGTTAGGGTACGTGTTAGGGTTAGGGTTAGGGTTAGGGTTAGGATTAGGGGTTAGGGTTAGGGTTAGGGTTAGGGTACGGTTTAGGGTAAGAGTTAGGGTGAGTGTTAGGGTTTGGGTAAGGGTTAGAGTTAGGGTTAGGGTTAGGGTACGGGTTAGGGTACGGGTTAGGGTTAAGGTTAGGGTTAAGGTACGGGTTAGGTTTAGGGTTAGGGTTAGGGTACGGGTAAGGTTTAGTGTTAAGGGTTAGGGTTAGTGTTAGGTTTAGGGTTAGGTTTAGGGTACGGTTTAGGGTTAGGGTACGGGTTAGGGTTAGGGTTAGGGTTAGGGTTAGGGTTAGCGTACGGGTTAAGGTTAGGGTTAGGCTTAGGGTTAGGGGTTAGGGATTAGGGTTAGAGTTAGGGTTAAGGTACGGGTTAGGTTTAGGGTTAGGGTACGTGTTAGGGTTAGGGTTAGGTACGGGTTATGGTTAGGGTTAGGATTAGGGTTAGGGGTTAGGGGGTTAGGGGTTAGGGTTAGTGTTAGGGTTAGGGTACGGGTTAGGGTACGGTTTAGGGTTAGGGTACAGGTTAGTGTTAGGGTTAGGGTTAGGGTTAGTGTTAGGGTATGGTTTAGGGTTAGGTTTAGCGTTAGGGTACGGGTTAGGGTACGGGTTAGGGTCCGGGTTAGGTTAGGGTTAGGGTTAGAGTACGGGTTAGGGTTAGGGTTACGGTTAGGGTACGGGTTAGGGTTACGGTACGGGTTAGGGTTAGGGTACGGTTTAGGTACGGGTTAGGGTTAGGGTTAGGGTACGGGTTAGGGTTAGGGTATGGGTTAGAGTACGGGTAGGGTTAGGGTTAGGGTACGGGTTAGGGTTAGGTTTAGTGTATGGGTTAGGGTTAGGTTTAGGGTAGGTTTAGGGTACGAGTTAGGGTTAGGGTTAGGGTACGTGTTAGGGTTAGGGTACGGGTTAGGGTTAGCGTTAGGGTTAGTGTTAGTGTTAGGGTACGGGTTAGGGTTAGGGTATGGGTTAGAGTACGGGTTAGGGTTAGGGTTAGGGTACGGGTTAGGTTTAGGGTTAGGTACGGGTTAGGGTTAGGGTACGGGTTAGGGTTAGGGTTAGGGTTAGGGTTCGGTTTAGGGTTAGGGTTAGGGTACGGGTTAGGGTTAGGGTTAGGGTACGGGTTTTGGTTAGGGTTAGGGTACGGGTTAGGGTTAGGGTACGGGTTAGGGTTAGGTTTAGGTTTAGAGTTAGTGTTAGGGTTAGGGTACGGGTTAGGGTTTGGTTTACGGTACGGGTAAGGGTTATGGTACGGGTTAGGGTTATGTTTAGCGTACGGGTTAGGGTTAGGGTTAGGGTTAGGGTTAGGGTTCGGGTTAGGTTTAGGGTACGGGTTAGGGTTAGGGTTAGGGTACGTGTTAGGGTTAGGGTACGGT
>JAVLSZ010000134.1:197500-205000 GCA_032313775.1 Urocyon cinereoargenteus | reverse complement strand
TTAGGTTAGGGTTAGGGTTAGGGTACAGGTTAGGGTTAGGTAACGGGTTAGGGTTAGGGTTAGGTTTAGGGTTAGGGTTAGGGTACGGGTTAGTGTTTGGTTAGGGTTAGGATTAGGGTTAGGGGTTAGGGTTAGGGTTAGTGTTAGGGTTAGTGTACGGGTTAGTGTACGGGTTAGGGTTAGGGTACGGGTTAGTGTAAGGGTTAGGGTTAGGGTTAGGGTTAGGGTACGGGTTAGGGTTAGGGTTAGGGTTAGGGTTAGGGTACGGGTTAGGGTTAGGGTACCGGTTAGGGTACGGGTTTGGGTACGGGTTAGGTTACCGGTCAGGTTTAGGGTACGGGTTAGAGTTAGGGTTAGGTTTAGGGTTAGGGTACGGGTTAGGGTTAGGGTACGGGTTAGGGTTAGGGTACCGGTTACGGTACGGGTTAGGGTACGGGTTAGGGTACGGGTCAGGGATAGGGTACGGTTTAGGGTTAGGGTTAGGTTTAGGGTTAGGGTACGGGTTAGGGTTAAGGTACGGGTTAGGGTTAGGGTACGGGTTAGGGTACGGGTTAGGTTTAGTGTACGTGTTAGGGTTAGGGTACGTGTTAGGGTTAGGGTTAATTTTAGGGTACGGGTTAGGGTTAGGGTACTGGTTAGGTTACGGGTTAGGGTTAGGGTTAGGGTTAGGGTACGGGTTATGGTTAGGGTACGGGTTAGTGTTAGGGTACGGGTTAGGGTTAGGGTACGGTTTAGGGTACTGGTTAGGGTTAGGGTTAGGGTTAGGGTACGGGTTAGGGTTAGGGTTAGGTTTAGGGTTAGGGTTAGGGTACGGTTTTGTGTTAGGTTTAGGTTACGGTTTAGGGTTAGGGTACGGTTTAGGGTTAGGGTTAGGTTTAGGGTTAGTATTAGGTTTAGGGTACGGGTTAGGGTTAGGGTTAGGGTACGGGTTAGGGTTATGGTACGGGTTAGGGTTAGGGTTAGCGTACGGGTTAGGGTTAGGGATAGGGTTAGGTTTAGGGTTACGGTACGGGTTATGGTTAGGGTTAGGTTTAGGGTTATGGTTAGGGTTAGGGTACGGGTTAGGGTTAGGGTTAAGGTTAGGGTTAGGGTACGGGTTAGTTTTAGGGAAGGGTTAGGGTTAGGGTACGGGTTAGGGTACGGGTTAGTTTTAGGGTTAGTGTTAGGGTAGGGTACGGGTTAGGGTACGGGTTAGGGTTAGGGTTAGGGTTAGGGTTAGCGTACGGGTTAGGTTTAGAGTTACGGTTACGGTTAGGGTTTGGGTACGGGTTAGGGTTAGGGTTAGGGTTAGGGTTAGAGTTAGGGTTTGGGTACGGGTTAGTGTACGGGTTAGGGTTAGGGTTAGGGTTAGGGTTAGAGTACGGTTAGGGTTAGGGTTAGGGTTAGGGTTAGGTTTAGGTTTAGGGGTTAGGGTTAGGGTTAGGGTTAGGGTTAGGGTTAGGGTACGGGTTAGGGTTAGGTTACGGGTAAGGGTTAGGTTTAGGTTTAGGGTTAAGGTTAGGGTACGGGTTAGGGTTCGGGTTAGGGTTAGGTTTAGGGTTAGGGTTTGGGTACGGGTTAGGGTTAGGGTTAGGGTTAGGGTTAGAGTTAGGTTTTGGGTATGGGTTAGGGTTAGGGTTAGGGTTAGGTTTAGGGTACGGGTTAGTGTACGGTTTAGGGTTAGGGTTAGGATTAGATTACGGTTAGAGTTAGGGTTAGGGTTAGGGTTAGGGTTAGTGTTAGGTTTTGGTTTAGGGGTTAGGGTTAGTGTTAGGGTTAGGGTTAGGGTTAGAGTACAGTTATGGTTAGGGTTAGGGTTAGGGTTAGGGTTAGGTTTCGGTTTAGGGGTTAGGGTTAGGGTTAGGGTTAGGGTTAGGGTTAGGTTTAGGGTACGGGTTAGGGTTAGGTTACGGGTTAGGATTAGTGTTAGTTTTAGGGTTAGGGTTAAGGTACGGGTTAGTGTTTGGGTTAGGGTTAGGATTAGGGTTAGGGGTTAGGGGTTAGTGTTAGGGTTAGGTTTAGTGTTAGGGTTAGGGTATGGGTTAGTGTACGGGTTAGTGTTAGGGTACGGGTTAGTGTAAGGGTTAGGGTAAGGGTTAGGGTTAGGGTCCGAGTTAATGTTACGGTTAGGGTTAGGGTTAGTGTACGGGTTAGGGTTGGGTACCGGTTAGGGTACGGGTTAGGGTACGGGTTAGGGTACGGGTCAGGGTTAGGGTACGGGTTGGGTTAGGGTACGGGTTAGGGTACGGGTTAGGGTTAGGGTACGGGTTAGGTTTAGGGTACGTGTTAGGGTTAGGGTTAGTTTTAGGGTACGGGTTAGGTTTAGGTTACGGGTTAGGTTACGGGTTAGGGTTAGGGTTAGGGTTAGGGTACGGGTTAGGGTTAGGGTACGGGTTAGGTTTAGGTTACGGGTTAGGGTAGGGTACCGGTTAGGGTACTGGTTAGGGATAGGGTTAGGGTTAGGGTTAGGGTACGGGTTAGGGTTAGGTTTAGGGTTAGGGTACGGGTTAGGGTTAGGGTTAGGATTAGGGTTAGGGTTTGGGGTTAGGGGTTAGGGTTAGGGTTAGGTTTAGGGTATGGATTAGGGTTAGGGTTAGGGTTAGGGTTAAGGTACGGGTTAGGGTTAGGGTTAGGGTACGAGTTAGGGTTAGAGTTAGGGTTAGGGTTAGGGTTAGGGTTAGGGTTAGAGGTTAGGGTTAGGGTTAGGGTACGGGTTAGGGTTAGGGTTAGGGTTAGGTTTAGGGTACGGTTTAGGGTTAGGGTTAGGGTTAGTGTTAGGTTACGGGTTAGGGTTAGGGTACGGGTTAGTGTACGGGTTAGTGTTAGGGTACGGGTTAGGGTACGGGTTAGGGTACGGGTCAGGGTTCGGGTACGGGTTAGGGTTAGGGTTAGGTTTAGGGTTAGTGTACGGGTTAGGGTTAGGGTACGGGTTAGGGTTAGGGTACGGGTTAGGGTACGGGTTAGGGTTAGGGTACGGGTTAGGTTTAGGGTACGTGTTAGGGTTAGGGTTAGTTTTAGGGTACGGGTTAGGTTTAGGTTACGGGTTAGGTTACGGTTTAGGGTTAGGGTTAGGGTTAGGGTACGGGTTAGGGTTAGGGTACGGGTTAGGTTTAGGTTACGGTTTAGGGTAGGGTACCGGTTAGGGTACTGGTTAGTGATAGGGTTAGGGTTAGGGTTAGGGTACGGGTTAGGGTTAGGTTTAGGGTTAGGGTACGGGTTAGCGTTAGGGTTAGGATTAGGGTTAGGGTTAGGGGTTAGGGGTTAGGGTTAGGGTAAGGTTTAGGGTATGGATTAGGGTTAGGGTTAGGGTTAGGGTTAAGGTACGGGTTAGGGTTAGGGTTAGGGTACGAGTTAGGGTTAGAGTTAGGGTTAGGGTTAGGGTTAGGGTTAGGGTTAGGGTTAGAGGTTAGGGTTAGTGTTAGGGTACGGGTTAGGGTTAGGGTTAGGGTTAGGTTTAGGGTACGGTTTAGGGTTAGGGTTAGGGTTAGTGTTAGGTTACGGGTTAGGGTTATGGTTAGGGTTAGGTTTAGGGTTAGGGTACGGGGTAGGGTTAGGGTTAGGGTACGGGTTAGGGTTAGGGTACGGGTTAGGGTTAGGGTTAGGGTACGGGTTAGGGTTAGGGTTAGGATACGTGTTAGGGTTAGGGTTAGGGTTAGGGTTAGGGTTAAGGTACGGGTTAGGGTTAGGTTTAGGGTTAGGGTACGGGTTAGGTTTAGGGTTAGGGTTAGGGTTAAGGTGCGGTTTAGGGTTCGGGTTAGGGTTAGGGTTAGGGTTAGAGTTAGGGTACTGTTTAGGGTTAGGGTTAGGGTTAGGGTTAGGTTACGGGTTAGGGTTATGGTTAGGGTTAGGGTTAGTGTTAGGGTACGGGGTAGGGTTAGGGTTAGGGTACGGGTTAGGGTTAGGTTACGGGTTAGGGTTAGGGTTAGGGTTAGGGTTAGGGTACATGTTAGGGTTAGGGTTAGGTTTAGGGTTAGGGTTAGAGGTTAGGGTTAGGTTTAGGGTACGGGTTAGGGTTAGGGTACGGTTTAGGGTTAGGGTTAGGGTTAGGTTTAGGGTACGGGTTAGGGTTAGGGTTAGGTTACGGGTTAGGGTTATGGTTAGGGTTAGGGTTAGGGTTAGGGTACGGGTTAGATTTAGGGTTAGGTTTAGGGTTAGGGTAGGGGTTCGGGGTTAGGGTTAGGGTTAGGTTTAGGGTACGGGTTAGGGTACGGGTTAGGGTTAGGGTACTGGTTAATTTTAGGGTGAGGTTTAGGGTGAGGTTTAGGGTACGGGTTAGGGTTAGGGTTAGGCTACGGTTTAGTGTTAGGGTCGGGGTTAGGGTACGGGTTAGGGTTAGGGTTAGGGTTAGGGTTAGGATTAGGGTTAGGGTTAGGAAAGGGTTAGGGTTAGGGTTAGGTTACGGGTTAGGGTTAGGATTAGGGTTAGGGTTAGGGTACGGGTTAGGGTTAGGGTATGGTTTAGGGTTAGTGTACGGGTTAGGGCACGGGTTAGGGTTAGGGTACGGGTACGGGTTAGGGTTAGGGTTAGGGTACGGTTTAGGGTTAGTGTTAGGGTTAGGGTACGGGTTAGGGTTAGGGTTAGGGGTTAGGGTTAAGGTACTGGTTAGGTTTAGGGTTAGGGTTAGGGTTAGGGTTTAGGGGTTAGGGTTAGGGTTAGGGTTAGGGTACGGGTTAGGGTTAGGGTTAGGGTTAGCGTACGGGTTAGGGTTAGGGTTACGGTTAGGGTTAGGGGTTAGAGGTTACTGTTAGGGTTAGGGTTAGGGTACGGGTTAGGGTTAGGGTTAGGGTACGGGTTAGGTTTAGGGTTCGAGTTAGGGTTAGTGTACGGGTTAGGGCACGGGTTAGGGTTAGGGTACGGGTACGGGTTAGGGTTAGTGTTAGGGTTAGGGTACGGGTTAGGGTTACTGTTAGGGGTTAGGGTTAAGGTACTGGTTAGGTTTATGGTTAGGGTTAGGGTTAGGGTTTAGGGGTTAGGGTTAGCGTTAGGGTTAGGGTACGGGTTAGGGTTAGGGTTAGGGTTAGGGTTAGGGTACGGGTTAGGGTTAGGGTAAGGGTACGGGTTAGGTTTAGGGTTCGAGTTAGGGTTAGGGTACGGGTTAGTGTTTGGTTTAGGGTTAGGATTAGGGTTGGGGTTAGGGGTTAGGGTTAGGGTTAGGTTTAGGGTTAGGGTACGGGTTAGGGTACGGGTTAGGGTACGGGTTAGGGTTAGGGTACGGGTTAATTTTAGGGTTAGGGTTAGGGTTAGGTGTTAGGGGTTAGGGTTGGGGTTAGGTTTAGGGTTTGAGTACGGGTTAGGGTTAGGGTTAGGGTTAGGGTTAGGGTACGGGTTAGGGTACGGGTTAGGGTACGGGTTAGTGTTAGGGTACGGTTAGGGTTAGGGTTAGGGTTAAGGTTAGGGTTAGGTTTAGGGTTAGGGGTTACGGTTAGGGTTATGGTTAGGGTAGGTTAAGGGTTAGGGTTAGCGTACGGGTTAGGGTTAAGATTATGGTTAGGGTACGGTTTAGGTTTAGGGTTAGCGTACGGGTTAGGGTTAGGGTTACGGTTAGGGTTAGGGTTAGGGGTTAGGGTTAAGGTACTGGTTAGGTTTAGGGTTAGGGTACGGTTTAGGGTACGGGTTAGGGTTAGGGTACGGGTTAGTGTTAGGGTTAGGGTTAGGGTTATGGTTAGGGTACGGGTTAGGGTTAGGGTCAGCGTTAGGGTACGGGTTAGGTTTAGGGTACGGGTTAGGGTACGGGTTAGAGTACGGGTTAGGGTACGGGTTAGGGTTAGGATACGGGTTAAGGTTAGGGTTAGGTTTAGGGTTAGGGTACGGGTTAGGGTTAGGGTACGGGTTAGGTTTAGGGTACGTGTTAGGGTTAGGGTACGTGTTAGGTTTAGGGTTAGTTTTAGGGTACGGGTTAGGGTTAAGGTACGGGTTAGGTTACGGGTTAGGTTTAGGGTTAGGGTTAGGGTACGGGTTAGGGTTAGGGTACGGGTTAGGGTTAGGGTATGGGTTAGGGTTAGGGTACAGGTTAGGGTACTGGTTAGGGTTAGGGTTAGGGTTAGGGTACGGGTTAGTGTTAGGGTTAGGGTTAGGGTAAGTGTTAGGGTTAGGGTTAGGGGTTAGGGTTAGGGTACGCGTTAGGGTTAGGGTTAGGGTTAGGGTTAGTGTTAGGGTTAATGTACGGGTTAGGTTTAGGTTTAGGATTAGGGTTAGGGTTAGGGGTTAGGGGTTAGGGTTAGGGTTAGGGTTAGGGTTAGGGTATGGGTTAGGGTTAGCGTTAGGGTTAGGGTTTGGGTTAGGGTACTGGTTAGGGTTAGGTTTAGGGTACGAGTTAGGTTTAAGTTTAGGGTTAGAGTTAGGGTACGAGTTAGGGTTAGGGTTAGGTTTAGGGTTCGGGTTAGGGTTTAGGGGTTAAGGTTAGGGTTAATGTTAGGGTTAGGGTTAGGGGTTAGTGGATACGGTTAGGGTTAGGTTTACGGTTAGGGTTAGGGTACGGGTTAGTGTTAGGGTTAGGGTTAGTGTTAGGGTTAAGGTACGGGTTAGGGTTAGGGTTAGGGTTAGGGTACGGGTTAGGGTTAGGGTTAGGGTTAGGGTTAGGGTGCGGTTTAGGGTTCGGGTTAGGTTTAGGGTTAGGGTTAGGTTTAGGTTTAGGGTACGGGTTAGGGTTAGGGTTAGGGTTACGGTTAGGTTAGGGGTTAGGGTTAGGGTTAGGGTTAGGGTTAGGGTATGGGGTAGGGTTAGGGTTAGGGTACGGGTTAGGGTTAGGGTACGGGTTAGGGTTAGGTTTAGGGTTAGGGTACGTGTTAGGTTTAGGTTTAGGGTTAGGGTTAGGGTTAGGGTTAGGGGTTAGGTTTAGGGTTAGGGTACGGGTTAGTGTTAGGGTACGGTTTAGGGTTAGGTTTAGGGTTAGTGTTAGGGTACGGGTTAGGGTTAGGTTTAGGGTACAGGTTAAGGTTAGGGTACGGGTTAAGGTTAGGGTTAGGGTACGGGTTAGGGTTAGGGTTAGGGTACGGGTTAGGGTTAGGGTTAGGGGTTAAGGGTTAGGGTTAGGGTTAGGGTTAGGGTACGGGTTAGGGTACGGGTTAGGGTTAGGGTACGGGTTAGGGTACTGGTTAGGGTTAGGGTTAGGGTTAGGGTACGGGTTAGGGTTAGGGTTAGGTTTAGGGTACGGTTTTAGGGTTAGGGTCCGGGTTAGGGTACGGGTTAGGGTTAGATTTAGGGTTAGGGTTAGGGTTAGGAAAGGGTTAGGGTTAGGGTTAGGGTACGGGTTTGGGTTAGGGTTAGGGTTACGGTACGGGTTAGGGTTAGGGTACGTGTTAGGGTTAGGGTACGGGTTAGGGCACGGGTTAGGGTTAGGGTACGGGTACGGGTTAGGGTTAGGGTTAGGTTTAGGGTACGGGTTAGGTTTAGTGTTAGGGTTAGGGTACGGGTTAGGTTTAGGGTTAGGGGTTAGGGTTAGTGTACGGGTTAAGGTTAGGGTTAGGGTTACGGTTAGGGTTGGGGTTAGGGTACGGGATAGGGTTAGGGTTAGGGTTAGTG
>JAVLSZ010000134.1:190000-195000 GCA_032313775.1 Urocyon cinereoargenteus | reverse complement strand
TTAGGGTACGGTTTAGGGTTAGGGTTAGGGTACTGTTTAGGGTCAGGGTTAGGGGTTAGGGTTAGGATTAGGGTTAGGGTTAGGGTTAGGGTACGGGTTAGGGTTAGGGTACGGGTTAGGGTTAGTGTTAGGGTTAGGGTTAGGGTTAGCGTACGGGTTAGGGTTAGGGTTACGTTTAGGGTTAGGTTTAGGGTTAGGGTACGGGTTAGGGATAGGGTACGGGTTAGTGTTAGGGTTAGGTTTAGGGTTAGGGTTAGGGTTAGGAAAGGGTTAGGGTTAGGGTTAGGGTTAGGGTACGGTTTAAGGTTAGGGTTAGGGTACGGGTTAGGGTTAGAGTTAGTGTTAGGGTTAGGTTTAGGGTACGGTTAGGGTTAGGGTTAGGGTACGGGTTAGGGTTAGTGTTAGGGATTAGGGTTAGGATTAGGGTTAGGGTTAGGGTTAGGGTGCGGGTTACGTTTAGGGATAGGGTTAGGGTTAGGGTACGGGTTAGTGTTAGGGTTAGGGTTAGGGTTACGTTTAGGGTACGGGTTAGGTTTAGGGTTAGGGTTAGGGTTAGGTTTAGGGTACGGGTTAGGGTTAGGGTTAGGGTTAGGGTTAGGGTACGGATTAGGGTTAAGTTATGGGTTAGGGTTAGGGTTTGGGTACGGGTTAGGGTACGGGTTAGGTTTAGGGTTAGGGTAAGGGTACGGGGTAGGGTTAGGGTTAGGGTTAGTGTTAGTGTTAATGTACGGGTTAGGATTAGGGTTCGGGTTAGGGTTAGGGTTAGGGGTTAGGGGTTAGGGTTAGGTTTAGGGTTAGGGTACGGGTTAGGGTTAGGGTTAGGATTAGGGTTAGGTTACAGGTTAGGGTTAGGTTTAGGGTAAGGGTTAGGGTACGGGTTAGGGTTAGGGTTAGGGTTAGTGTTAGTGTTAATATACGCGTTAGGTTTAGGTTTAGGGTTAGGCTTAGGGTTAGGGGTTAGGGGTTAGGGTTAGGGTTAGGATTAGGGTTAGGGTACGGATTAAGGTTAGGGTTAGGATTAGGGTTAGGGTACAGGTTAGGGTTAGGTTTAGGGTAAGGGTTATGGTACGGGTTAGGGTTAGGGTTAGGGTTAGGTATGGGTTAGGGTACGGTTTAGGTTTAGTGTTAGGGTTAGGTATGGGTTAGGGTACGTGTTAGGGTTAGGGTTCCGGTTAGGGTTAGGGTTCGGGTTAGAGGTTAGGGTTAGGGTTCGGGTTTGGATTAGGGTTAGGGTTAGGGTTAGGGTTAGGGTTAGGGTTCGGGTTAGGGTTAGGGTTAGTTTGAGGGTTAGGGTTTGGGTTAGGGTTAGGGGTTAGTGTCAGTGTTAGGGTTAGGGTTAGGGTTAGGGTTCGGATTAGGGTTAGGTTAGGGTTCGAGTTAGGGTTAGGGTTCGGGTTATGGTTAGGTTTCGGGTTAGGGTTAGCGTTCAGGTTAGGGGTTAGGGTTAGGGTTCGGGTTCGGGTTAGGGTTATGTTTAGGGTTAGGGTTAGCGTTAGGGTTAGCGTTCGGGTAAGGGTTAGGGGTAGTTTTAGGGTTAGGGTTGGGGTTGGGGTTAGGGTTAGTGTTAGGGTTAGGGTTAGGTTTCGGGTTAGGGTTAGGGTTAGGGTTCGGTTTAGGTTTAGTGTTAGGGTGAAGGTTAGGGTTAGGGTTCGGGTTAGGGTTCGGGTTAGGGTTAGGGTTAGGTTTAGGGTTAGGTTTAGGGTTAGGGTTCGGGTTAGCGTTAGGGTTATGGTTCGGGGTAGGGTTCGGGTTAGGGTTAGGGTTAGGGTTAGGGTTAGGTTTCGGGTTCGGGTTAGGGTTAGGGTTAGGGTTAGGGTTCGGGTTAGGGTTAGGGTTATGGTTTGGGTTTGGGTTCGGGGTAGGGTTAGGTTTTGGGTTCGGGTTAGGGTTAGGGTTAGGGTTAGGGTTCGGGTTAGGGTTAGGGTTAGGGTTAAGGTTAGGGTTTAGTGATAGGGTTAGGGTTCGGGTTCGGGTTAGGTTTAGGGTTAGGGTTAGGGGTTAGGGTTAGGGTTAGGTTTCGATTTAGTGTTCGGGTTAGGGTTAGGGTTAGGGTTCGGGTTAAGGTTAGGGTTAGGGTTAGGGTTAGGGTTAGGGTTAGGGTTAGGGTTCGGATTAGCGTTAGGGTTAGGGTTCGGGTTAGGGTTCGGGTTCGGGTTAGGGTTAGGGTTAGGGTTAGGGTTAGGGTTAGGGTTCGTGTTAGGGTTAGGGTTCGGGTTAGGGTTAGGGTTAGGTTCGGGTAAGGGTTAGGGTTAGGGTTCGGGTTAGGGTTAGGGTTAGGTTTCGGGTTAGGGTTCGGGTTCGGGTTAGGGTTAGGGTTCGGGTTAGGGTTAGGGTTAGGGTTAGGGTTAGGGTTCGGGTTACGGTTAGGGTTCGGGTTAGGGTTAGGGTTAGGGTTCGGCTTAGGGTTAGGGTTAGGGTTCGGGTTAGGGTTAGGGTTCGGGTTTGGGTTAGGGTTAGGGTTAGGGTTAGGGTTAGGGTTCGGGTTATGGTTAGGGTTAGGGTTCGGGTTAGGGTTACGGTTCGGGTTAGGGTTAGGTTTCGGGTTAGGGGTTAGGGTTAGGGTTCGGGTTTGGGTTAGGGTTAGGGTTAGGTTTAGGTTTAGGGTTCGGGTTAGGGTTAGGGTTATTTTGAGGGTTAGGGGTTAGTGTTAGTGTTAGTGTTAGGGTTAGGGTTAGGGTTAGGGTTCGAATTAGGGTTAGGTTAGGGTTCGAGTTAGTGTTAGGGTTCGGGTTATGGTTAGGGTTCGGGTTAGGGTTAGCGTTCGGGTTAGGGGTTAGGGTTAGGGTTCGGGTTCGGGTTAGGGTTATGGTTAGGGTTAGGGTTAGCGTTAGGGTTAGCGTTCGGGTTAGGGTTAGGGGTAGTTTTAGGGTTAGGTTTGGGGTTGGGGTTAGGGTTAGGGTTAGGGTTAGGGTTAGGTTTCGGGTTAGGGTTAGGGTTAGGGTTCGGTTTAGGTTTAGTGTTAGGGTGAAGGTTAGGGTTAGGGTTCGGGTTAGGGTTCGGGTTAGGGTTAGGGTTAGGTTTAGGGTTAGGTTTAGGGTTAGGGTTCGGGTTAGCGTTAGGGTTATGGTTCGGGGTAGGGTTCGGGTTAGGGTTAGGGTTAGGGTTAGGTTTCGGGTTCGGGTTAGGGTTAGGGTTAGGGTTAGGGTTCGGGTTAGGGTTAGGGTTATGGTTTGGGTTTGGGTTCGGGGTAGGGTTAGGTTTTGGGTTCGGGTTAGGGTTAGGGTTAGGGTTAGGGTTCGGGTTAGGGTTAGGGTTAGGGTTAAGGTTAGGGTTTAGTGATAGGGTTAGGGTTCGGGTTCGGGTTAGGTTTAGGGTTAGGGTTAGGGGTTAGGGTTAGGGTTAGGTTTCGATTTAGTGTTCGGGTTAGGGTTCGGGTTAGGGTTCGGGTTAAGGTTAGGGTGAGGGTTAGGGTTAGGGTTAGGGTTAGGGTTAGGGTTCGGATTAGCGTTAGGGTTAGGGTTCGGGTTAGGGTTCGGGTTCGGGTTAGGGTTAGGGTTAGGGTTAGGGTTAGGGTTAGGGTTCGTGTTAGGGTTAGGGTTCGGGTTAGGGTTAGGGTTAGGTTCGGGTAAGGGTTAGGGTTAGGGTTCGGGTTAGGGTTAGGGTTAGGTTTCGGGTTAGGGTTCGGGTTCGGGTTAGGGTTAGGGTTCGGGTTAGGGTTAGGGTTAGGGTTAGGGTTAGGGTTCGGGTTACGGTTACGGTTCGGGTTAGGGTTAGGGTTAGGGTTCGGCTTAGGGTTAGGGTTAGGGTTCGGGTTAGGGTTAGGGTTCGGGTTTGGGTTAGGGTTAGGGTTAGGGTTAGGGTTAGGGTTCGGGTTATGGTTAGGGTTAGGGTTCGGGTTAGGGTTACGGTTCGGGTTAGGGTTAGGTTTCGGGTTAGGGGTTAGGGTTAGGGTTCGGGTTTGGGTTAGGGTTAGGGTTAGGTTTAGGTTTAGGGTTCGGGTTAGGGTTAGGGTTATTTTGAGGGTTAGGGGTTAGTGTTAGTGTTAGTGTTAGGGTTAGGGTTAGGGTTAGGGTTCGAATTAGGGTTAGGTTAGGGTTCGAGTTAGTGTTAGGGTTCGGGTTATGGTTAGGGTTCGGGTTAGGGTTAGCGTTCGGGTTAGGGGTTAGGGTTAGGGTTCGGGTTCGGGTTAGGGTTATGGTTAGGGTTAGGGTTAGCGTTAGGGTTAGCGTTCGGGTTAGGGTTAGGGGTAGTTTTAGGGTTAGGTTTGGGGTTGGGGTTAGGGTTAGGGTTAGGGTTAGGGTTAGGTTTCGGGTTAGGGTTAGGGTTAGGGTTCGGTTTAGGTTTAGGGTTAGGGTGAAGGTTAGGGTTAGGGTTCGGGTTAGGGTTCGGGTTAGGGTTAGGGTTAGGTTTAGGGTTAGGTTTAGGGTTAGGGTTCGGGTTAGCGTTAGGGTTATGGTTCGGGTTAGGGTTCGGGTTAGGGTTAGGGTTAGGGTTAGGGTTAGGTTTAGGGTTCGGGTTCGGGTTAGGGTTAGGGTTAGGGTTAGGGTTAGGGTTAGGGTTCGGGTTAGGGTTAGTGTTAGGGTTCGAGTTAGGGTTAGGGTTCGGGTTAGGGTTAGGTGTTAGGGTTAGGGTTAGGGTTAGGGTTATGTTTCGGGTTAGGGTTAGGGTTAGGGTTAGGGTTAGGGTTAGGGTTAGGGTTAGGTTTCGGGTTCGGGTTAGGGTTAGGGTTAGTGTTAGAGTTCGGGTTAGGGTTAGGGTTATGGTTTGTGTTCGGGTTCGGGGTAGGGTTAGGTTTCGGGTTCGGGTTAGGGTTAGGGTTAGGGTTAGGGTTCGGGTTAGTGTTAGGGTTAGTGTTAGGGTTAGGGTTTAGTGATAGGGTTAGGGTTCGGGTTCGGGTTAGGGTTAGGGTTAGGGTTAGGGGTTAGGGTTAGGGTTCGTGTTAGGGTTAGGGTTAGGGTTAGTGTTAGGGTTCGGGTTAGGGTTAGGTTTAGGGTTAGGGTTCGGGTTAGGCTTAGGGTTAGGGTTAGTGTTAGGGTTCGGGTTAGGGTTAGGGTTAGGGT
>JAVLSZ010000134.1:185000-187500 GCA_032313775.1 Urocyon cinereoargenteus | reverse complement strand
GGGTTAGGGTTAGGTTTATTGTTAGGGTTCGGGTTAGGGTTAGGGTTAGGGTTTAGGTTAGTGTTCGGGTTAGTGTTAGGTTAGGGTTCGGGTTAGGGTTAGGGTTAGGATTAGGGTTAGGTTACAGGTTAGGGTTAGGTTTAGGGTAAGGGTTAGGGTACGGGTTAGGGTTAGGGTTAGGGTTAGTGTTAGTGTTAATGTACGCGTTAGGTTTAGGTTTAGGTTTAGGGTTAGGCTTAGGGTTAGGGGTTAGGGGTTAGGGTTTGGGTTAGGATTAGTGTTAGGGTACGGATTAGGGTTAGGGTTAGGATTAGGGTTAGGGTACAGGTTAGGGTTAGGTTTAGGGTAAGGGTTATGGTACGGGTTAGGGTTAGGGTTAGGGTTAGGGTACGGGTTAGGGTACGGTTTAGGTTTAGTGTTAGGGTTAGGTATGGGTTAGGGTACGTGTTAGGGTTAGGGTACCGGTTAGGGTTAGGGTACGGATTAGGGTTAGGGTTAGGGTACGGGTTAGGGTTAGGGTTAGGGTTTAGGGTTAGGATTAGGGTAAGGGTTAGGGTTAGGGTACGGGTTAGGGTTAGGGTATGGGTTAGTGTTAGGGTTAGGGTTAGGGTTAGGGTTAGCGTACGGGTTAGGGTTAGGGTTAGGTTTAGGGTTAGGGTTAGGGTTACGGTAACAGTTAGGGTTAGGGTACGGGTTAGGGTTAGGGTTAGGGTTAGGGTTAGGGTTAGGAAAGGGTTAGGGTTAGGGTTAGGGTTAGGGTTAGTGTACGTGTTAAGGGTAGGGTTAGGGTACGGGTTAGGGTTAGGGTTAGTGTTAGGGTTAGGGTTAGGGTACGGGTTAGGGTTAGGGTTAGGGTACCGGTTAGGGTACGGTTTAGGGTTAGTGTTAGGGTTAGGGTTAGGGTTAGGTTTAGGTTACGGGTTAGGGTACGGGTTAGGGTTAGGTTTAGGGTTAGGTTTAGGGTTAGGGTACGGGTTAGGGTTACAGATAGGGTTAGGTTTAGGGTACGGGTTAGGGTAAGGGTTAGGGTTAGGCTTAGGGTTAGGGTTAGGGTACGGGTTAGGGTTAGGGTACGGGCTAGGGTTAGGTTTAGGGTACGGGTTAGGGTTAGGGTTAGGGTTAGGGTTAGGTTACGGGTTAGGTTTAGGGTTAGGGTTAGTGTTAGTGTTAGCGTACGGGTTAGGGTTACGGTTAGGGTTAGCGTTATGGTTAGGGTACGGGTTAGGGTTAGGGTACGGGTTAGGGTTAGGGTAAGGGTACTGGTTAGGTTTAGGGTTAGGGTACGTGTTAGGTTTAGGTTTATGGTTAGGGTTAGGGTACGGGTTAGGGTTAGGGCTAGGGTTAGGTTTAGGGTTAGGTTTAGCAACGAGTTAGGGTTAGTGTTAGGGTTAGGGTTAGGGTACGGGTTAGGGTTAGGGTTAGGGTTAGGGTTAGGGTACGGGTTAGGGTTAGGGTTAGGGTGAGGGTTAGGGTTAGGGTACGAGTTAGGGTTAGGGTTAGGGTTAGGGGTTAGTGGTCAGTGTTAGGGTTAGTGTTAGGGTTAGGGTACGGGTTAGGGTGCGGGTTAGGGTTAGGGTACGGGTTAGTGTTAGGGTTAGGGTTAGTGTTAGGGTACGGGTTAGGGTACGGGTTAGGGTTAGGGTACGGGTTAGGGTACGGGTTAGGGTTAGGGTACGGGTTAGGGTTAGGGTTAGGGTTAGGTTTAGGAAAGGGTTATGGTTAGGGTTAGGGTACGGGTTAGGGTTAGGTTTAGGGTTAGGGTTAGGGTACGGTTTAGGGTTAAGGTACGGGTTAGGGTTAGGGTACGTGCTAGGGTACGGTTTAGGGTTAGGGTTAAGGTACTGGTTACGGTTAGGCTTGGGTTAGGGTTAGGGTTAGGGTTAGGGTTAGGGTTAGGGTACGGGTTAGGGTTAGGGTACGGGTTAGGGTACGGGTTAGGGTTAGGTTTAGGGTTAGGGTTAGGGTATGGTTTAGGGTTAGGGTACGGGTTAGTGTTTGGTTTAGGGTACTGGTTAGGGTTAGGGTTTGGGTACGGGTTAGGGTTAGGGTTAGGGTTAGGGTACGGGTTAGGGTTAGGGTTAGGGTTATGGTTTGTGTTCGGGTTCGGGGTAGGGTTAGGTTTCGGGTTCGGGTTAGGGTTAGGGTTAGGGTTAGGGTTCGGGTTAGTGTTAGGGTTAGTGTTAGGGTTAGGGTTTAGTGATAGGGTTAGGGTTCGGGTTCGGGTTAGGGTTAGGGTTAGGGTTAGGGGTTAGGGTTAGGGTTCGTGTTAGGGTTAGGGTTAGGGTTAGTGTTAGGGTTCGGGTTAGGGTTAGGTTTAGGGTTAGGGTTCGGGTTAGGCTTAGGGTTAGGGTTAGTGTTAGGGTTCGGGTTAGGGTTAGGGTTAGGGTTCGGGTTAGGGTTAGGTTTAGGGTTAGGGTCCGGGTTAGGGTTAGGGTTAGGATTAGGGTTAGGGTTCGGGTTAGGGTTAGGGTTCGGGTTAGGGTTCAGGTTAGGGTTAGGG
>JAVLSZ010000134.1:165000-182500 GCA_032313775.1 Urocyon cinereoargenteus | reverse complement strand
AGGTTACAGGTTAGGGTTAGGTTTAGGGTAAGGGTTAGGGTACGGTTTAGGGTTAGGGTTAGGGTTAGTGTTAGTGTTAATGTACGCGTTAGGTTTAGGTTTAGGTTTAGGGTTAGGCTTAGGGTTAGGGGTTAGGGGTTAGGGTTTGGGTTAGGATTAGTGTTAGGGTACGGATTAGGGTTAGGGTTAGTATTAGGGTTAGGGTACAGGTTAGGGTTAGGTTTAGGGTAAGGGTTATGGTACGGGTTAGGGTTAGGGTTAGGGTTAGGGTACGGGTTAGGGTACGGTTTAGGTTTAGTGTTAGGGTTAGGTATGGGTTAGGGTACGTGTTAGGGTTAGGGTACCGGTTAGGGTTAGGGTACGGATTAGGGTTAGGGTTAGGGTACGGGTTAGGGTTAGGGTTAGGGTTTAGGGTTAGGATTAGGGTAAGGGTTAGGGTTAGGGTACGGGTTAGGGTTAGGGTATGGGTTAGTGTTAGGGTTAGGGTTAGGGTTAGGGTTAGCGTACGGGTTAGGGTTAGGGTTAGGTTTAGGGTTAGGGTTAGGGTTACGGTAACAGTTAGGGTTAGGGTACGGGTTAGGGTTAGGGTTAGGGTTAGGGTTAGGGTTAGGAAAGGGTTAGGGTTAGGGTTAGGGTTAGGGTTAGTGTACGTGTTAAGGGTAGGGTTAGGGTACGGGTTAGGGTTAGGGTTAGTGTTAGGGTTAGGGTTAGGGTACGGGTTAGGGTTAGGGTTAGGGTACCGGTTAGGGTACGGTTTAGGGTTAGTGTTAGGGTTAGGGTTAGGGTTAGGTTTAGGTTACGGGTTAGGGTACGGGTTAGGGTTAGGTTTAGGGTTAGGTTTAGGGTTAGGGTACGGGTTAGGGTTACAGATAGGGTTAGGTTTAGGGTACGGGTTAGGGTAAGGGTTAGGGTTAGGCTTAGGGTTAGGGTCAGGGTACGGGTTAGGGTTAGGGTACGGGCTAGGGTTAGGTTTAGGGTACGGGTTAGGGTTAGGGTTAGGGTTAGGGTTAGGTTACGGGTTAGGTTTAGGGTTAGGGTTAGTGTTAGTGTTAGCGTACGGGTTAGGGTTACGGTTAGGGTTAGCGTTATGGTTAGGGTACGGGTTAGGGTTAGGGTACGGGTTAGGGTTAGGGTAAGGGTACTGGTTAGGTTTAGGGTTAGGGTACGTGTTAGGTTTAGGTTTATGGTTAGGGTTAGGGTACGGGTTAGGGTTAGGGCTAGGGTTAGGTTTAGGGTTAGGTTTAGCAACGAGTTAGGGTTAGTGTTAGGGTTAGGGTTAGGGTACGGGTTAGGGTTAGGGTTAGGGTTAGGGTTAGGGTACGGGTTAGGGTTAGGGTTAGGGTTAGGGTTAGGGTTAGGGTACGAGTTAGGGTTAGGGTTAGGGTTAGGGGTTAGTGGTCAGTGTTAGGGTTAGTGTTAGGGTTAGGGTACGGGTTAGGTTGCGGGTTAGGGTTAGGGTACGGGTTAGTGTTAGGGTTAGGGTTAGTGTTAGGGTACGGGTTAGGGTACGGGTTAGGGTTAGGGTACGGGTTAGGGTACGGGTTAGGGTTAGGGTACGGGTTAGGGTTAGGGTTAGGGTTAGGTTTAGGAAAGGGTTATGGTTAGGGTTAGGGTACGGGTTAGGGTTAGGTTTAGGGTTAGGGTTAGGGTACGGTTTAGGGTTAAGGTACGGGTTAGGGTTAGGGTACGTGCTAGGGTACGGTTTAGGGTTAGGGTTAAGGTACTGGTTACGGTTAGGCTTGGGTTAGGGTTAGGGTTAGGGTTAGGGTTAGGGTACGGGTTAGGGTTAGGGTACGGGTTAGGGTACGGGTTAGGGTTAGGTTTAGGGTTAGGGTTAGGGTATGGTTTAGGGTTAGGGTACGGGTTAGGGTTTGGTTTAGGGTACTGGTTAGGGTTAGGGTTTGGGTACGGGTTAGGGTTAGGGTTAGGGTTAGGGTACGGGTTAGGGTTAGGGTTAGGTTTAGGGTACAGGTTAGGGTTAGGTTTAGGGGTGAGGGTTAGGGTAAGTGTTAGGGTTAGGGTTAGGGTAAGGTTTAGGTTTAGGCTACGGGTTAGGGTTAGGGTTAGGGTTAGTGTTAGTGTTAAACTACGGGTTAGGGTTAGGGATAAGGTTGTGGTTAGGGTTAGGGGTTAGGTGTTAGGGTTAGGGTTAGGGTTACGGTACGGGTTAGTGTACGAGTTAGGATTAGGGTACGGGTTAGGGTAAGGGTTAGGGTTAGGGTTAGGATTAGGTTTAGGGTACGGGTTAGGGTTAGGTTTAGGGTAAAGGTTAGGGTACTGTTTAGGGTTAGGGTTAGGGTTAGGGTTAGGGTTAGGTTTAGGGTACGGGTTAGGGTTAGGTTTAGGGTTAGGGTTAGGGTTAGGGTACGGGTTAGGGTACGTGTTAGGGGTAGGGTACCGGTTAGGGTTAGGATTCGGGTTATGGTTAGGGTTAGGGTACGGGTTAGGGTTAGGGTTAGGGGTTAGGTTTAGGGTTAGGGTACGGGTTAGGGTTAGGGAACGGGTTAGGGTTAGGGTTAGGTTTAGGGTTAGGGTTAGTGTTAGGAAAGAGTTAGTGTCAGGGTTAGGGTTAGGGTTACGGTACGGGTTAAGGTTAGTGTTAGGGTATGGGTTAGGGTTAGGGTTAGTGTTACGGTTAGGGTTAGGGTACGGGTTAGGTTTAGGGTTAGGGTACGTGTTAGGGTTAGGGTTAGGGGTTAGGGTTAGGATTAGGATTAGGGTGAGGGTTAGGGTACGGGTTAGGGTTAGGGTTAGGTTTAGGGTTTGGGTACGGGTGAGGGTTAGGGTTAGTGTTAGGGTTAGGGTGCGGTTTAGGGTTAGGTTTAGGGTTAGGTTTAGGGTACGGGTTAGGGTTAGGGTTAGGGTTAGTGTGAGGGTTAGGGTTAGGGTACGGGTTAGGGTTAGGTTATGGGTTAGGGTTAGGTTTAGGTTACGGGTTAGGGTTAGGGTTAGGGTTAGGGTTAGGATTAGGGTACGGGTTAGGGTTAGGGTTAGGGTTAGTGTTAGGGTTAGCGTACGGGTTAGGGTTAGGTTTAGGGTAAGGGTTAGGGTACGGGTTAGGGTTAAGTTTAGGTTAAGGATAAGGGTACGGGTTAGGGTTAGGGTTAGGTTTAGTGTTAGGGTACGGGTTAGGGTTAGGGTACAGTTTAGGGTTAGGGTTAGGGTTAGGATTAGGTTTAGGGTACGGGTTAGGGTTAGGGTACGGGTAAGGGTTAGGGTTAGGGTACGGGTTAGGGTTAGGGTTAGGGGTTAGGGTTAGGATTAGGGTTAGGGTTAGGGTTAGGGTACGGGTTAGGGATAGGGTACGGGTTAGTGTTAGGGTTTGGGTTAGGGTTAGGGATTGGGTTAGGGTTAGGGTTAGGGTTAGGGTTAGGGTTCGGGTTAGGGTTCGGGTTAGAGTTAGGTTCGGGTTAGGGTTTGGGTTAGGTTTAGGGTTAGTGTTAGGGTCCGGGTTAGGGTTAGGTTTAGGGTTAGGGTTAGGGTTAGGGTTCGGGTTAGGGTTAGGGTTAGGGTTCGGGTTCGGGTTCGGGTTAGGGTAAGGGTTCGGGTTCGGGTTAGGGTTAATGTTCGGGTTCGGGTTAGGGTTCGGGTTCTGGTTAGGGTTAGGGTTTAGTGTTCGGTTTAGGGTTAGGGTTAGGGTTTCGGTTAGGGTTGGGGTTAGGGTTAGGTTTAGGGTTAGGGTTCGGTTTACGGTTAGGGTTAGGGTTAGGGTTAGGGTTCGGGTTCGGGATAGGGTTACGGTTCGGGTTCGGGTTAGGGTTAGGGTTAGGGTTCGGTTAGGTTTCGGGTTAGGGTTCGGGTTAGGGTTAGGGTTAGGGTTAGGGATCGGGTTAGGGTTAGGGTTCGGTTTAGGGTTAGGGTTAGGTTTCGGGTTAGGGTTCGGGTTCGGGTTAGGGTTAGGGTGAGGGTTCGGTTTCGGGTTAGGGTTAGGGTTAGGGTTCGGGTTAGGGTTCGGGTTAGGGTTCGCGTTAGTTTTAGGGTTAGGGTTAGGATTAGGTTTAGGGTTAGGGTTCAGGTTAGGGTTAGGGTTAGGGTTAGGGTTCGGGTTAGGGTTAGGGTTAGTGTTCGAGTTAGGTTTAGGTTTCGGGTTAGGGTTAGGGTTTAGGGTTAGGGTTAGGGTTAGGGTTAGGGTTAGGTTTAGGGATAGGGTTCGGGTTAGGTTTAGGGTTAGGTTTAGGGTTAGGGATCGGGTTCGGGTTAGGGTTCGGGTTCGGGTTAGTTTTAGTGTTCGGGTTAGGGTTAGGGTTAGGGTTCGGGTTACGGTTAGGGTTCGGGTTAGGGTTCGTGTTATGGTTCGGGTTAGGGGTCGGGTTAGGGTTAGGGTTAGGGTTCGGGTTAGGGGTTGGGTTAGCGTTAGGGTTAGGGTTAGGGTTAGGGTTAGCGTTAGGGTTTAGGGTTAGGGTTAGGGTTAGGGGTTAGTGTTAGGGTTAGGGTTAGGGTTAGGGTTAGGGTTAGGGGTTAGGGTTAGGGTTAGGGTTAGGGTTAGGGTTAGGTTTAGGGTTAGGGTTAGGGTTAGGGTTCGGGTTAGGGGTTAGTGTTAGGGTTAGGGTTAGGGTTAGGGTTAGGGTTAGGGGTTAGGGTTAGGGTTAGGGGTTAGTGTTAGGGTTAGGTTTAGGGGTTAGGGTTAGGGTTAGGGTTAGGGTTAGGGTTAGGGTTACCGTTCGGGTTAGGGTTAGGGTTAGGGTTAGGGTTAGGTTTAGGGTTAGTGTTAGGTTTAGGTTTAGGGTTCGGGTTAGGGTTAAGGTTAGGGTTCGGATTCGGGTTAGGTTTAGGGTTAGGGTTAGGGTTCGGATTAGGGTTAGGGGTAGGGTTCGGGTTAGGGTTCGGGTTCGGGTTAGGGTTAGGGATAGGGTTAGGTTTAGGGTTCGGGTTAGGGTTACGTTTAGGGTTAGGTTTAGGGGTTAGGGTTAGTGTTACCGTTCGGGTTAGGGTTAGGGTTAGGGTTAGTCTTAGGGTTCGGGTTAGGGTTAGGGTTAGGGTTCGGGTTAGGGTTAGGGTTAGGGTTAGGGTTAGGGTTAGGGTTACGGTTCGGGTTAGGGTTAGGTTTATTGTTAGGGTTCGGGTTAGGGTTAGGGTTAGGGTTTAGGTTAGTGTTCGGGTTAGTGTTAGGTTAGGGTTCGGGTTAGGGTTAGGGTTAGGATTAGGGTTAGGTTACAGGTTAGGGTTAGGTTTAGGGTAAGGGTTAGGGTACGGGTTAGGGTTAGGGTTAGGGTTAGTGTTAGTGTTAATGTACTTGTTAGGTTTAGGTTTAGGTTTAGGGTTAGGCTTAGGGTTAGGGGTTAGGGGTTAGGGTTAGGGTTAGGATTAGTGTTAGGGTACGGATTAGGGTTAGGGTTAGGATTAGGGTTAGGGTACAGGTTAGGGTTAGGTTTAGGGTAAGGGTTATGGTACGGGTTAGGGTTAGGGTTAGGGTTAGGGTACGGGTTAGGGTACGGTTTAGGTTTAGTGTTAGGGTTAGGTATGGTTTAGGGTACGTGTTAGGGTTAGGGTACCGGTTAGGGTTAGGGTACGGATTAGGGTTAGGGTTAGGGTACGGGTTAGGGTTAGGGTTAGGGTTTAGGGTTAGGATTAGGGTAAGGGTTAGGGTTAGGGTACGGGTTAGGGTTAGGGTATGGGTTAGTGTTAGGGTTAGGGTTAGGGTTAGGGTTAGCGTACGGGTTAGGGTTAGGGTTAGGTTTAGGGTTAGGGTTAGGGTTACGGTAACAGTTAGGGTTAGGGTACGGGTTAGGGTTAGGGTTAGGGTTAGGGTTAGGAAAGGGTTAGGGTTAGGGTTAGGGTTAGGGTTAGTGTACGTGTTAAGGGTAGGGTTAGGGTATGGGTTAGGGTTAGGGTTAGTGTTAGGGTTAGGGTTAGGGTACGGGTTAGGGTTAGGGTTAGGGTACCGGTTAGGGTACGGTTTAGGGTTAGTGTTAGGGTTAGGGTTAGGGTTAGGTTTAGGTTACGGGTTAGGGTACGGGTTAGGGTTAGGTTTAGGGTTAGGTTTAGGGTTAGGGTACGGGTTAGGGTTACAGATAGGGTTAGGTTTAGGGTACGGGTTAGGGTAAGGGTTAGGGTTAGGCTTAGGGTTAGGGTTAGGGTACGGGTTAGGGTTAGGGTACGGGCTAGGGTTAGGTTTAGGGTACGGGTTAGGGTTAGGGTTAGGGTTAGGGTTAGGTTACGGGTTAGGTTTAGGGTTAGGGTTAGTGTTAGTGTTAGCGTACGGGTTAGGGTTACGGTTAGGGTTAGCGTTATGGTTAGGGTACGGGTTAGGGTTAGGGTACGGGTTAGGGTTAGGGTAAGGGTACGGGTTAGGTT
Source organism: Urocyon cinereoargenteus (assembly GCA_032313775.1). NCBI lineage: Eukaryota > Metazoa > Chordata > Mammalia > Carnivora > Canidae > Urocyon > Urocyon cinereoargenteus. The sequence continues at coordinate 176,206 of JAVLSZ010000134.1, read as the reverse complement.
TAGGGTTAGGGTACGTGTTAGGTTTAGGTTTATGGTTAGGGTTAGGGTACGGGTTAGGGTTAGGGCTAGGGTTAGGTTTAGGGTTAGGTTTAGCAATGAGTTAGGGTTAGTGTTAGGGTTAGGGTTAGGGTACGGGTTAGGGTTAGGGTTAGGGTTAGGGTACGGGTTAGGGTTAGGGTTAGGGTTAGGGTTAGGGTTAGGGTACGAGTTAGGGTTAGGGTTAGGGTTAGGGGTTAGTGGTCAGTGTTAGGGTTAGTGTTAGGGTTAGGGTACGGGTTAGGGTGCGGGTTAGGGTTAGGGTTCGGGTTAGTGTTAGGGTTAGGGTTAGTGTTAGGGTACGGGTTAGGGTACGGGTTAGGGTTAGGGTACGGGTTACGGTACGGGTTAGGGTTAGGGTACGGGTTAGGGTTAGGGTTAGGGTTAGGTTTAGGAAAGGGTTATGGTTAGGGTTAGGGTACGGGTTAGGGTTAGGTTTAGGGTTAGGGTTAGGGTACGGTTTAGGGTTAAGGTACGGGTTAGGGTTAGGGTACGTGCTAGGGTACGGTTTAGGGTTAGGGTTAAGGTACTGGTTACGGTTAGGCTTGGGTTAGGGTTAGGGTTAGGGTTAGGGTTAGGGTACGGGTTAGGGTTAGGGTACGGTTTAGGGTACGGGTTAGGGTTAGGTTTAGGGTTAGGGTTAGGGTATGGTTTAGGGTTAGGGTACGGGTTAGGGTTTGGTTTAGGGTACTGGTTAGGGTTAGGGTTTGGGTACGGGTTAGGGTTAGGGTTAGGGTTAGGGTACGGGTTAGGGTTAGGGTTAGGTTTAGGGTACAGGTTAGGGTTAGGTTTAGGGGTGAGGGTTAGGGTAAGTGTTAGGGTTAGGGTTAGGGTAAGGTTTAGGTTTAGGCTACGGGTTAGGGTTAGGGTTAGGGTTAGTGTTAGTGTTAAACTACGGGTTAGGGTTAGGGATAAGGTTGTGGTTAGGGTTAGGGGTTAGGTGTTAGGGTTAGGGTTAGGGTTACGGTACGGGTTAGTGTACGAGTTAGGATTAGGGTACGGGTTAGGGTAAGGGTTAGGGTTAGGGTTAGGATTAGGTTTAGGGTACGGGTTAGGGTTAGGTTTAGGGTAAAGGTTAGGGTACTGTTTAGGGTTAGGGTTAGGGTTAGGTTTAGGGTTAGGTTTAGGGTACGGGTTAGGGTTAGGTTTAGGGTTAGGGTTAGGGTTAGGTTACGGGTTAGGGTACGTGTTAGGGGTAGGGTACCGGTTAGGGTTAGGATTCGGGTTATGGTTAGGGTTAGGGTACGGGTTAGGGTTAGGGTTAGGGGTTAGGTTAAGGGTTAGGGTACGGGTTAGGGTTAGGGAACGGGTTAGGGTTAGGGTTAGGTTTAGGGTTAGGGTTAGTGTTAGGAAAGAGTTAGGGTCAGGGTTAGGGTTAGGGTTACGGTACGGGTTAAGGTTAGTGTTAGGGTATGGGTTAGGGTTAGGGTTAGTGTTAGGGTTAGGGTTAGGGTACGGGTTAGGTTTAGGGTTAGGGTACGGGTTAGGGTTAGGGTTAGGGGTTAGGGTTAGGATTAGGATTAGGGTGAGGGTTAGGGTACGGGTTAGGGTTAGGGTTAGGTTTAGGGTTTGGGTACGGGTGAGGGTTAGGGTTAGTGTTAGGGTTAGGGTGCGGTTTAGGGTTAGGTTTAGGGTTAGGTTTAGGGTACGGGTTAGGGTTAGGGTTAGGGTTAGTGTGAGGGTTAGGGTTAGGGTACGGGTTAGGGTTAGGTTATGGGTTAGGGTTAGGTTTAGGTTACGGGTTAGGGTTAGGGTTAGGGTTAGGGTTAGGATTAGGGTACGGGTTAGGGTTAGGGTTAGGGTTAGTGTTAGGGTTAGCGTACGGGTTAGGGTTAGGTTTAGGGTAAGGGTTAGGGTACGGGTTAGGGTTAAGTTTAGGTTAAGGATAAGGGTACGGGTTAGGGTTAGGGTTAGGGTTAGGGTTAGTGTTAGGGTACGGGTTAGGGTTAGGGTACAGTTTAGGGTTAGGGTTAGGGTTAGGATTAGGTTTAGGGTACGGGTTAGGGTTAGGGTACGGGTTAGGGTTAGGGTTAGGGTACGGGTTAGGGTTAGGGTTAGGGGTTAGGGTTAGGATTAGGGTTAGGGTTAGGGTTAGGGTACGGGTTAGGGTTAGGGTACGGGTTAGGGTTAGTGTTAGGGTTAGGGTTAGGGTTAGGGTTAGCGTACGGGTTAGGGTTAGGGTTAGGTTTAGGGTACTGGTTAGGGTTAGGGTTAGGGTACGGGTAAGGGTTAGTGTTAGGGGTTAGGGTTAGGATTAGGGTTAGGGTTAGGTTTAGGGTGCGGGTTACGGGTAGGGTTAGGGTTAGGGTTAGGGTACGGGGTTAGGGTTAGGGTTAGGGTTAGGGTTAGCTTTAGGGTACGGGTTAGGGTTAGGGTTAGGGTTAGGTTTAGGGTTAGGGTACGGGTAAGGGTTAGGGTTAGTGTTAGGGTTAGCATACGGGTTAGGGAAGGTTTAGGGTAAGGGTTAGGGTAGGGGTGAGGGTTACGGTTAGGGTTAGGGTTAGGTTTAGGGTACAGGTTAGGGTTAGGGTTAGTGTTAGGGTACGGGTTAAGGTACGTGTTAGGGTTAGGGTACCGGTTAGGGTTAGGGTACGGGTTAGGGTTAGGGCTAGGGGTTAGGGTTAGGGTTAGGGTTAGGGTACGGGTTAGGGTTAGGGTACAGGTTAGGGTTAGGTTTAGGTTTAGGGTACGGGTTAGGGTTAGGGTACGGATTAGGGTTAGGGTTAGGGTACGGGTTAGGGTTAGGGTTAGGGGTTAGGGTTAGGATTAGGGTTAGGGTTAGGGTTAGGGTACGGGTTATGGTTAGGGTACGGGTTAGGGTTAGGTTTAGGGTTAGGGTTAGCGTACATGTTAGGGTTAGGGTTAGGTTTTGGGTTAGGTTTAGGGTTAGGGTACGGGTTAGGGTTAGGGTACGGGTTAGGGTTAGGGTTAGGGTTAGGGTTAGGGTTAGGAAAGGGTTAGGGTTAGGGCTAGGGTTAGGGTGCGGGTTAAGGGTAGGGTTAGGGTACGGGTTAGGGTTAGGGTTAGTGTTAGGGTTAGGGTTAGGGTACGGGTTAGGGTACGGGTTAGGGTTAGGGTTAGGGTTAGGGGTTAGGGTTACGGTTAGGGTACAGGTTAGGGTTAGGTTTAGGGTGAGGGTTAGGGTACGGTTTAGGGTTAGGTTTAGGGTCAGGGTTAGGGTAGGGGTTAGGGTTAGGGTAAGGGTTAGGTTTAGGTTTAGAGTACGGGTTAGGGTTAGGGTTAGGGTTAGGGTTAGGGTACGGGTTAGGGTTAGGGTTAGGATTAGGGTTAGGGTACAGGTTAGGGTTAGGTTTAGGGTAAGGGTTATGGTACGGGTTAGGGTTAGGGTTAGGGTTAGGGTACGGATTAGGGTACGGTTTAGGTTTAGTGTTAGGGTTAGGTATGGTTTAGGGTACGTGTTAGGGTTAGGGTACCGGTTAGGGATAGGGTACAGTTTAGGGTTAGGGTTAGGGTTAGGATTAGGTTTAGGGTACGGGTTAGGGTTAGGGTACGGATTAGGGTTAGGGTTAGGGTACGGGTTAGGGTTAGGGTTAGGGTTTAGGGTTAGGATTAGGGTAAGGGTTAGGGTTAGGGTACGGGTTAGGGTTAGGGTATGGGTTAGTGTTAGGGTTAGGGTTAGGGTTAGCGTACGGGTTAGGGTTAGATTTAGGTTTAGGGATAGGTTTAGGGTTAGGGTACGGTTTAGGGTTAGGGTACGGGTTAGGGTTAGGGTACGGGTTAGGGTTAGGGTTAGGGTACGGGTTAAGAATAGGGTTAGGGTACTGGTTAGGGTTCGGGTTAGTGTTAGGGTACGGGTTAGGATACGGTTTAGGGTACGGGTTAGGGTTAAGGTTAGGGTACGGGTTAGGTTTACGGTTAGGGTTAGGGTTAGGGTATTGTTTAGCGTTAGTTTTAGGGTTAGGGTTAGTGTTAGGGTACGGGTTAGGTTTAGGGTAAGGGTTAGGGTTAGGTTTAGAGTACGGGTTAGGGTTAGGGTTAGGGTTAGGGTGCGGGTTAAGGGTAGGGTTAGGGTACGGTTTAGGGTTAGGGTTAGTGTTAGGGTACGGGTTAGGTTACGGGTTAGGTTACGGGTTAGGGTACGGGTTAGGGTTAAGGTTAGGGTACAGGTTAGGGTTAGGGTTAGGGTGAGGGTTAGGGTACGGTTTAGGGTTAGGTTTAGGGTCAGGGTTAGGGTAGGGGTTAGGGTTAGGGTAAGGGTTAGGTTTAGGTTTAGAGTACGGGTTAGGGTTAGGGTTAGGGTTAGGGTTAGGGTACGGGTTAGGGTTAGGGTTAGGATTAGGGTTAGGGTACAGGTTAGGGTTAGGTTTAGGGTAAGGGTTATGGTACGGGTTAGGGTTAGGGTTAGGGTTAGGGTACGGATTAGGGTACGGTTTAGGTTTAGTGTTAGGGTTAGGTATGGGTTAGGGTACGTGTTAGGGTTAGGGTACCGGTTAGGGATAGGGTACGGTTTAGGGTTAGGGTTAGGGTTAGGATTAGGTTTAGGGTACGGGTTAGGGTTAGGGTACGGATTAGGGTTAGGGTTAGGGTACGGGTTAGGGTTAGGGTTAGGGTTTAGGGTTAGGATTAGGGTAAGGGTTAGGGTTAGGGTACGGGTTAGGGTTAGGGTATGGGTTAGTGTTAGGGTTAGGGTTAGGGTTAGGGTTAGCGTACGGGTTAGGGTTAGATTTAGGTTTAGGGATAGGTTTAGGGTTAGGGTACGGGTTAGGGTTAGGGTACGGGTTAGGGTTAGGGTACGGGTTAGGGTTAGGGTTAGGGTACGGGTTAAGAATAGGGTTAGGGTACTGGTTAGGGCTCGGGTTAGTGTTAGGGTACGGGTTAGGATACGGTTTAGGGTACGGTTAGGGTTAAGGTTAGGGTACGGGTTAGGTTTACGGTTAGGGTTAGGGTTAGGGTATTGTTTAGCGTTAGGTTTAGGGTTAGGGTTAGTGTTAGGGTACGGGTTAGGTTTAGGGTAAGGGTTAGGGTTAGGTTTAGAGTACGGGTTAGGGTTAGGGTTAGGGTTAGGGTACGGTTTAGGGTTAGGGTACGGGTTAGGGTTAGGGTTAGGGTACGGGTTTGGGTTTGGGTTAGGGTTAGGGTTAGGGTTAGGGTTAGGGTACGGGTTAGGGTTAGGGTTAGGGTTAGTGTTAGGGTTAGCGTACGGGTTAGGGTTAGGGTTAGGGTTAGGGTTAGGTTTAGGGTACGGGTTAGGGTTAGGGTTAGGGTTAGGGTTAGGGTTAGGAAGGGTTAGGGTTAGGGTTATGGTTAGGGTTAGGGTTAGGGTATGGGTTAGGGTTAGGGTTAGGGTTAGGGTACGGGTTAGGGTTAGGTTTAGGGTATGGTTTAGGGTTAGGGTACGGGTTAGGGTTAGGGTTAGGGTAAGGGTTTGGGTTAAGGTACGGGTTAGGGTTAGGGTACGTGTTAGGGTACGGGTTAGGGTTAGGGTTAGGGTACGGGTTAGTTTTAGGGTTAGGGTACGGGTTAGGGTTAGGGTTAGGGTACGGGTTAGGGTTAGGGTACGGGTTAGGGTAGGGTTAGGGTACGGGTTTGGGTTAAGGTATGGGTTAGGGTTAGGGTACGTGTTAGGGTACGGGTTAGGGTTAGGGTACGGGTTAGGTTTAGGGTTAGGGTACGGGTTAGGGTTAGTGTTAGGGTTAGGGTTAGGTTTAGGATACGGGTTAGGGTTAGGGTTAGGGTTAGGGTTAGTGTTAGCAAAGGGTTAGGGGTAGGGTTAGGTTTAGGGTTAGGGTTAGGGTACGGGTTACGGTAGGGTACGGGTTAGGGTAAGGGTTAGGGTTAGGGTTAGGGTTAGGGTTAGGAAAGGGTTAGGGTTAGGGTTAGGGTTAGGGTTAGGGTACGGGTTAGGGTTAGGGTTTGGGTTAGGGTTAGGTTTAGGTTTAGGGTACGGGTTAGGGTTAGGGTTAGGGTTAGGGTTTAGGGGTTAGGGTTAGGGTTAGGGTTAGGGTGAGGGTTAGGGTACGGTTTAGGGTACGGGTTAGGGTTAGGGTTAGGGGTTAGGGTTAGGGTTACGGTTAGGGTTAGGGTTAGGGTACGGGTGAGTGTTAGGGTTAGTGTTAGGGTTATGGTGCGTGTTAGGGTTAGGGTTAGGGTTAGGGTTAAGTTTAGGATACGGGTTAGGGTTAGGGTTAGGGTTAGGGTGAGGGTTAGGGTTAGGGTACGGGTTAGGGTTAGGGTATGGGTTAGGGTTAGGTTTAGGTTACGGGTTAGGGTTAGGGTTAGGGTTAGGGTTAGGGTTAGGGTACGGGTTAGGGTTAGGTTTAGGGTTAGTGTTAGGGTTAGCGTATGGGTTAGGGTTAGGTTTAGGGTAAGGGTTAGGGTACGAGTTAGGGTTAAGTTTAGGTTAAGGATAAGGGTACGGGTTAGGGTTAGGGTTAGGGTTAGGGTTAGGGTTAGGGTTAGTGTTTGGTTTAGGGTTAGGGTTAGGGTTAGGGTACGGGTTAGGTTTAGGGTACGGGTTAGGGTACGGGTTAGGGTTAGGGTTAGGGTTAGGATTAGGTTTAGGGTACGGGTTAGGTTTAGGGTACGGGTTAGGGTACGGGTTAGTGTTAGGGTTAGGGTTAGGGTTAGGTTTAGGGTACGCATTAGGGTTAGGGTTAGGGTTAGGTTATGGTACGGGTTAGGGTTAGGTTTACGGTTAGGTTTAGGGTACGGATTAGGGTTAGGTTTAGGGTTAGGGTACGGGTTAGTGTTAGGGTTAGGGTTAGGGTTAGGTTTAGGGTACGCGTTAGGGTTAGGGTTAGGGTACGGGTTAGGGTTAGGGTACGGGTTAGGGTTAGGTTTAGGGTACGGGTTAGGGTTAGGGTTAGGGTTAGTGTTAAGGTTAGGGTTACAGTTAGGGTACGGGTTAGGGTTAGGGTTAGTGTTAGGGTTAGCGTACGGGTTAGGGTTAGGTTTAGTGTAAGTTTTAGGGTGCGGGTTAGGGTTAGGGTTAGGGTTAGGTTTATGGTACAGGTTAGGGTTAGGGTTAGGGTTAGGGTTAGGGTACGGGTTAGGGTACGTGTTACGGTTAGGGTACCGGTTAGGGTTAGGGTACGGGTTAGTGTTAGGGTTAGCGTACGGGTTAGGGTTAGGGTTTGGTTTAGGGTTAGGGTTAGGGTTAGGGTACGGGTTAGGGTTAGGGTACGGGTTAGGGTACGGGTTAGGGTTAGGGTTAGGGTTAGGAAAGGGTTAGGGTTAGGGTTAGGGTTAGGCTACGGGTTAAGGGTAGGGTTAGGGTACGGGTTAGGGTTAGGGTTAGTGTTAGGGTACGGGTTAGGGTACGGGTTAGGTTACGGGTTAGGGTACGGGATAGGGTTAAGTTTAGGGTATGGGTTAGGGTTACAGTTAGGGTTAGGTTTAGGGTACGGTTTAGGGTTAGGTTTAGGGTTAGGTTTAGGGTTAGGGTACGGGTTAGGTTAGGGTAAAGGTTAGGGTTAGGTTTAGAGTACGGTTTAGGGTTAGGGTTAGTGTTAGGGTTAGGGTACGGGTTAGGGTACGAGTTAGTTTTAGGGTTAGGGTTAGGGTACGGGTTAGGGAAAGTGTTAGTGTTAGAGTTAGGATTATGGTTAGGGTACGGGTTAGGGTTAGGTTTAGGGTGAGGGTTAGGGTAAGGGTTAGGGTTAGGGTTAGGGTTAGGGTTAGGTTTACGGTACGGGTTAGGGTTAGGGTTAGGGTACGGGTTAGGGTAGGTTTTAGGGTTAGGGTACCGGTTAGGTTTAGGGTTAGGGTTAGGGTTAGGGTTAGGGTACGGGTTAGGGTTAGGGTTAGTTTTAGGGTTAGGGTACGGGTTAGGGTTAGGTTTAGGGTTAGGGTTAGCGTTAGGGTACGGGTTGGGGTTAGGGTTAGGGTTAGGGTACGGGTTAGGGTTAGGGTTAGTGTTAGGGTTAGGGTTAAGGTATAGGTTAGGGTTAGGGTTAGGGTACGGGTTAGGGTTAGGGTTAGTGTTAGGGTTAGGGTTAGGGTTAGGGTACGGGTTAGGGTTAGGGTTAGTGTTAGGGTTAGCGTATGGGATAGGGTTAGGTTTAGTGTAAGGGTTAGGGTACGGGTTAGGGTTAGGGTTAGGGTTTGGTACGGGTTAGGGTTAGGGTTAGGATTAGGGTTAGGGTTAGGGTACGGGTTAGGGTACGGTTTAGGTTTAGGGTACGGTTTAGGGTACGGGTTAGGGTACGGGTTTGGGTTAGGGTTAGGGTTAGGGTTAGGGTACGGGTTAGGGTTAGGGTTAGCGGTTAAGGTTAGGTTTAGGGTTAGGGTTAGGTTTAGGGTACGGGTTAGGGTACGGGTTAGGGTTAGGGTACGGTTTAATGTTAAGGTTATGGTTAGGGTTAGGGTACGGGTTAGGGTTTGGGTTAGGGTTAGGGTTAGGGTACGGGTTAGGTTTAGGTTTAGGGTACGGGTTAGGGTTAGGGTTAGGGGTAAGGGTTAGGTTTAGGGTTAGGGTTAGGGTTAGGGTACGGGTTAGGGTACGGGTTAGGGTTAGGGTACGCGTTAGTGTTAAGGTTAGGGTTAGGGTTAGGGTACGGGTTAGGGTTAGGGTTAGGGTTAGGGTACGGGTTAGGGTTAGGGTTAGGGTTAGGGTACGGGTTAGGGTTAGGGTTAGGGTTAGGTTTAGGAAAGGGTTAGGGTTAGGGTTAGGGTACGGGTTAGGGTTAGGTTTAGGGTTAGTGTTAGGGTACGGTTTAGGGTTAAGGTACGGGTTAGGGTTAGGGTACGTGTTAGGGTACGGGTTAGGGTTAGGGTTAGGGTACGGGTTAGGGTTAGGGTTAGGGTTAGGGTTAGGGTTAGGGTACGGGTTAGGGTACGGGTTAGGGTACGGGTTAGGGTTAGGGTTAGGGTACGGGTTAGGGTTAGGTTTAGGGTTAGTGTTAGGGTATGGTTTAGGGTTAAGGTACGGGTTAGGGTTAGGGTACGTGTTAGGGTACGGGTTAGGGTTAGGGTTAGGGTACGGGTTAGGTTTAGGGTAGGGTTAGGGTTAGGGTTAGGGTTAGGGTACAGGTTAGGGTACGGGTTAGGCTACGGGTTAGGGTTAGGGTTAGGGTACGGGTTAGGGTTAGGGAACGGGTTAGGGTTAGGGTTAGGGTACTGGTTAGGGTTAGGTTTAGGGTACGGGTTAGGGTTAGGGTTAGGGTTAGGGTACGGGTAAGGTTTAGGGTTAGGTTTAGGGTACGAGTTAGGGTTAGGGTTAGGGATTAGGGTTAGGTTAAGGGTTAGGGTTATGGTTAGGGTAAGGTTTAGGTTTAGGGTACGGGTTAGGGTTAGCGTTAGGTTTAGTGTTAGTGTTAATGTACGGGTTAGGTTTAGGGTTAGGGTTAGGGTTAGGGTTAGGGTTAGCGTTAGGGTTAGGTTACGGGTTAGGGTACGGTTTAGGGTTAGGGTTAGGTTTAGGGTTAGGGTACGGGTTAGGGTTAGGGATAGGGTTAGGTTTAGGGTACGGATTAGGGTAAGGGTTAGGGTTAGGCTTAGGGTTAGGGTTAGGGTACGTGTTAGGGTTAGGGTACGGGCTAAGGTTAGGTTTAGGGTACGGGTTAGGGTACGGGTTAGGGTTAGTGTTAGGGTTAGGTTTAGGTTACGGGTTAGGTTTAGGGTTAGGGTTAGTGTTAGTGTTAGCGTACGGGTTAGGGTTACTGTTAGGGTTAGGGTTAGGGTTAGGGTACGGGTTAGCGTTAGGGTACGGGTTAGTGTTAGTGTTAGGGTTAGGTTTAGGGTTAGAAAAGGGTTCGGGTTAGGGTGAGGTTTAGGGTACGGGTTAGGGTATGGTTTAGGGTTAGAGTTAGGGTTAGGGTTAGGGTACGGGTTAGGGTTAGGGTTAGGGTACGGGTTAGGTTTAGGGTTAGGGTACGGGTTAAGGTTAGGGTTATGGTTAGGGTTAGGGTACGGGTTAGGGTTAGGGCTAGGGTTAGGGTTAGGGTTAGGTTTAGCAACGAGTTATGGTTAGTGTTAGGGTTAGGGTTAGGGTACGGGTTAGGGTTAGGGTTAGGGTACGGGTTAGGGTTAGGGTTAGGGTTAGGGTTAGGGTACGGGTTAGGGTTAGGTTTAGGGTTGGGGGTTAGTGGTCAGGGTTAGGGTTAGTGTTAGGGTTAGTGTACGGGTTAAGGTGCGGGTTAGGGTTAGGGTTAGGGATAGGGTTAGGGTACGGGTTAGGGTACGGGTTAGGGTTTGGGTACCGGTTAGGGTTAGGTTTAGGATTAGGTTTAGGAAAGGGTTAGGGTTAGGGTTAGGGTACGGGTTAGGGTTAGGTTTAGGGTTAGGGTTAGGGTACGGGTTAGGGTTAAGGTACGGGTTAGGGTTAGGGTACGTGCTAGGGTACGGTTTAGGGTTAGGGTTAGAGTCGGGTTACGGTTAGGCTTGGGTTAGGGTTAGGGTTTGGGTTAGGGTACGGGTTAGGGTTAGGGTTGGGTTAGGGTTAGGGTTAGGGTTAGGGTACGGGTTAGGGTTAGGGTACGGGTTAGGGTACTGGTTAGGGTACGGGTTAGGGTTAGGGTACGGGTTAAGGTTAGGGAACGGGTTAGGGTTAGGGTTATGTACTAGTTAGGGTTAGGGTTAGGGTACGGGTTACGGTTAGGGTTAGGGTTAAGGTACGGGTTAGGTTTAGGGTTAGGTTTAGGGTACGAGTTAGAGTTAGGGTTAGGGATTAGGGTTAGGTTAAGGGTTAGGGTTAGGGTTAGGGTAAGGTTTAGGTTTAGGGTACGGGTTAGAGTTAGGGTTAGGGTTAGTGTTAGTGTTAATGTACGGGTTAGGTTTAGGGTTAGGTTTAGGGTTAGTGTTAAGGGTTAGGGGTTAGGGTTAGGGTTAGGATTAGGGTTAGGGTACGGGTTAGTGTTAGGGTTAGGAGTAGGGTTAGGGTACAGGTTAGGGTTAGGTTTAGGGTAAGGTTTAGGGTACGGGTTAGGGTTAGGTTTAGGGTTAGAGTTAGGGTTAGGGTTAGGGTACGGGTTAGGGTACGGGTTACGTTTAGTGTTAGGGTTAGGGTATGGGTTAGGGTACGTGTTAGGGTTAGGGTACCGGTTAGGGTTAGGGTATGGGATAGGGTTAGGGTTAGGGTAGGATTAGGTTTAGGGTACAGGTTAGGGTTAGGGTACGGATTAGGGTTAGGGTTAGGGTACGGGTTAGGTTTAGGGTTAGGGGTTAGGGTTAGGATTAGGGTAAGTGTTAGGGTTAGGGTACGGGTTAGGGT
>JAVLSZ010000134.1:152500-160000 GCA_032313775.1 Urocyon cinereoargenteus | reverse complement strand
GGGTTAGGGTTAGGGTTAGGGTTAGGTTACGGGTTAGGTTTAGGTTTAGGGTTAGTGTTAGTGTTAGCGTACGGGTTAGGGTTACGGTTAGGGTTAGCGTTATGTTTAGGGTACGGGTTAGTGTTAGGGTACGGGATAGGGTTAGGGTTAGGGTACGGGTTAGGTTTAGGGTTAGGGTACGTGTTAGGGTTAGGGTTATGTTTAGGGTTAGGGTACGGGTTAGGGTTAGGGCTAGGGTTAGGGTACGGGTTAGTGTTAGGGTTAGGGTTAATGTTATGGTACGGGTTAGCGTTAGGGTTAGGGTTAGGGTTAGGGTTAGGGTTAGGGTACGAGTTAGGGTTAGGGTTAGGGTTAGGGGTTAGTGGTCAGTGTTAGGGTTAGTGTTAGGGTTAGTGTACGGGTTAGGGTGCGGGTTAGGGTTAGGGTACGGGTTAGTGTTAGGGTTAGGGTTAATTTTATGGTACGGGTTAGGGTTAGGGTTAGGGTTAGGGTACGGGTTAGGGTACGGGTTAGGGTTAGGGTACGGGTTAGGGTTAGGGTTAGGGTTAGGGTTAGGGTTAGGTTTAGGAAAGGGTTATGGTTAGGGTTAGGGTAAGGGTTAGGGTTAGGGTTAGGGTTAGGGTTAGGGTACGGTTTAGGGTTAAGGTACGGGTTAGGGTTAGGGTACGTGCTAGGGTACGGTTTAGGGTTAGGGTTAAGGTACTGGTTACGGTTAGGCTTGGGTTAGGGTTAGGGTTAGGGTTAGGGTACGGGTTAGGGTTAGGTTTAGGGTTAGGGTTAGGGTATGGTTTAGGGTTAGGGTACGGGTTAGGGTTTGGTTTAGGGTACTGGTTAGGGTTAGGGTTTGGGTACGGGTTAGGGTTAGGGTTAGGGTTAGGGTTAGGGTACGGGTTAGGGTTAGGGTTAGGTTTAGGGTACAGGTTAGGGTTAGGTTTAGGGGTGAGGGTTAGGGTAAGGGTTAGGGTTAGGGTTAGGGTAAGGTTTAGGTTTAGGCTACGGGTTAGGGTTAGGGTTAGGGTTAGGGTTAGTGTTAGTGTTAAACTGCGGGTTAGGGTTAGGGATAAGGTTAGGGTTAGGGTTAGGGGTTAGGTGTTAGGGTTAGGGTTAGGGTTAGGGTTAGGGTACGGGTTAGTGTACGAGTTAGGATTAGGGTACGGGTTAGGGTTAGGGTTAGGGTTAGGGTTTAGGGGTTAGGGTTAGGGTTAGGGTGAGGGTTAGGGTACGGTTTAGGGTACGGTTTAGGGTTAGTGTTAGGGGTTAGGGTTAGGGTTACGGTTAGGTTTAGGGTTAGGGTACGGGTTAGGGTTAGGGTTAGGGTTAGGGTTAGGGTTAGGGTACGGGTGAGGGTTAGGGTTAGTGTTAGGGTTAGGGTGCGGGTTAGGTTTAGGGTTAGGGTTAGGGTTAGGTTTAGGGTACGGTTTAGGGTACGGGTTAGGGTTAGGGTGAGGGTTAGGGTTAGGGTACGGGTTAGGGTTAGGGTATGGGTTAGGGTTAGGTTTAGGTTACGGGTTAGGGTTAGGGTTAGGGTTAGGGTTAGGGTTAGGGTACGGGTTAGGGTTAGGTTTAGGGTTAGTGTTAGGGTTAGCGTATGGGTTAGGGTTAGGTTTAGGGTAAGGGTTAGGGTACGGGTTAGGGTTAAGTTTAGGTTAAGGATAAGGGTACGGGTTAGGGTTAGGGTTAGGGTTAGGGTTAGGGTTAGTGTTTGGTTTAGGGTTAGGGTTAGGGTTAGGGTTAGGGTACGGGTTAGGGTACGGGTTAGGGTTAGGGTTAGTGTTAGGATTAGGTTTAGGGTACGGGTTAGGTTTAGGGTACGGGTTAGGGTTAGGGTTAGGGTACGGGTTAGTGTTAGGGTTAGGGTTAGTGTTAGGGTTAGGAAAGGGTTACGGTTAGGGTTAGGGTTAGGCTACGGGTTAAGGGTAGGGTTAGGTTACGGGTTAGGGTTAGGGTTAGTGTTAGGGTACGGGTTAGGGTACGGGTTAGGTTACGGGTTAGGGTACGGGTTAGGGTTAAGTTTAGGGTACGAGTTAGGGTTACAGTTAGGGTTAGGTTTAGGGTACGGTTTAGGGTTAGGTTTAGGGTTAGGTTTAGGGTTAGGGTACGGGTTAGGGTTAGGGTAAAGGTTAGGGTTAGGTTTAGAGTACTGGTTAGGGTTAGGGTTAGTGTTAGGGTTAGGGTACGTGTTAGGGTACGAGTTAGTTTTAGGGTTAGGGTTAGGGTACGGGTTAGGGAAAGGGTTAGTGTTAGAGTTAGGATTAGGGTTAGGGTACGGGTTAGGGTTAGGTTTAGGGTAAGCGTTAGGGTACGGGTTAGGGTTAGGGTTAGTGTTAGGGTTAGGTTTAGGGTACGGGTTAGGGTTAGGGTTAGGGTACGGGATAGGGTACGTTTTAGGGTTAGGGTACCGGTTAGGGTTAGGGTTAGGGTTAGGGTTAGGGTTAGGGTACGGGTTAGGGTTAGGGTTAGTGTTAGGGTTAGGGTACGGGTTAGGGTTAGGTTTAGGGTTAGGGTTAGCGTTAGGGTACGGGTTGGGGTTAGGGTTAGGGTTAGGGTACGGGTTAGGGTTAGGGTTAGTGTTAGGGTTAGGGTTAGGGTATAGGTTAGGTTTAGGGTTAGGGTTAGGGTACGGGTTAGGGTTAGGGTTAGGGTTAGTGTTAGGGTTAGGGTTAGGGTTAGGGTACGGTTTAGGGTTAGGGTTAGTGTTAGGGTTAGCGTATGGGTTAGGGTTAGGTTTAGTGTAAGGGTTAGGTTACGGGTTAGGGTTAGGGTTAGGGTTAGGATCAGGTTTAGGGTACAGGTTAGGGTTAGGGTTAGGGTTAGGGTACGGGTTAGGGTACGGTTTAGGTTTAGGGTACGGGTTAGGGTACGGGTTAGGGTACGGGTTTGGGTTAGGGTTAGGGTTAGGGTTAGGGTACGGGTTAGGGTTAGGGTTAGGGTTAGGATACGGGTTAGAGTTAGGGTAAGGGTTAGGGTTAGGGTTAGGGTACGGGTTAGGGTTAGGATTAGGGTGAGGGTTAGTGTTAGGGTTAGCAAAGGGTTAGGGTTAGGGTTAGGGTTAGTATACGGGTTAGGGTTAGGTTTAGGGTACAGGTTAGGGTTAGGGTTAGGGGTTAGGGTTAGGTTTAGGGTTAGGGTTAGGTTTAGGGTACAGGTTAGGGTACGGGTTAGGGTTAGGGTACGGGTTAATGTTAAGGTTAGGGTTAGGGTTAGGGTACGGGTTAGGGTTTGGGTTAGGGTTAGGGTTAGGGTACGGGTTAGGGTTAGGTTTAGGGTACGGGTTAGGGTTAGGGTTAGGGGTTAGGGTAAGGTTTAGGGTTAGGGTTAGGGTTAGGGTACGGGTTAGGGTACGGTTTAGGGTTAGGGTACGCGTTAGTGTTAAGGTTAGGGTTAGGGTTAGGGTACGGGTTAGGGTTAGGGTACGGGTTAGGGTACGGGTTAGGGTACGGGTTAGGGTTAGGGTTAGGGTACGGGTTAAGGTTAGGGAACGGGTTAGGGTTAGGGTTAGGGTACGGATTAGGGTTAGGGTTAGGGTACGGGTTAGGGTTAGGGTTAGGGGTTAGGGTTAGGATTAGGGTAAGGGTTAGGGTTAGGGTACGGGTTAGGGTTAGGGTATGGGTTAGTGTTAGGGTTAGGGTTCGGGTTAGGGTTAGCGTACGGGTTAGGGTTAGGGTTAGGTTTAGGGTTAGGGTTAGGGTTACGGTAACGGTTAGGGTTAGGGTACGGGTTAGGGTTAGGGTTAGGGTTAGGGTTAGGAAAGGGTTAGGGTTAGGGTTAGGGTTAGGGTTAGGGTTAGGGTACGTGTTAAGGGTAGGGTAAGGGTACGGGTTAGGGTTAGGGTTAGTGTTAGGGTTAGGGTTAGGGTACGGGTTAGGTTTAGGGTTTGGGTACCGGTTAGGGTACGGGTTAGGGTTAGGGTTAGGGTTAGGGTTAGGTTACAGGTTAGGGTACGGGTTAGGGTTAGGGTTAGGGTTAGGGTTAGGGTTAGGGTACGGGTTAGGGTTAGAGATAGGGTTAGGTTTAGGGTACGGGTTAGGGTAAGAGTTAGGGTTAGGCTTAGGGTTAGGGTTAGGGTACGGGTTAGGGTTAGGGTACGGGCTAGGGTTAGGTTTAGGGTACGGGTTAGGGTACGGGTTAGGGTACGGGTTAGGGTTAGGGTTAGGTTACGGGTTAGGTTTAGGGTTAGGGTTAGTGTTAGTGTTAGCGTACGGGTTAGGGTTATGGTTAGGGTTAGGGTGAGGGTTAGGGTACGGGTTAGGGTTAGGGTACGGGTTAGGGTTAGTGTTAGGTTTAGGGTTATTGTTAGAAAAGGGTTCGGGTTAGGGTGAGGTTTAGGGTAAGGGTTAGGGTATGGTTTAGGGTTAGGGTTAGGGTTAGTTTTAGGGTACGGGTTAGGGTTAGGGTTAGGGTACGGGTTAGGTTTAGGGTTAGGGTACGGGTTAGGGTTAGGGTTATGGTTAGGGTTAGGTTACGGGTTAGGGTTAGGGCTAGGGTTAGGGTTAGGGTTAGGTTTAGCAACGAGTTAGGGTTAGTGTTAGGGTTAGGGTTACGGTACGGGTTAGGGTTAGGGTTAGGGTATGGGTTAGGGTTAGGGTTAGGGTACGGGTTAGGGTTAGGGTTAGGGTACCGGTTAGGGTACGGGTTAGGGTTCGGGTTAGGGTTAGGGTTAGGGTTAGGTTTAGGTTACGGGTTAGGGTACGGGTTAGGGTTAGGGTTAGGGTTAGGTTTAGGGTTAGGGTTAGGGTACGGGTTAGGGTTAGGGATAGGTTTAGGGTTAGGTTACGGGTTAGGGTACGGGTTAGGGTTAGGGTTAGGGTTAGGGTTAGGGTTAGGTTTAGGGTTAGGGTTAGGGATAGGTTTAGGGTTAGGGATAGGGTTAGGTTTAGGGTACGGGTTAGGGTAAGGGTTAGGGTTAGGCTTAGGGTTAGGGTTAGGGTACGGGTTAGGGTTAGGTTACGGGCTAGGGTTAGGTTTAGGGTACGTGTTAGGGTACGGGTTAGGGTTAGGGTTAGGGTTAGGGTTAGGTTACGGGTTAGGTTTAGGGTTAGGGTTAGTGTTAGTGTTAGCGTACGGGTTAGGGTTACGGTTAGGGTTAGCGTTAGGGTTAGGGTAAGGTTTAGGGTTAGGGTACGGGTTAGGGTTAGTGTTAGGGTTAGGGTTAGGGTTAGAAAAGGGTTCGGGTTAGGGTGAGGTTTAGGGTACGGGTTAGGGTATGGTTTAGGGTTAGGGTTAGGGTTAGGGTTAGGGTACGGGTTAGGGTTAGGGTTAGGGTACGGGTTAGGTTTAGGGTTAGGGTACGGGTTAGGGTTAGGGTTATGGTTAGGGTTAGGGTACGGGTTAGGGTTAGGGCTAGGGTTAGGGTTAGGGTTAGGTTTAGCAACGAGTTAGGTTTAGTGTTAGGGTTAGGGTTAGGGTACGGGTTAGGGTTAGGGTTAGTGTACGGGTTAGGGTTAGGGTTAGGGTTAGGGTTAGGGTTAGGGTACGGGTTAGGGTTAGGTTTAGGGTTGGGTGTTAGTGGTCAGGGTTAGGGTTAGTGTTAGGGTTAGGGTACGGGTTAGGGTGCGGGTTAGGGTTAGGGTTAGGGTTAGGGTTAGGGTACGGGTTAGGGTACGGGTTAGGGTTAGGGTACCGGTTAGGGTTAGGGTTAGGGTTAGGTTTAGGAAAGGGTTAGGTTTAGGGTTAGGGTACGGGTTAGGGTTAGGTTTAGGGTTAGGGTTAGGGTACGGGTTAGGGTTAAGGTACGAGTTAGGGTTAGGGTACGTGCTAGGGTACGGTTTAGGGTTAGGGTTAGGGTACGGGTTACGGTTAGGCTTGGGTTGGGTTAGGGTTAGGGTTAGGGTACGGGTTAGCGTTAGGGTTGGGTTAGGGTTAGGGTTAGGGTTAGGTTACGGGTTAGGGTTAGGGTACGGGTTAGGGTACGGGTTAGGGTTAGGGTTAGGGTTAGGGTTAGGGTACGGGTTAGGGTTAGGGAACGGGTTAGGGTTAGGGTTAGGGTACTGGTTAGGGTTAGGGTTAGGGTACGGGTTAGGGTTAGGGTTAGGTTTAGGGTACGGGTTAGGTTTAGGGTTAGGTTTAGGGTACGAGTTAGGGTTAGGGTTAGGGATTAGGGTTAGGTTAAGGGTTAGGGTTAGGGTTAGGGTAAGGTTTAGCTTTAGGGAACGGGTTAGGGTTTGGGTTAGGGTTAGGGTTAGTGTTAGTGTTAATGTATGGGTTAGGTTTAGGGTTAGGTTTAGGGTTAGGGTTAGGTGTTAGGGGTTAGGGTTAGGGTTAGGATTAGGGTTAGGTTACGGGTTAGGGTTAGGGTTAGGATTAGGGTTAGGGTACAGGTTAGGGTAAGGTTTAGGGTAAGGGTTAGTGTACGGGTTAGGGTTAGGTTTAGGGTCAGAGTTAGGGTTAGGGTTAGGGTACGGGTTAGGGTACGGGTTACGTTTAGTTTTAGGGTTAGGGTATGGGTTAGGGTACGTGTTAGGGTTAGGGTACCGGTTAGGGTTAGGGTACGGGTTAGGGTTAGGGTTAGGGTTAGGATTAGGTTTAGGGTACAGGTTAGGGTTAGGGTACGGTTAGGATTAGGGTTAGGGTACGGGTTAGGGTTAGGGTTAGGGGTTAGGGTTAGGATTATGGTAAGGGTCAGGGTTAGGGTACGGGTTAGGGTTAGGTTATGGGTTAGTGTTAGGGTTAGGGTTAGGGTTAGGGTTAGGGTTAGCCTACGGGTTAGGGTTAGGGTTAGGTTTAGGGTTAGGGTTAGGGTTACGGTAACGGTTAGGGTTAGGGTACGGGTTAGGGTTAGGGTTAGGGTTAGGGTTAGGGTTAGGAAAGGGTTAGGGTTAGGGTTAGGGTTAGGTTTAGGGTTAGGGTACGTGTTAAGGGTAGGGTAAGGGTACGGGTTAGGGTTAGGGTTAGGGTACCGGTTAGGGTACGGGTTAGGGTTAGGGTTAGGGTTAGGGTTAGGGTTAGGTTACGGGTTAGGGTACGGGTTAGGGTTAGGGTTAGGGTTAGGGTACGGGTTAGGGTTAGAGATAGGGTTAGGTTTAGGGTACGGGTTAGGGTAAGAGTTAGGGTTAGGCTTAGGGTTAGGGTTAGGGTACGGGTTAGGGTTAGGGTACGGGCTAGGTTTAGGTTTAGGGTACGGGGTAGGGTACGGGTTAGGGTTAGGGTTAGGGTTAGGGTTAGGTTACAGGTTAGGTTTAGGGTTAGGGTTAGTGTTAGTGTTAGCGTACGGGTTAGGGTTACGGTTAGGGTTAGGGTTAGGTTTAGGGTACGGGTTAGGTTTAGGGTACGGGTTAGGGTTAGTGTTAGGTTTAGGGTTAGGGTTAGAAAAGGGTTCGGGTTAGGGTGAGGTTTAGGGTACTGGTTAGGGTATGGTTTAGGGTTAGGGTTAGGGTTAGGTTTAGGGTACGGGTTAGGGTTAGGGTTAGGGTACGGGTTAGGTTTAGGGTTAGGTACGGTTTAGGGATAGGGTTATGGTTAGGGTTAGGGTACGGTTTAGGGTTAGGGCTATGGTTAGGGTTA
>JAVLSZ010000134.1:137500-147500 GCA_032313775.1 Urocyon cinereoargenteus | reverse complement strand
ACGCGTTAGGGTTAGGGTTAGGTTTAGGGTTAGGGTATGGGTTAGGGTTAGGGTTAGGGTTAGGATTAGGTTTAGGGTACGGGTTAGGGTTAGGGTACGGATTAGGGTTAGGGTTAGGGTACGGGTTAGGGTTAGGGTTAGGGGTTAGGGTTAGGATTAGGGTAAGGGTTAGGGTTAGGGTACGTGTTAGGGTTAGGGTATGGGTTAGTTTTAGGGTTAGGGTTTGGGTTAGGGTTAGCGTACGGGTTAGGGTTAGGGTTAGGTGTAGGGTTAGGGTTAGGGTTATGGTAACGGTTAGGGTTAGGGTACGGGTTAGGGTTAGGGTTAGGGTTAGGAAGGGGTTAGGGTTAGGGTTAGGGTTAGGGTTAGGGTACGTGTTAAGGTTAGGGTTAGGGTACGGGTTAGGGTTAGGGTTAGTGTTAGGGTTAGGGTTAGGGTACGGGTTAGGGTTAGGGTTAGGGTACCGGTTAGGGTACGGGTTAGGGTTAGGGTTAGGGTTAGGGTTAGGTTTAGGTTACGGGTTAGGGTACGGGTTAGGGTTACGGTTAGGGTTACGGTTAGTGTTAGGGTACGGGTTAGGGATAGAGATAGTGTTAGGTTTAGGGTACGGGTTAGGGTAAGTGTTAGGGTTAGGCTTAGGTTTAGGGTTAGGGTACGGGTTAGGGTTAAGGTACGGGCTAGGGTTAGGTTTAGGGTATGGGTTAGGGTACGAGTTAGGGTTAGGGTTAGGGTTAGGGTTAGGTTACGGGTTAGGTTTAGGGTTAGGGTTAGTGTTAGTGTTAGCGTACGGGTTAGGGTTACGGTTAGGGTTAGCGTTAGGGTTAGGGTACGGCTTAGGGTTAGGGTACGGGTTAGGGTTAGTCTTAGGGTTAGGGTTAGGGTTAGAAAAGGGTTCGGGTTAGGGTGAGGTTTTGGGTACGGGTTAGGGTATGGTTTAGGGTTAGTGTTAGGGTTAGGGTTAGGGTTAGAAAAGGGTTTGGGTTAGGGTGAGGTTTAGGGTACGGGTTAGGGTATGGTTTAGGGTTAGGGTTAGGGTTAGGGTTAGGGTACGGGTTAGGGTTAGGGTTAGGGTACGGGTTAGGTTTAGGGTTAGGGTACGGGTTAGGGTTAGGGTTATGGTTAGGGTTAGGGTACGGGTTAGGGTTAGGGCTAGGGTTAGGGTTAGGGTTAGGTTTAGCAACGAGTTAGGGTTAGTGTTAGGGTTAGGGTTAGGGTACGGGTTAGGGTTAGGGTTAGGGTACGGGTTAGGGTTAGGGTTAGGGTTAGGGTAGGGTACGGGTTAGGGTTAGGGTTAGGGTTAGGGGTTAGTGGTCAGGGTTATGGTTAGTGTTAGGGTTAGGGTACGGGTTAGGGTGCGGGTTAGGGTTAGGGTACGGGTTAGTGTTAGGGTTAGGGTTAGGGTTAGGATTAGGGTACGGGTTAGGGTTAGGGTTAGGGTTAGGGTACGGGTTAGGGTACGGGTTAGGGTTACGGTACGGGTTAGGGTTAGGGTTAGGGTTAGGGTTAGGTTTAGGAAAGGGTTAGGTTTAGGGTTAGGGTACGGGTTAGGGTTAGGATTAGGGTTAGGGTTAGGGGACGTGTTAGGGTTAAGGTACGGGTTAGGGTTAGGGTACGTGCTAGGGTACGGTTTAGGGTTAGGGTTAGGGTACGGGTTACGGTTAGGCTTGGGTTAGGGTTAGGGTTAGGGTTAGGGTACGGGTTAGGGTTAGGGTACGGGATAGGGTACGGGTTAGGGTTAGGGTTAGGGTTAGGGTTAGGGTATGGTTTAGGGTTAGGGTACGGCTTAGGGTTTGGGTTAGGGTACTGGTTAGGGTTAGGGTTTGGGTACGGGTTAGGGTTAGGGTTAGGGTTAGGGTACGGGTTAGGGTTAGGGTACGTGCTAGGGTACGGTTTAGGGTTAGGGTTAGGGTACGGGTTACGGTTAGGCTTGGGTTAGGGTTAGTGTTAGTGTTAAACTACGGGTTAGGGTTTGGGATAGGGTTAGGGTTAGGGTTAGGGGTTAGGTGTTAGGGTTAGGGTTAGGGTTAGGGTTAGGGTACGGGTTAGTGTACGAGTTAGGATTAGGGTATGGGTTAGGGTAAGGGTTAGGGTTAGGGTTAGGGGTTAGGGTTAGGATTAGGGTTAGGGTTAGGGTTAGGGTACGGGTTAGGGTTAGGGTACGGGTTAGGGTTAGTGTTAGTGTTAGTGTTAGTGTTAGTGTTGGGGTTAGCGTACGGGTTAGGGTTAGGGTTAGGTTTAGGGTTAGGTTTAGGGTTAGGGTACGGTTTAGGGTTAGCGTTAGGTTTAGGGTTAGGTTTAGGGTTAGGGTACGGGTTAGGGTTAGGGTACGGGTTAGGGTTAGGGTTAGGTTTAGGGCTAGGGTTAGGGTTAGGAAAGAGTTAGGTTCAGGGTTAGGGTTAGGGTTAGGGTACGGGTTAAGTTTAGGGTTAGGGTACGGGTTAGGGTTAGGGTTAGTGTTAGGGTTAGGGTTAGGGTACGGGTTAGGTTTAGGGTTAGGGTACGGGTTAGGGTTAGGGTTAGGGTTAGGGTTAGGGTACGGGTGAGGGTTAGGGTTAGTGTTAGGGTTACGGTGCGGGTTAGGGTTAGGGTTAGGGTTAGGGTTAGTTTTAGGGTACTGGTTAGGGTTAGGGTTAGGGTTAGGGTGAGGGTTAGGTTTAGGGTACGCGTTAGGGTTAGGGTATGGGTTAGGGTTAGGTTTAGGTTACGGGTTAGGGTTAGGGTTAGTGTTAGGGTTAGGGTTAGGTTGGGTTAGGGTTAGTGTTAGGGTTAGTGTTAGGGTTAGCGTACGCGTTAGGGATAGGTTTAGGGTAAGTGTTAGGGTACGGGTTAGGGTTAAGTTTAGGTTAAGGATAAGGGTACGGGTTAGGGTTAGGGTTAGGGTTAGGGTTAGGGTTAGGGATAGGGTACGGGTTAGGGTTAGGGTACAGTTTAGGGTTAGGGTTAGGGTTAGGATTAGGTTTAGGGTACGGGTTAGGGTTAGGGTACGGGTTAGGGTTAGGGTTAGGGTACGGGTTAGGCTTAGGGTTAGGGGTTAGAGTTAGGATTAGGGTTAGGGGTAGGGTTAGGTTACGGGTTAGGGTTAGGGTACGGGTTAGGGTTAGTGTTAGTGTTAGTATTAGGGTTAGCATACGGGTTAGGGTTAGGGTTAGGTTTACGGTTAGGTTTAGGGTTAGGGTACGGTTTAGGGTTAGGGTACGGGTTAGTGTTAGGGTTAGGTTTAGGGTGAGGGTTAGGGTTAGGAAAGGGTTAGGGTTAGGGTTAGGGTTAGGGTACGGGTTAAGGTTAGGGTTAGGGTACGGGTTAGGTTTAGGGTTAGTGTTAGGGTTAGGTTTAGGGTACGGGTTAGTGTTAGGATTAGGGTTAGTGTTAGGTTTAGGGTACGGGTTAGGGTTAGGGTTAGGGTTAGGGTTAGGTTTAGGGTACGGTTTAGGTTTAGGGTTAGTGTTAGGGTTAGGGTTAGGGTTAGGGTTAGGGTACGGGTAAGGGTTAGGGTTAGTGTTAGGGTTAGCGTACGGGTTAGGGTTAGGTTTAGGTAAGGGTTAGGGTACGGGTTAGGGTTAGGGTTAGGGTTAGGTTTAGGGTACAGGTTAGGGTTAGGGTTAGTGTTAGGGTACGGGTTAGGGTACGTGTTAGGGTTAGGGTTCCGGTTAGGGTTAGGGTACGGGTTAGGGTTAGGGTTAGGGGTTAGGGTTAGGGTTAGGGTTAGGGTACGGTTTAGGGTTAGGGTACAGGTTAGGGTTAGAATTAGGTTTAGGGTACGGGTGAGGGTTAGGGTACGGATTAGGGTTAGGGTTAGGGTACGGGTTAGGGTTAGGGTTAGGGGTTAGGGTTAGGTTTAGGGTTAGGGTTATGGTTAGGGTTCGGGTTAGGGTTAGAGTACGGGTTAGTGTTAGGGTTAGGGTTAGGGTTAGCATACATCTTAGGGTTAGGGTTAGGTTTTGGGTTAGGTTTAGGGTTAGGGTACGGGTTAGGGTTAGGGTACGGGTTTGTGTTAGGGTTAGGGTTAGGGTTAGGAAAGGGTTAGGGTTAGGGTTAGGGTACGGGTTAAGGGTAGGGTTAGGGTACGGGTTAGGGTGAGGGTTAGTGTTAGGGTACGGGTTAGGGTACGGGTTAGGTTACGGGTTAGGGTACGGGTTAGGGTTAAGGTTAGGGTACAGGTTAGGGTTAGGGTTAGGGTGAGGGTTAGGGTACGGTTTAGGGTTAGGTTTAGGGTCAGGGTAAGGGTAGGGGTTAGGGTTAGGGTAAGGGTTAGGGTTAGGTTTAGAGTACGGGTTAGGTTAGGGTTAGGGTTAGGGTTAGGGTTAGGGTTAGGGTTAGGGTACGGGTTAGGGTTAGGGTACGGTTTAGGGTTAGGGTTAGGTTTAGTGTACGGGTTAGGGTTAGGGTTAGGATTAGGGTTAGTGTTAGGGTTAGCGTACGGGTTAGGGTTAGGGTTAGGTTAAGGGTTAGGGTTAGGGTTAGGAAAGGGTTAGGGTTAGGGTTAGGGTTAGGGTTCAGGTTAGGGTATGGTTTAGGGTTAGGGTTAGTGTTAGGGTTAGGGTACGGGTTAGGGTTAGGTTTAGGGTACGGGTTAGTGTTAGGCTTAGGGTACGGGTTAGGTTTAGGGTTAGGTTTAGGGTTACGGTACGGGTTAGGTTTAGGGCTAGGGTTAGGGTTAGGGTTAGGGTTAGCAAAGAGTTAGGGTTAGTGTTAGGGTTAGGGTTAGGGTTAGTGTTAGGGTTAGCGTACGGGTTAGGGTTAGGGTTAGGGGTTAGGGTTAGGATTAGGGTTAGGGTTAGGGTATGGGTTAGGGTTAGGTTTAGGGTTAGGGTACGGGTTAGTGTTAGGGTTAGGGTTAGGGTTAGGTTTAGGGTACGCGTTAGGGTTAGGGTTAACGTTAGGGTTAGGTTTAGGGTACGGGTTAGGGTTAGGGTACGGGTTAGGGTTAGGGTTAGAGTACGGGTTAGGGATAGGTTTAGGGTTAGGGTACGGGTTAGTGTTAGGGTTAGGGTTAGGGTTAGGTTTAGGGTACGCGTTAGGGTTAGGGTTAGGGTTAGGGTTAGGGTTAGTGTTAGGGTTAGCGTACGGGTTAGGGTTAGGTTTAGGGTAAGGTTTAGGGTGCGGGTTAGGGTTAGGGTTAGGGTTAGGTTTATGGTACAGGTTAGGGTTAGGGTTAGGTTTAGGTTTAGGGTACGGTTTAGGGTACGTGTTAGGGATAGGGTACCGGTTAGGTTTAGGGTACGGGTTAGTGTTAGGGTTAGCGTACGGGTTAGGGTTAGTGTTAGGTTAAGTGTTAGGGTTAGGGTTAGGGTACGGGTTAGGGTTAGGGTACGGGTTAGGGTTAGGGTTAGGGTTAGGGTACGGGTTAGTTTTAGGGTTAGGGTTAGGGTTAGGGTACGGGTTAGGGTACGGGTTAGTTTTAGGGTTAGGGTTAGGGTAAGGGTACGGGTTAGGGTACGGGTTAGGGTTAGGGTTAGGGTTAGGGTTAGGGTTAGCGTACGGGTTAGGTTTAGAGTTACGGTTAGGGTTAGGGTTTGGGTACGGGTTAGGGTTAGGGTTAGGGTCAGGGTTAGAGTTAGGGTTTGGATACGGTTTATGGTTAGGGTTAGGGTTAGGGTTAGGGAACGGGTTAGGGTACGGGTTAGGGTTAGGGTTAGGGTAAGGGTACGGTTAGGGTTAGGGTTAGGGTTAGGGTTAGGGTTAGGGTTAGGGGTTAGGGTTAGGGGTAGGGTAAGGGTTAACGTACCGGTTAGGGTTAGGGTTAGGGTTAGGGTTGGGGGTTAGGTGTTAGGGTTAGGGTTAGTGTACGGGTTAGGGTTAGGGTTAGGGTACGGGTTAGGGTTAGGGTTAGAGTTATGGTTAGGGTACGGGTTAGTGTTTTGGTTAGGGTTAGGATTAGGGTTAGGGGATAGGGGTTAGGGTTAGGGTTAGTGTTAGGGTTAGGGTACGGGTAAGTGTACGGGTTAGGGTTAGGGTACGGGTTAGTGTAAGGGTTACGGTTAGGGTTAGTGTTAGTGTACGGGTTAGGGTACGGGTTAGGGTTAGGGTTAGGGTACGGGTTAGGGTACCGGTTAGGGTACGGGTTAGGGTACGGGTTAAGGTACGGGTCAGGGTTAGGGTACGGGTTAGGTTTAGGGTAAGGTTTAGGGTTAGGTTACGGGTTAGGGTAAGGGTACGGGTTAGGGTTAGGGTACGGGTTAGGGTACGGGTTAGGGTTAGGGTTAGGGTACAGGTTAGGGTTAGGGTACGTGTTAGGGTTAGGGTTAGTTTAGGGTACGGGTTAGGGTTAGGGTAAGGGTTAGGTTACGGGTTAGGGTTAGGGTTAGGGTTAGGGTACGTGTTAGGGTTAGGGTACGGATTAAGGTTAGGATACGGGTTAGGTTTAGGGTACCGTTTAGGGTACTGGTTAGGGTTACGGTTAGGGTTAGGGTACGGGTTAGGGTTAGGTTTAGGGTTAGGGTACGGTTAGGGTTAGTGTTAGGGGTTAGGGTTAGGTTACGGGTTAGGGTTAGGGTTAGGGTTAGTGTTAGGTTTAATGTACGGGTTAGGGTTAGGGTTAGGATTAGAGTTAGGTTTAGGGGTTAGGGGTTAGGGTTAGGGTTAGGGTTAGGGTTAGGGTATGGATTAGGGTTTGGGTTAGTGTTAGGTTTAAGGTACGGGTTAGGGTTAGGGTTAGGGTACGAGTTAGGGTTGGAGTTAGGGTTAGGGTTAGGGTTAGGGTTAGGGTTAGGGTTAGAGGTTAGGGTTAGGGTTAGGGTACGGGTTAGGGTTAGGGTTAGGGTTAGGGTTAGGGTACGGGTTAGGGTTAGGGTTAGGGTTAGGGTTAGGTTACGGGTTAGGGTTACGGTTAGGGTTAGGGTTAGTGTTAGTGTTAGGGTTAATGTACGGATTAGGGTTAGGGTTAGGATTAGGGTTAGGGTTAGGGGTTAGGGGTTAGGGTTAGGGTTAGGGTTAGGGTTAGGGTATGGATTAGGGTTAGGGTTAAGGTTAGGGTTAAGGTACGGGTTAGGGTTAGGGTTAGGGTACGAGTTAGTGTTGGAGTCAGGGTTAGGGTTAGGGTTAGGGTTAGGGATAGGGTTAGAGGTTAGGTTAGGTTAGGGTACGGGTTAGGGTTAGGGTTAGGGTTAGGGTACGGGTTAGGGTTAGGGTTAGGGTTAGGGTTAGGTTACGGGTTAGGGTTATGGTTAGGGTTAGGGTTAGGGTTAGGGTACGGGGTAGGGTTAGGTTTAGGGTACGGGTTAGGGTTTGGGTACGGGTTAGGGTTAGGGTACGGGTTAGGGTTAGGGTTAGGGTACGTGTTAGGGTTAGGGTTAGGGTTAGGGTTAAGGTACGGGTTAGGGTTAGGGTTAGGGTTAGGGTACGGGTTAGGGTAAGGGTTAGGGTTAGGGTTAGTGTGCGGTTTAGGGTTCGGGTTAGGGTACGGGTTAGGGTACGGGTTAGGGTACGGGTTAGGGTTAGGGTTAGGTTTAGGTTTAGGGTTAGGCTACGGGTTAGGGTTATGGTTAGGGTTAGGGTTAGGTTTAGGGTACGGGGTAGGGTTAGGGTTAGGGTACGGGTTACGGTTAGGGTACGGGTTAGGATTAGGGTTAGGGTACGGGTTAGGTTTAGGGTTAGGGTACATGTTAGGGTTAGGGTTAGGTTTAGGGTTAGGGTTAGAGGTTAGGTTTAGGGTTAGGGTACGGGTTAGGGTTAGGGTACGGTTTAGGGTTAGGGTTAGGGTTAGGGTACGGGTTAGGGTTAGGGTTAGGTTACGGGTTAGGTTTATGGTTAGTGTTAGGGTTAGGGTACGGGTTAGATTTAGGGTTAGGGTTAGGGTTAGGGTTAGGGGTTCGGGGTTAGGGTTAGGGTTAGGTTTAGGGTACGGGTTAGCGTACGGGTTAGGGTTATGGTACGGGTTAATTTTAGGGTTAGGGTTAGGGTGAGGTTAGGGTACGGGTTAGGGTTAGGGTTAGGTTTAGGGTACGGTTTAGGGTTAGGGTCGGGGTTAGGGTACGGGTTAGGGTTAGGGTTAGGGTTAGGGTTAGGAAAGGGTTAGGGTTAGGGTTAGGGTACGGGATAGGGTTAGGATTAGGGTTAGTGTTAGGGTACGGGTTAGGGTTAGGGTACGGGTTAGGGCACGGGTTAGGGTTAGGGTACGGGTACGGGTTAGGGTTAGGGTACGGGTTAGGGTTAGTGTTAGGGTTAGGGTACGGGTTAGGGTTAGGGTTAGGGGTTAGGGTTAAGGTACGGGTTAGGGTTAGTGTTAGGGTTAGGGTTAGGGTTAGGGTACGGGTTAGGTTTAGGGTTAGGGTTAGTGTTAGGGTACGGGTTAGGGTATGGGTTAGGTTTAGGGTTAGGGTTAGGGTTAGGTTAAGGGTACGGGTTAGGGTTAGGGTACGGGTTAGGTTACGGGTTAGGGTTAGGGTAGGTGTTAGGTTTAGGGTACGGGTTAGGGTTAGGGTTAGGGTACGGGTTAGGGTTAGGGTACGGGTTAGGGTTAGGTTTAGGGTACGGGTTAGGGTTAGGGTTAGGGTTAGTGTTAAGGTTAGGGTTACGGTTAGGGTACGGGTTAGGGTTAGGGTTAGTGTTAGGGTTAGCGTACGGGTTAGGGTTAGGTTTAGTGTAAGTTTTAGGGTGCGGGTTAGGGTTAGGGTTAGGGTTAGGTTTATGGTACAGGTTAGGGTTAGGGTTAGGGTTAGGGTTAGGGTACCGGTTAGGTTTAGGGTACGGGTTAGTGTTAGGGTTAGCGTACGTGTTAGGGTTAGGGTTTGGTTTAGGGTTAGGGTTAGGGTTAGGGTACGGGTTAGGGTTAGGGTACGGGTTAGGGTACGGGTTAGGGTTAGGGTTAGGGTTAGGAAAGGGTTAGGGTTAGGGTTAGGGTTAGGCTACGGGTTAAGGGTAGGGTTAGGGTACGGGTTAGGGTTAGGGTTAGTGTTAGGGTACGGGTTAGGGTACGGGTTAGGTTACGGGTTAGGGTACGGGTTAGGGTTAAGTTTAGGGTATGGGTTAGGGTTACAGTTAGGGTTAGGTTTAGGGTACGGTTTAGGGTTAGGTTTAGGGTTAGGTTTAGGGTTAGGGTACGGGTTAGGTTAGGTTAAAGGTTAGGGTTAGGTTTAGAGTACGGTTTAGGGTTAGGGTTAGTGTTAGGGTTAGGGTACGGGTTAGGGTACGAGTTAGTTTTAGGGTTAGGGTTAGGGTACGGGTTAGGGAAAGTGTTAGTGTTAGAGTTAGGATTATGGTTAGGGTACGGGTTAGGGTTAGGTTTAGGGTGAGGGTTAGGGTACGGGTTAGGGTTAGGGTTAGGGTTAGGTTTAGGGTACGGGTTAGGGTTAGGGTTAGGGTACGGGTTAGGGTACGTTTTAGGGTTAGGGTACCGGTTAGGGTTAGGGTTAGGGTTAGGGTTAGGGTTAGGGTACGGGTTAGGGTTAGGGTTAGTGTTAGGGTTAGGGTACGGGTTAGGGTTAGGTTTAGGGTTAGGGTTAGCGTTAGGGTACGGGTTGGGGTTAGGGTTAGGGTTAGGGTACGGGTTAGGGTTAGGGTTAGTGTTAGGGTTAGGGTTAAGGTATAGGTTAGGGTTAGGGTTAGGGTACGGGTTAGGGTTAGGGTTAGTGTTAGGGTTAGGGTTAGGGTTAGGGTACGGGTTAGGGTTAGGGTTAGTGTTAGGGTTAGCGTATGGGATAGGGTTAGGTTTAGTGTAAGGGTTAGGGTACGGGTTAGGGTTAGGGTTAGGGTTAGGATCAGGTTTAGGGTACAGGTTAGGGTTAGGGTTAGGGTTAGGGTACGGGTTAGGGTACGGTTTAGGTTTAGGGTACGGTTTAGGGTACGGGTTAGGGTACGGGTTTGGGTTAGGGTTAGGGTTAGGGTTAGGGTACGGGTTAGGGTTAGGGTTAGGGTTAGGATACGGGTTAGGGTTAGGGTTAGGGTTAGGGTTAGGGTACGGGTTAGGGTTAGGGTTAGGATTAGGGTTAGGGTTAGTGTTAGGGTTAGCAAAGGGTTAGGGTTAGGGTTAGGGTTAGGGTACGGGTTAGGGTTAGGTTTAGGG
>JAVLSZ010000134.1:127500-132500 GCA_032313775.1 Urocyon cinereoargenteus | reverse complement strand
GGGTTAGGTTTAGGGTTAGGGTACGTGTTAGGGTTAGGGTTATGTTTAGGGTTAGGGTACGGGTTAGGGTTAGGGCTAGGGTTAGGGTACGGGTTAGTGTTAGGGTTAGGGTTAATGTTATTGTACGGGTTAGGGTTAGGGTTAGGGTTAGGGTTAGGGTTAGGGTTAGGGTACGAGTTAGGGTTAGGGTTAGGGTTAGGGGTTAGTGGTCAGTGTTAGGGTTAGTGTTAGGGTTTGTGTACGGGTTAGGGTGCGGGTTAGGGTTAGGGTACGGGTTAGTGTTAGGGTTAGGGTTAATTTTATGGTACGGGTTAGGGTTAGGGTTAGGGTTAGGGTACGGGTTAGGGTACGGGTTAGGGTTAGGGTACGGGTTAGGGTTAGGGTTAGGGTTAGGGTTAGGGTTAGGGTTAGGTTTAGGAAAGGGTTATGGTTAGGGTTAGGGTAAGGGTTAGGGTTAGGGTTAGGGTTAGGGTTAGGGTACGGTTTAGGGTTAAGGTACGGGTTAGGGTTAGGGTACGTGCTAGGGTACGGTTTAGGGTTAGGGTTAAGGTACTGGTTACGGTTAGGCTTGGGTTAGGGTTAGGGTTAGGGTTAGGGTACGGGTTAGGGTTAGGTTTAGGGTACGGGTTAGGGTTAGGGTTAGGGTACGGGTTAGTGTTAGGGTTAGGGTTAGGGTTAGGGTTAGGAAAGGGTTAGGGTTAGGGTTAGGGTTAGGCTACGGGTTAAGGGTAGGGTTAGGTTACGGGTTAGGGTTAGGGTTAGTGTTAGGGTACGGGTTAGGGTACGGGTTAGGTTACGGGTTAGGGTACGGGTTAGGGTTAAGTTTAGGGTACGAGTTAGGGTTACAGTTAGGGTTAGGTTTAGGGTACGGTTTAGGGTTAGGTTTAGGGTTAGGTTTAGGGTTAGGGTACGGGTTAGGGTTAGGGTAAAGGTTAGGGTTAGGTTTAGAGTACTGGTTAGGGTTAGGGTTAGTGTTAGGGTTAGGGTACGTGTTAGGGTACGAGTTAGTTTTAGGGTTAGGGTTAGGGTACGGGTTAGGGAAAGGGTTAGTGTTAGAGTTAGGATTAGGGTTAGGGTACGGGTTAGGGTTAGGTTTAGGGTAAGCGTTAGGGTACGGGTTAGGGTTAGGGTTAGGGTTAGGGTTAGGTTTAGGGTACGGGTTAGGGTTAGGGTTAGGGTACGGGATAGGGTACGTTTTAGGGTTAGGGTACCGGTTAGGGTTAGGGTTAGGGTTAGGGTTAGGGTTAGGGTTAGGGTACGGGTTAGGGTTAGGGTTAGTGTTAGGGTTAGGGTACGGGTTAGGGTTAGGTTTAGGGTTAGGGTTAGCGTTAGGGTACGGGTTGGGGTTAGGGTTAGGGTTAGGGTACGGGTTAGGGTTAGGGTTAGTGTTAGGGTTAGGGTTAGGGTATAGGTTAGGTTTAGGGTTAGGGTTAGGGTACGGGTTAGGGTTAGGGTTAGGGTTAGTGTTAGGGTTAGGGTTAGGGTTAGGGTACGGTTTAGGGTTAGGGTTAGTGTTAGGGTTAGCGTATGGGTTAGGGTTAGGTTTAGTGTAAGGGTTAGGGTACGGGTTAGGGTTAGGGTTAGGGTTAGGATCAGGTTTAGGGTACAGGTTAGGGTTAGGGTTAGGGTTAGGGTACGGGTTAGGGTACGGTTTAGGTTTAGGGTACAGGTTAGGGTACGGGTTAGGGTACGGGTTTGGGTTAGGGTTAGGGTTAGGGTTAGGGTACGGGTTAGGGTTAGGGTTAGGGTTAGGATACGGGTTAGAGTTAGGGTAAGGGTTAGGGTTAGGGTTAGGGTACGGGTTAGGGTTAGGATTAGGGTGAGGGTTAGTGTTAGGGTTAGCAAAGGGTTAGGGTTAGGGTTAGGGTTAGGGTACGGGTTAGGGTTAGGTTTAGGGTACAGGTTAGGGTTAGGGTTAGGGGTTAGGGTTAGGTTTAGGGTTAGGGTTAGGTTTAGGGTACAGGTTAGGGTACGGGTTAGGGTTAGGGTACGGGTTAATGTTAAGGTTAGGGTTAGGGTTAGGGTACGGGTTAGGGTTTGGGTTAGGGTTAGGGTTAGGGTACGGGTTAGGGTTAGGTTTAGGGTACGGGTTAGGGTTAGGGTTAGGGGTTAGGGTTAGGTTTAGGGTTAGGGTTAGGGTTAGGGTACGGGTTAGGGTACGGGTTAGGGTTAGGGTACGCGTTAGTGTTAAGGTTAGGGTTAGGGTTAGGGTACGGGTTAGGGTTAGGGTACGGGTTAGGGTACGGGTTAGGGTACGGGTTAGGGTTAGGGTTAGGGTACGGGTTAAGGTTAGGGAACGGGTTAGGGTTAGGGTTAGGGTACGGATTAGGGTTAGGGTTAGGGTACGGGTTAGGGTTAGGGTTAGGGGTTAGGGTTAGGATTAGGGTAAGGGTTAGGTTTAGGGTACGGGTTAGGGTTAGGGTATGGGTTAGTGTTAGGGTTAGGGTTCGGGTTAGGGTTAGCGTACGGGTTAGGGTTAGGGTTAGGTTTAGGGTTAGGGTTAGGGTTACGGTAACGGTTAGGGTTAGGGTACGGGTTAGGGTTAGGGTTAGGGTTAGGGTTAGGAAAGGGTTAGGGTTAGGGTTAGGGTTAGGGTTAGGGTTAGGGTTAGGGTACGTGTTAAGGGTAGGGTAAGGGTACGGGTTAGGGTTAGGGTTAGTGTTAGGGTTAGGGTTAGGGTACGGGTTAGGTTTAGGGTTTGGGTACCGGTTAGGGTACGGGTTAGGGTTAGGGTTAGGGTTAGGGTTAGGTTACGGGTTAGGGTACGGGTTAGGGTTAGGGTTAGGGTTAGGGTTAGGGTACGGGTTAGGGTTAGAGATAGGGTTAGGTTTAGGGTACGGGTTAGGGTAAGAGTTAGGGTTAGGCTTAGGGTTAGGGTTAGGGTACGGGTTAGGGTTAGGGTACGGGCTAGGGTTAGGTTTAGGGTACGGGTTAGGGTACGGGTTAGGGTACGGGTTAGGGTTAGGGTTAGGTTACGGGTTAGGTTTAGGGTTAGGGTTAGTGTTAGTGTTAGCGTACGGGTTAGGGTTATGGTTAGGGTTAGGGTGAGGGTTAGGGTACGGGTTAGGGTTAGGGTACGGGTTAGGGTTAGTGTTAGGTTTAGGGTTATTGTTAGAAAAGGGTTCGGGTTAGGGTGAGGTTTAGGGTAAGGGTTAGGGTATGGTTTAGGGTTAGGGTTAGGGTTAGTTTTAGGGTACGGGTTAGGGTGAGGGTTAGGGTACGGGTTAGGTTTAGGGTTAGGGTACGGGTTAGGGTTAGGGTTATGGTTAGGGTTAGGTTACGGGTTATGGTTAGGGCTAGGGTTAGGGTTAGGGTTAGGTTTAGCAACGAGTTAGGGTTAGTGTTAGGGTTAGGGTTACGGTACGGGTTAGGGTTAGGGTTAGGGTATGGGTTAGGGTTAGGGTTAGGGTTAGGGTACGGGTTAGGGTTAGGGTTAGGGTACCGGTTAGGGTACGGGTTAGGGTTCGGGTTAGGGTTAGGGTTAGGGTTAGGTTTAGGTTACGGGTTAGGGTACGGGTTAGGGTTAGGGTTAGGGTTAGGTTTAGGGTTAGGGTTAGGGTACGGGTTAGGGTTAGGGATAGGTTTAGGGTTAGGTTACGGGTTAGGGTACGGGTTAGGGTTAGGGTTAGGGTTAGGGTTAGGGTTAGGTTTAGGGTTAGGGTTAGGGATAGGTTTAAGGTTAGGGATAGGGTTAGGTTTAGGGTACGGGTTAGGGTAAGGGTTAGGGTTAGGCTTAGGGTTAGGGTTAGGGTACGGGTTAGGGTTAGGTTACGGGCTAGGGTTAGGTTTAGGGTACGTGTTAGGGTACGGGTTAGGGTTAGGGTTAGGGTTAGGGTTAGGTTACGGGTTAGGTTTAGGGTTAGGGTTAGTGTTAGTGTTAGCGTACGGGTTAGGGTTACGGTTAGGGTTAGCGTTAGGGTTAGGGTAAGGTTTAGGGTTAGGGTACGGGTTAGGGTTAGTGTTAGGGTTAGGGTTAGGGTTAGAAAAGGGTTCGGGTTAGGGTGAGGTTTAGGGTACGGGTTAGGGTATGGTTTAGGGTTAGGGTTAGGGTTAGGGTTAGGGTACGGGTTAGGGTTAGGGTTAGGGTACGGGTTAGGTTTAGGGTTAGGGTACGGGTTAGGGTTAGGGTTATGGTTAGGGTTAGGGTACGGGTTAGGGTTAGG
Organism: Urocyon cinereoargenteus; assembly: GCA_032313775.1. Classification (NCBI taxonomy): domain Eukaryota; kingdom Metazoa; phylum Chordata; class Mammalia; order Carnivora; family Canidae; genus Urocyon; species Urocyon cinereoargenteus. The sequence goes on along the minus strand of JAVLSZ010000134.1, from coordinate 128,337 downwards.
GCTAGGGTTAGGGTTAGGGTTAGGTTTAGCAACGAGTTAGGTTTAGTGTTAGGGTTAGGGTTAGGGTACGGGTTAGGGTTAGGGTTAGTGTACGGGTTAGGGTTAGGGTTAGGGTTAGGGTTAGGGTACGGGTTAGGGTTAGGTTTAGGGTTGGGTGTTAGTGGTCAGGGTTAGGGTTAGTGTTAGGGTTAGGGTACGGGTTAGGGTGCGGGTTAGGGTTAGGGTTAGGGTTAGGGTTAGGGTTAGGGTACGGGTTAGGGTACGGGTTAGGGTTAGGGTACCGGTTAGGGTTAGGGTTAGGGTTAGGTTTAGGAAAGGGTTAGGGTTAGGGTTAGGGTACGGGTTAGGGTTAGGTTTAGGGTTAGGGTTAGGGTACGGGTTAGGGTTAAGGTACGAGTTAGGGTTAGGGTACGTGCTAGGGTACGGTTTAGGGTTAGGGTTAGGGTACGGGTTACGGTTAGGCTTGGGTTGGGTTAGGGTTAGGGTTAGGGTACGGGTTAGCGTTAGGGTTGGGTTAGGGTTAGGGTTAGGGTTAGGGTACGGGTTAGGGTTAGGGTACGGGTTAGGGTACGGGTTAGGGTTAGGGTTAGGGTTAGGGTTAGGGTACGGGTTAGGGTTAGGGAACGGGTTAGGGTTAGGTTTAGGGTACTGGTTAGGGTTAGGGTTAGGGTACGGGTTAGGGTTAGGGTTAGGTTTAGGGTACGGGTTAGGTTTAGGGTTAGGTTTAGGGTACGAGTTAGGGTTAGGGTTAGGGATTAGGGTTAGATTAAGGGTTAGGGTTAGGGTTAGGGTAAGGTTTAGCTTTAGGGAACGGGTTAGGGTTTGGGTTAGGGTTAG
>JAVLSZ010000134.1:102500-122500 GCA_032313775.1 Urocyon cinereoargenteus | reverse complement strand
GGTTAGCGTACGGGTTAGGGTTAGGGTTAGGTGTAGGGTTTGGGTTAAGGTTATGGTAACGGTTAGGGTTAGGGTACGGGTTAGGGTTAGGGTTAGGGTTAGGGTTAGGGTTAGGAAAGGGTTAGGGTTAGGGTTAGGGTTAGGGTTAGGGTACGTGTTAAGGTTAGGGTTAGGGTACGGGTTAGGGTTAGGGTTAGTGTTAGGGTTAGGGTTAGGGTACGGGTTAGGGTTAGGGTTAGGGTACCGGTTAGGTTACGGGTTAGGGTTAGGGTTAGGGTTAGGGTTAGGGTTAGGTTTAGGTTACGGGTTAGGGTACGGGTTAGGGTTACGGTTAGGGTTACGGTTAGTGTTAGGGTACGGGTTAGGGATAGAGATAGTGTTAGGTTTAGGGTACGGGTTAGGGTAAGGGTTAGGGTTAGGCTTAGGTTTAGGGTTAGGGTACGGGTTAGGGTTAAGGTACGGGCTACTGTTAGGTTTAGGGTATGGGTTAGGGTACGGGTTAGGGTTAGGGTTAGGGTTAGGGTTAGGGTTAGTGTTAGGTTACGGGTTAGGTTTAGGGTTAGGGTTAGTGTTAGTGTTAGCGTACGGGTTAGGGTTACGGTTAGGGTTAGCGTTAGGGTTAAGGTACGGGTTAGGGTTAGGGTACGGGTTAGGGTTAGTGTTAGGGTTAGGGTTAGGGTTAGAAAAGGGTTTGTGTTAGGGTGAGGTTTAGGGTACGGGTTAGGGTATGGTTTAGGGTTAGGGTTAGGGTTAGGGTTAGGGTACGGGTTAGGGTTAGGGTTAGGGTACGGGTTAGGTTTAGGGTTAGGGTACGGGTTAGGGTTAGGGTTATGGTTAGGGTTAGGGTACGGGTTAGGGTTAGGGCTAGGGTTAGGGTTAGGGTTAGGTTTAGCAACGAGTTAGGGTTAGTGTTAGGGTTAGGGTTAGGGTACGGGTTAGGGTTAGGGTTAGGGTACGGGTTAGGGTTAGGGTTAGGGTTAGGGTTAGGGTTAGGGTAGGGTACGGGTTAGGGTTAGGGTTAGGGTTAGGGGTTAGTGGTCAGGGTTAGGGTTAGTGTTAGGGTTAGGGTACGGGTTAGGGTGCGGGTTAGGGTTAGGGTACGGGTTAGTGTTAGGGTTAGGGTTAGGGTTAGGATTAGGGTACGGGTTAGGGTTAGGGTTAGGGTTAGGGTACGGGTTAGGGTACGGGTTAGGGTTACGGTACGGGTTAGGGTTAGGGTTAGGGTTAGGGTTAGGGTTAGGTTTAGGAAAGGGTTAGGGATAGGGTTAGGGTACGGGTTAGGGTTAGGATTAGGGTTAGGGTTAGGGGACGTGTTAGGGTTAAGTTACGGGTTAGGGTTAGGGTACGTGCTAGGGTACGGTTTAGGGTTAGGGTTAGGGTACGGGTTACGGTTAGGCTTGGGTTAGGGTTAGGGTTAGGGTTAGGGTACGGGTTAGGGTTAGGGTACGGGATAGGGTACGGGTTAGGGTTAGGGTTAGGGTTAGGGTTAGGGTATGGTTTAGGGTTAGGGTACGGCTTAGGGTTTGGGTTAGGGTACTGGTTAGGTTTAGGGTTTGGGTACGGGTTAGGGTTAGGGTTAGGGTTAGGGTACGGGTTAGGGTTAGGGTACGTGCTAGGGTACGGTTTAGGGTTAGGGTTAGGGTACGGGTTACGGTTAGGCTTGGGTTAGGGTTAGTGTTAGTGTTAAACTACGGGTTAGGGTTTGGGATAGGGTTAGGGTTAAGGTTAGGGGTTAGGTGTTAGGGTTAGGGTTAGGGTTAGGGTTAGGGTACGGGTTAGTGTACGAGTTAGGATTAGGGTATGGTATAGGGTAAGGGTTAGGGTTAGGGTTAGGGGTTAGGGTTAGGATTAGGGTTAGGGTTAGGGTTAGGGTACGGGTTAGGGTTAGGGTACGGGTTAGGGTTAGTGTTAGTGTTAGTGTTAGTGTTAGTGTTAGGGTTAGCGTACGGGTTAGGGTTAGGGTTAGGTTTAGGGTTAGGTTTAGGGTTAGGGTACGGTTTAGCGTTAGCGTTAGGTTTAGGGTTAGGTTTAGGGTTAGGGTACGGGTTAGGGTTAGGGTACGGGTTAGGGTTAGGGTTAGGTTTAGGGCTAGGGTTAGGTTTAGGAAAGAGTTAGGTTCAGGGTTAGGGTTAGGGTTAGGGTACGGGTTAAGTTTAGGGTTAGGGTACGGGTTAGGGTTAGGGTTAGTGTTAGGGTTAGGGTTAGGGTACGGGTTAGGTTTAGGGTTAGGGTACGGGTTAGGGTTAGGGTTAGGGTTAGGGTTAGGGTGAGGGTTAGGGTTAGTGTTAGGGTTACGGTGCGGGTTAGGGTTAGGGTTAGGGTTAGGGTTAGGTTTAGGGTACTGGTTAGGGTTAGGGTTAGGGTTAGGGTGAGGGTTAGGGTTAGGGTACGCGTTAGGGTTAGGGTATGGGTTAGGGTTAGGTTTAGGTTACGGGTTAGGGTTAGGGTTAGTGTTAGGGTTAGGGTTAGGTTGGGTTAGGGTTAGTGTTAGGGTTAGTGTTAGGGTTAGCGTACGGGTTAGGGATAGGTTTAGGGTAAGTGTTAGGGTACGGGTTAGGGTTAAGTTTAGGTTAAGGATAAGGGTACGGGTTAGGGTTAGGGTTAGGGTTAGGGTTAGGGTTAGGGTTAGTGTTAGGGTACGGGTTAGGGTTAGGGTACAGTTTAGGGTTAGGGTTAGGGTTAGGATTAGGTTTAGGGTACGGGTTAGGGTTAGGGTACGGGTTAGGGTTAGGGTTAGGGTACGGGTTAGGCTTAGGGTTAGGGGTTAGAGTTAGGATTAGGGTTAGGGTTAGGGTTAGGTTACGGGTTAGGGTTAGGGTACGGGTTAGGGTTAGTGTTAGTGTTAGTGTTAGGGTTAGCATACGGGTTAGGGTTAGGGTTAGGTTTAGGGTTAGGTTTAGGATTAGGGTACGGTTTAGGGTTAGGGTACGGGTTAGTGTTAGGGTTAGGTTTAGGGTTAGGGTTAGGGTTAGGAAAGGGTTAGGGTTAGGGTTAGGGTTAGGGTACGGGTTAAGGTTAGGGTTAGGGTACGGGTTAGGTTTAGGGTTAGTGTTAGGGTTAGGTTTAGGGTACGGGTTAGTGTTAGGGTTAGGGTTAGTGTTAGGTTTAGGGTACGGGTTAGGGTTAGGGTTAGGGTTAGGGTTAGGTTTAGGGTACGGTTTAGGTTTAGGGTTAGTGTTAGGGTTAGGGTTAGGGTTAGGGTTAGGGTACGGGTAAGGTTTAGGGTTAGTGTTAGGGTTAGCGTACGGGTTAGGGTTAGGTTTAGGTAAGGGTTAGGGTACGGGTTAGGGTTAGGGTTAGGGTTAGGGTTAGGTTTAGGGTACAGGTTAGGGTTAGGGTTAGTGTTAGGGTACGGGTTAGGGTACGTGTTAGGGTTAGGGTTCCGGTTAGGGTTAGGGTACGGGTTAGGGTTAGGGTTAGGGGTTAGGGTTAGGGTTAGGGTTAGGGTACGGTTTAGGGTTAGGGTACAGGTTAGGGTTAGGATTAGGTTTAGGGTACGGGTGAGGGTTAGGGTTAGGGGTTAGGGTTAGGTTTAGGGTTAGGGTTAGGGTTAGGGTTCGGGTTAGGGTTAGAGTACGGGTTAGTGTTAGGGTTAGGGTTAGGGTTAGCATACATGTTAGGGTTAGGGTTAGGTTTTGGGTTAGGTTTAGGGTTAGGGTACGGGTTAGGGTTAGGGTACGGGTTAGTGTTAGGGTTAGGGTTAGGGTTAGGAAAGGGTTAGGGTTAGGGTTAGGGTACGGGTTAAGGGTAGGGTTAGGGTACGGGTTAGGGTGAGGGTTAGTGTTAGGGTACGGGTTAGGGTACGGGTTAGGTTACGGGTTAGGGTACGGGTTAGGGTTAAGGTTAGGGTACAGGTTAGGGTTAGGGTTAGGGTGAGGGTTAGGGTACGGTTTAGGGTTAGGTTTAGGGTCAGGGTAAGGGTAGGGGTTAGGGTTAGGGTAAGGGTTAGGGTTAGGTTTAGAGTACGGGTTAGGTTTAGGGTTAGGGTTAGGGTTAGGGTTAGGGTTAGGGTACGGGTTAGGGTTAGGGTACGGTTTAGGGTTAGGTTTAGGGTACGGGTTAGGGTTAGGTTTAGGGTTAGGGTTAGGTTTAGGGTACGGGTTAGGGTTAGGGTTAGGATTAGGGTTAGTGTTAGGGTTAGCGTACGGGTTAGGGTTAGGGTTAGGGTAAGGGTTAGGGTTAGGGTTAGGAAAGGGTTAGGGTTAGGGTTAGGGTTAGGGTTCAGGTTAGGGTATGGTTTAGGGTTAGGGTTAGTGTTAGGGTTAGGGTACGGGTTAGGGTTAGGTTTAGGGTACGGGTTAGTGTTAGGCTTAGGGTACGGGTTAGGTTTAGGGTTAGGTTTAGGGTTACGGTACGGGTTAGGTTTAGGGCTAGGGTTAGGGTTAGGGTTAGGCTTAGCAAAGAGTTAGGGTTAGTGTTAGGGTTAGGGTTAGGGTTAGTGTTAGGGTTAGCGTACGGGTTAGGGTTAGGGTTAGGGGTTAGGGTTAGGATTAGGGTTAGGGTTAGGGTATGGGTTAGGGTTAGGTTTAGGGTTAGGGTACGGGTTAGTGTTAGGGTTAGGGTTAGGGTTAGGTTTATGGTACGCGTTAGGGTTAGGGTTAACGTTAGGGTTAGGTTTAGGGTACGGGTTAGGGTTAGGGTACGGGTTAGGGTTAGGGTTAGGGTACGGGTTAGGGTTAGGTTTAGGGGTAGGGTACGGGTTAGTGTTAGGGTTAGGGTTAGGGTTAGGTTTAGGGTACGCGTTAGGGTTAGGGTTAGGGTTAGGGTTAGGGTTAGTGTTAGGGTTAGCGTACGGGTTAGGGTTAGGTTTAGGGTAAGGTTTAGGGTGCGGGTTAGTGTTAGGGTTAGGGTTAGGTTTATGGTACAGGTTAGGGTTAGGGTTAGGTTTAGGTTTAGGGTACGGGTTAGGGTACGTGTTAGGGATAGGGTACCGGTTAGGTTTAGGGTACGGGTTAGGGTTAGGGTTAGCGTACGGGTTAGGGTTAGTGTTAGGTTAAGGGTTAGGATTAGGGTTAGGGTACGGGTTAGGGTTAGGGTACGGGTTAGGGTTAGGGTTAGGGTTAGGGTTAGGGTACGGGTTAGTTTTAGGGTTAGGGTTAGGGTTAGGGTACGGGTTAGGGTACGGGTTTGTTTTAGGGTTAGGGTTAGGGTAAGGGTACGGGTTAGGGTACGGGTTAGGGTTAGGGTTAGGGTTAGGGTTAGGGTTAGCGTACGGGTTAGGTTTAGAGTTACGGTTAGGGTTAGGGTTTGGGTACGGGTTAGGGTTAGGGTTAGGGTCAGGGTTAGAGTTAGGGTTTGGATACGGTTTATGGTTAGGGTTAGGGTTAGGGTTAGGGAACGGGTTAGGGTACGGGTTAGGGTTAGGGTTAGGGTAAGGGTACGGTTAGGGTTAGGGTTAGGGTTAGGGTTAGGGTTAGGGGTTAGGGTTAGGGTTAGGGTTAGGGTTAGGGTACGGGTTAGGGTTAGGTTACGGGTTATGGTTAGGGTTAGGGTTAGGGTAAGGGTTAACGTACCGGTTAGGGTTAGGGTTAGGGTTAGGGTTAGTGTACGGGTTAGGGTTAGGGTTAGGGTACGAGTTAGGGTTAGGGTTAGAGTTAGGGTTAGATTTAGGGTTAGGGTACGGGTTAGTGTTTTGGTTAGGGTTAGGTTTAGGGTTAGGGGATAGGGGTTAGGGTTAGGGTTAGGGTTAGTGTTAGGGTTAGGGTACGGGTAAGTGTACGGGTTAGGGTTAGGGTACGGGTTAGTGTAAGGGTTACGGTTAGGGTTAGTGTTAGGGTACGGGTTAGGGTACGGGTTAGGGTTAGGGTTAGGGTACGGGTTAGGGTACCGGTTAGGGTACGGGTTAGGGTACGGGTTAGGGTACGGGTCAGGGTTAGGGTACGGGTTAGGTTTAGGGTAAGGTTAGGGTTAGGGTACGGGTTAGGGTTAGGGTACGGGTTAGGGTTAGGTTACGGGTTAGGGTACGGGTTAGGGTTAGGGTTAGGGTACAGGTTAGGGTTAGGGTACATGTTAGGGTTAGGGTTAGTTTAGGGTACGGGTTAGGGTTAGGGTAAGGGTTAGGTTACGGGTTAGGGTTAGGGTTAGGGTTAGGGTTAGGGTATGGATTAGGGTTAGGGTTAAGGTTAGGGTTAAGGTACGGGTTAGGGTTAGGGTTAGGGTACGAGTTAGTGTTGGAGTCAGGGTTAGGGTTAGGGTTAGGGTTAGGGATAGGGTTAGAGGTTAGGATTAGGTTTAGGGTACGGGTTAGGGTTAGGGTTAGGGTTAGGGTACGGGTTAGGGTTAGAGATAGGGTTAGGTTTAGGGTACGGGTTAGGGTAAGAGTTAGGGTTAGGCTTAGGGTTAGGGTTAGGGTACGGGTTAGGGTTAGGGTACGGGCTAGGTTTAGGTTTAGGGTACGGGGTAGGGTACGGGTTAGGGTTAGGGTTAGGGTTAGGGTTAGGTTACGGGTTAGGTTTAGGGTTAGGGTTAGTGTTAGTGTTAGCGTACGGGTTAGGGTTACGGTTAGGGTTAGGGTTAGGTTTAGGGTACGGGTTAGGTTTAGGGTACGGGTTAGGGTTAGTGTTAGGTTTAGGGTTAGGGTTAGAAAAGGGTTCGGGTTAGGGTGAGGTTTAGGGTACGGGTTAGGGTATGGTTTAGGGTTAGGGTTAGGGTTAGGTTTAGGGTACGGGTTAGGGTTAGGGTTAGGGTACGGGTTAGGTTTAGGGTTAGGGTACGGGTTAGGGTTAGGTTTATGGTTAGGGTTAGGGTACGGGTTAGGGTTAGGGCTAGGGTTAGGGTTAGGGTTAGGTTTAGCAACGAGTTAGGGTTAGTGTTAGGGTTAGGGTTAGGGTACGGGTTAGGGTTAGGGTTAGGGTACGGGTTAGGGTTAGGTTTAGGGTTAGGGTTAGGGTTAGGGTTAGGGTACGGGTTAGGGTTAGGGGTTAGTGGTCAGGGTTAGGGTTAGTGTTAGGGTTAGGGTACGGGTTAGGGTGCGGGTTAGGGTTAGGGTACGGGTTAGTGTTAGGGTTCGGGTTAGGGTTAGGGTACGGGTTAGGGTTAGGGTTAGGGTACGGGTTAGGGTACGGGTTAGGGTTAGGGACGGGTTAGGGTTAGGGTTAGGGTACATGTTAGGGTTAGGGTTAGGTTTAGGGTTAGGGTTAGAGGTTAGGTTTAGGGTTAGGGTACGGGTTAGGGTTAGGGTACGGTTTAGGGTTAGGGTTAGGGTTAGGGTACGGGTTAGGGTTAGGGTTAGGTTACGGGTTAGGTTTATGGTTAGTTTAGGGTTAGGGTACGGGTTAGATTTAGGGTTAGGGTTAGGGTTAGGTTTAGGGGTTCGGGGTTAGGGTTAGGGTTAGGTTTAGGATACGGGTTAGCGTACGGGTTAGGGTTATGGTACGGGTTAATTTTAGGGTTAGGGTTAGGGTGAGGTTAGGGTACGGGTTAGGGTTAGGGTTAGGTTTAGGGTACGGTTTAGGGTTAGGGTCGGGGTTAGGGTACGGGTTAGGGTTAGGGTTAGGGTTAGGGTTAGGGTTAGGAAAGGGTTAGGGTTAGGGTTAGGGTACGGGTTAGGGTTAGGATTAGGGTTAGTGTTAGGGTACGGGTTAGGGTTAGAGTACGGGTTAGGGCACGGGTTAGGGTTAGGGTACGGGTACGGGTTAGGGTTAGGGTTAGGGTTCGGGTTAGGGTTAGTGTTAGGGTTAGGGTACGGGTTAGGGTTAGGGTTAGGGGTTAGGGTTAAGGTACGGGTTAGGGTTAGTGTTAGGGTTAGGGTTAGGGTTAGGGTACGGGTTAGGTTTAGGGTTAGGGTTAGTGTTAGGGTACGGGTTAGGGTATGGGTTAGGTTTAGGGTTAGGGTTAGGGTTAGGTTAAGGGTACGGGTTAGGGTTAGGGTACGGGTTAGGGTACGGGTTAGGGTTAGGGTAGGTGTTAGGTTTAGGGTACGGGTTAGGGTTAGGGTTAGGGTACGGGTTAGGGTTAGGGTTAGGGTACGGGTTAGGGTACGGGTTATGGTTCGGGTTAGTTTTAGGGTTAGGGTATGGGTTAGGGTTAGCGTTAGGGTTAGGTTTAGGGTTAGGGTACGGGTTAGGGTTAGGGTACGGGTTAGGGTTAGGGTTAGTGTACGAGTTAGGGTTAGGTTTAGGTTTAGGGTTAGGGTACGGGTTAGGGTTAGGGTTAGGGTACGTGTTAGGGTTAGGGCACGGTTTAGGCTTAGGGTTAAGGTTAGTGTTAGTGTTAGGGTACGGATTAGGGTTAGGGTTAGGGTACGATTTAGGGTTAGGGTACGGGTTAGAGTACGGGTTAGGTTTAGGGTTAGGGTACGGGTTAGGGTTAGGGTTAGGTACGGGTTATGGTTAGGGTACGGATTAGGGTTAGGGTTAGGGTTAGGGTTCGGGTTAGGGTTAGGGTTAGGGTACGGTTAGGGTTAGGGTTAGGGTACGGGTTAGGGTTAGGGTACGGGTGAGGGTTAGGGTTAGGTTTAGGGTTAGTGTTAGGGTTAGGGTACGGGTTAGGGTTAGGGTTAGGGTACGGGTTAGGTTTATGGTACGGGTTAGGGTTAGGTTCAGCGTACGGGTTAGGATTAGGGTTAGGGTTAGGGTTAGGGTACGGGTTAGGGTACGGGTTAGGGTACGGGTTAGGGTACCGGTTAGGTTACGGGTTAGGGTACGGGTTAGGGTACGGGTCAGGGTTAGGTTACGGGTTAGGGTTAGGGTAAGGTTTAGGGTTAGGGTACGGGTTAGGGTTAGGGTACGGGTTAGGGTTAGGGTACGGGTTAGGGTACGGGTTAGGGTTAGGGTTAGGGTACGGGTTAGGGTTAGGGTACGTGTTAGGGTTAGGGTTAGTTTAGGGTACGGGTTAGGGTTAGGGTAAGGGTTAGGTTACGGGTTAGGGTTAGGGTTAGGGTTAGGGTACGTGTTAGGGTTAGGGTACGGATTAGGGTTAGGATACGGGTTAGGATTAGGGTACCGTTTAGGGTACTGGTTAGGGTTAGGGTTAGGGTTAGGGTACGGGTTAGAGTTAGGTTTAGGGTTAGGGTACGGTTAGGGTTAGTGTTAGGGGTTAGGGTTAGGTTACGGGTTAGGGTTAGGGTTAGGGTTAGTGTTAGGTTTAATGTACGGGTTAGGGTTAGGGTTAGGATTAGAGTTAGGTTTAGGGGTTAGGGGTTAGGGTTAGGGTTAGGGTTAGGGTATGGATTAGGGTTTGGGTTAGGGTTAGGTTTAAGGTACGGGTTAGGGTTAGGGTTAGGGTACGAGTTAGGGTTGGAGTTAGGGTTAGGGTTAGTGTTAGGGTTAGGGTTAGAGGTTAGGGTTAGGGTTAGGGTACGGGTTAGGGTTAGGGTTAGGGTTAGGGTTAGGGTACGGGTTAGGGTTAGGGTTAGGGTTAGGGTTAGGTTACGGGTTAGGGTTACGGTTAGGGTTAGGGTTAGGGTAAGTGTTAGGGTTAATGTACGGATTAGGGTTAGGGTTAGGATTAGGGTTAGGGTTAGGGGTTAGGGGTTAGGGTTAGGGTTAGGGTTAGGGTTAGGGTATGGATTAGGGTTATGGTTAAGGTTAGGGTTAAGGTACGGGTTAGGGTTAGGGTTAGGGTACGAGTTAGTGTTGGAGTCAGGGTTAGGGTTAGGGTTAGGGTTAGGGATAGGGTTAGAGGTTAGGATTAGGTTTAGGGTACGGGTTAGGGTTAGGGTTAGAGTTAGGGTACGGGTTAGGGTTAGGGTTAGGGTTAGGGTTAGGTTACGGGTTAGGATTAGGGTTAGGGTACGGGTTAGGGTTAGGGTTAGGGTACATGTTAGGGTTAGGGTTAGGTTACGGGTTAGGGTTATGGTTAGGGTTAGGGTTAGGGTTAGGGTACGGGGTAGGGTTAGGGTTAGGGTACGGGTTAGGGTTTGGGTACGGGTTAGTGTTAGGGTTAGGGTACGGGTTAGGGTTAGGGTTAGGGTACGTGTTAGGGTTAGCGTTAAGGTTAGGGTTAGGGTTAAGGTACGGGTTAGGGTTAGGGTTAGGGTTTGGGTACGGGTTAGGGTAAGGGTTAGGGTTAGGGTTAGTGTGCGGTTTAGGGTTCGGGTTAGGGTACGGGTTAGGGTATGGGTTAGGGTACGGGTTAGGGTTAGGGTTAGGTTTAGGGTTAGGGTTAGGCTACGGGTTAGGGTTATGGTTAGGGTTAGTGTTAGGGTTAGGGTACGGGGTAGGGTTAGGGTTAGGGTACGGGTTAGGGTTAGGGTACGGGTTAGGATTAGGGTTAGGGTACGGGTTAGGGTTAGGGTTAGGGTACATGTTAGGGTTAGGGTTAGGTTTAGGGTTAGGTTTAGAGGTTAGGTTTAGGGTTAGGGTACGGATTAGTGTTAGGGTACGGTTTAGGGTTAGGGTTAGGGTTAGGGTACGGGTTAGGGTTAGGGTTAGGTTACGGGTTAGGTTTATGGTTAGTGTTAGGGTTAGGGTACGGGTTAGATTTAGGGTTAGGGTTAGGGTTAGGGTTAGGGGTTCGGGGTTAGGGTTAGGGTTAGGTTTAGGGTACGGGTTAGCGTACGGGTTAGGGTTATGGTACGGGTTAATTTTAGGGTTAGGGTTAGGGTGAGGTTAGGGTACGTGTTAGGGTTAGGGTTAGGTTTAGGGTACGGTTTAGGGTTAGGGTCGGGGTTAGTGTACAGGTTAGGGTTAGGGTTAGGGTTAGGGTTAGGGTTAGGAAAGGGTTAGGGTTAGGGTTAGGGTACGGGTTAGGGTTAGGATTAGGGTTAGTGTTAGGGTACGGGTTAGGGTTAGGGTACGGGTTAGGGCACGGGTTAGGGTTAGGGTACGGGTACGGGTTAGGGTTAGGGTACGGGTTAGGGTTAGTGTTAGGGTTAGGGTACGGGTTAGGGTTAGGGTTAGGGGTTAGGGTTAAGGTACGGGTTAGGGTTAGTGTTAGGGTTAGGGTTAGGGTTAGGGTACGGGTGAGGGTTAGGGTTAGGTTTAGGGTTAGTGTTAGGGTTAGGGTACGGGTTAGGGTTAGGGTTAGGGTACGGGTTAGGTTTATGGTACGGGTTAGGGTTAGGTTCAGCGTACGGGTTAGGGTTAGGGTTAGGGTTAGGGTACGGGTTAGGGTTAGGGTACGGGTTAGGGTTAGGGTTAGGGTACGGGTTAGGGTTAGGGTTAGGGTATGGGTAAGGGTTAGGGTTAGGGTTAGGGTTAGGGTACGGGTTAGGGTTAGGGTTAGGGTTCGGGTACGGGTTAGGGTTAGGGTTAGGGGTTAGGGTTAGGTACGGGTTAGGGTTAGGTTTAGGGTTAGTGTTAGGGTTAGGGTACGGGTTAGGGTTAGGGTTAGGGTTAGTGTTAGGTTTAAGGTACTGTTTAGGTTTAGGGTTAGTTTTAGGGTTAGGTTTAGGGTTAGGTTTAGGGGTTAGGTGTTAGGGTTAGGGTTAGGGTTAGGGTACGGGTTAGGGTTAATGTTAGGGTTAGGGTTAGTGTTAAGGTTAGGGTTAGGGTTAGGGTACGGGTTAGGGTTAGGGTTAGGGTTAAGGTTAGCGTACGGGTTAGGGTTAGGGTACGGGTTAGGGTTAGGTTACGGGTTAGGTTACGGGTTAGGGATAGGGTACGGGTACGGGTTAGGGTTAGGTTTAGGGTTACGTTACGGGTTAGGGTTAGTGTTAGGGTTAGGGTACGGGTTAGGGTTAGGGTTAGGGGTTAGGTTTAGGGTACGGGTTAGGGTTAGGGTTAGGGTTAGGGTTAGAGGTTAGGGTTAGGGATAGGGTTAGGGTTAGGGTACGTGTTAGGGTTAGGGTTAGGGTTAGGGTTAGGGTTAGTGTTAGTGTTAGTGTACGGGTTAGGGTTAGGGTTAGGGTACGGTTTAGGGATAGGGTACGGGTTAGAGTACGGGTTAGGGTTAGGGTTAGGGTTAGGGTTAGGGTACGGGTTATGGTTAGGGTTAGGTAAGGGTTAGGGTTAGGGTACGGGTTAGGGTTAGGGTACGGGTTAGGGTTAGGTTTCGGGTTAAGGTAAGGGTTAGGGTACGGGTTAGGTTTAGGGTTAGGGTTAGGTTTAGGGTACGGGTTTGGGTTAGGGTTAGGGTTAGGGTACGAGTTAGGGTTAGGGTACGGTTTAGGGTTAGGGTTGGGTTTAGGGTTAGTGTTAGGTTTAGGGTACGGGTTAGGTTTAGGGTTAGGGTACGGGTTAGGGTTATGGTTAGGGTTAGGGTTAGGGTTAGGGTACGGGTTATGGTTAGGTTTAGGTTTAGGGTTAGGCTTAGGGTTAGGGTACGGTTTAGGGTTAGTGTTAGGGTTAGGGTTAGGGTACGGGTTAGTTTTAGGGTTAGGGTTAGGGTTAGGGTACGGGTGAGGGTACGGGTTAGTTTTAGGGTTAGGGTTAGGGTTAGGGTACGGTTTAGGGTACGGGTTAGGGTTAGGGTTAGGGTTAGGGTTAGGGTTAGCGTACGGGTTAGGTTTAGATTTACGGTTAGGGTTAGGGTTTGGGTACGGGTTAGGGTTAGTGTTAGGGTTAGGGTTAGAGTTAGGGTTTGGGTACGGGTTAGGGTTAGGGTTAGGGTTAGGGTTAGGGTACGGGTTAGGGTACGGGTTAATGTTAGGGTTAGGGTTAGGGTACGGTTAGGGTTAGGGTTAGGGTTAGGGTATGGGTTAGGGTTAGGGTTAGGGTTAGGGTTAGGGTACGGGTTAGGGTTAGGGTTAGGGTTCGGGTACGGGTTAGGGTTAGGGTTAGGGGTTAGGGTTAGGTACGGGTTAGGGTTAGGTTTAGGGTTAGTGTTAGGTTTAAGGTACTGTTTAGGTTTAGGGTTAGGTTTAGGGTTAGGTTTAGGGTTAGGGTTAGGGGTTAGGTGTTAGGGTTAGGGTTAGGGTTAGGGTACGGGTTAGGGTTAATGTTAGGGTTAGGGTTAGTGTTAAGGTTAGGGTTAGGGTTAGGGTACGGGTTAGGGTTAGGGTTAGGGTTAAGGTTAGGGTACGGGTTAGGGTTAGGGTACGGGTTAGGGTTAGGTTACGGGTTAGGTTACGGGTTAGGGATAGGGTACGGGTACGGGTTAGGGTTAGGTTTAGGGTTACGTTACGGGTTAGGGTTAGTGTTAGGGTTAGGGTACGGGTTAGGGTTAGGGTTAGGGGTTAGGTTTAGGGTACGGGTTAGGGTTAGGGTTAGGGTTAGGTTTAGAGGTTAGGGTTAGGGATAGGGTTAGGGTTAGGGTACGTGTTAGGGTTAGGGTTAGGGTTAGGGTTAGGGTTAGTGTTAGTGTTAGTGTACGGGTTAGGGTTAGGGTTAGGGTACGGTTTAGGGATAGGGTACGGGTTAGAGTACGGGTTAGGGTTAGGGTTAGGGTTAGGGTTAGGGTACGGGTTATGGTTAGGGTTAGGTACGGGTTAGGGTTAGGGTACGGGTTAGGGTTAGGGTACGGGTTAGGGTTAGGGTTCGGGTTAAGGTAAGGGTTAGGGTACGGGTTAGGTTTAGGGTTAGGGTTAGGTTTAGGGTACGGGTTTGGGTTAGGGTTAGGGTTAGGGTACGGGTTAGGGTTAGGGTACGGTTTAGGGTTAGGGTTGGGTTTAGGGTTAGTGTTAGGTTTAGGGTACGGGTTAGGTTTAGGGTTAGGGTACGGGTTAGGGTTATGGTTAGGGTTAGGGTTAGGGTTAGGGTACGGGTTATGTTTAGGTTTAGGTTTAGGGTTAGGCTTAGGGTTAGGGTACGGTTTAGGGTTAGTGTTAGGGTTAGGGTTAGGGTACGGGTTAGTTTTAGGGTTAGGGTTAGGGTTAGGGTACGGGTGAGGGTACGGGTTAGTTTTAGGGTTAGGGTTAGGGTTAGGGTACGGTTTAGGGTACGGGTTAGGGTTAGGGTTAGGGTTAGGGTTAGGGTTAGCGTATGGGTTAGGTTTAGAGTTACGGTTAGTTTTAGGGTTTGGGTACGGGTTAGGGTTAGTGTTAGGGTTAGGGTTAGAGTTAGGGTTTGGGTACGGGTTAGGGTTAGGGTTAGGGTTAGGGTTAGGGTACGGGTTAGGGTACGGGTTAATGTTAGGGTTAGGGTTAGGGTACGGTTAGGGTTAGGGTTAGGGTTAGGGTTAGGGTTAGGTTTAGGTTTAGGTGTTAGGGTTAGGGTTAGGGTTAGGGTTAGGTTTAGGGTTAGGGTACGGGTTAGGGTTAGGTTACGGGTTAGGGTTAGGGTTAGGGTTAGGGTTAGCGTACGGTTAGGGTTAGAGTTAGGGTTAGGGTTGGGGTTAGGGGTTAGGGTTAGGGTTAGGGTTAGGGTTAGTGTACGGGTTATGGTTAGGATTAGGGTACGGGTTAGGGTTAGGGTTAGAGTTAGGGTTAGGTACGGGTTAGTGTTTTTTTTAGGGTTAGGATTAGGGTTAGGGGATAGGGGTTAGGGTTAGGGTTAGTGTTAGGGTTAGGGTACGGGTAAGTGTACGGGTTAGGGTTAGGGTTCGGGTTAGTGTAAGGGTTAGGGTTAGGGTTAGGGTTAGGGTACAGGTTAGGGTTAAGGTTAGGGTTAGGGTTAGGGTACGGGTTAGGGTTAGGGTACTGGTTAGGGTACGGGTTAGCGTACGGGTTAGGGTACGGGTCAGGGTTAGGGTACGGGTTAGGGTTAGGGTTAGGTTTAGGGTTAGGGTACGGGTTAAGGTTAGGGTACGGGTTAGGGTTAGCGTACGGGTTAGGGTACGGGTTAGGGTGAGGGTTAGGGTACGGTTTAGGGTTAGGGTACGTGTTAGGGTTAGGGTTAGTTTTAGGGTACGGGTTAGGGTTAGGGTACGGGTTAGGTTACGGTTTAGGGTTAGGGTTAGGGTTAGGGTTAGGGTACGGGTTAGGGTTAGGGTACGGTTTAGGGTTAGGATACGGGTTAGTTTTAGGGTACCAGTTAGGGTACTGGTTAGGGTTAGGGTTAGGGTTAGGGTTAGGGTACGGGTTAGGGTTAGGGGTTAGGGTTAGGTACGGGTTAGTGTTAGGTTTAGGGTTAGTGTTAGGGTTAGGGTATGGGTTAGGGTTAGGGTTAGGTTTAGTGTTAGGGTTAAGGTACGGTTTAGGTTTAGGGTTAGGTTTAGGGTTGGGGTTAGGGTTAGGTTTATGGGTTAGGTGTTAGGGTTATGGTTAGGGTTAGGGTACGGGTTAGGGTTAATGTGAGGGTTAGGGTTAGTGTTAGGGTTAGGGTTAGGGTTAGGGTTAGGGTACGGGTTAGTGTTAGGGTACGGGTTAGGGTTAGGGTAAGGGTTAGGTTACGGGTTAGGGTTAGGGTACGGGTACGGGTTAGGGTTAGGTTTAGGGTTACGTTACGGGTTAGGGTTAGTGTTAGGCTTAGGGTACGGGTTAGGGTTAGGGTTAGGGGTTAGGTTTAGGGTACAGGTTAGGGTTAGGGTTAGGGTTAGGGTTAGGGTTAAGGTACGGGTTAGGGTACGGGTCAGGGTTAGGGTAGGTGTTAGGGTTAGGTTTATGGTACAGGTTAGGGTTAGGGTTAGGTTTAGGTTTAGGGTACGGGTTAGGGTACGTGTTAGGGATAGGGTACCGGTTAGGTTTAGGGTACGGGTTAGGGTTAGGGTTAGCGTACGGGTTAGGGTTAGGGTTAGGTTAAGGGTTAGGGTTAGGGTTAGGGTTAGGGTACGGGTTAGGGTTAGGGTACGGGTTAGGGTTAGGGTTAGGGTTAGGGTTAGGGTACGGGTTAGTTTTAGGGTTAGGGTTAGGGTTAGGGTACGGGTTAGGGTACGGGTTAGTTTTAGGGTTAGGGTTAGGGTAAGGGTACGGGGTAGGGTACGGGTTAGGGTTAGGGTTAGGGTTAGGGTTAGGGTTAGCGTACGGGTTAGGTTTAGAGTTACGGTTAGGGTTAGGGTTTGGGTACGGGTTAGGGTTAGGTTTAGGGTCAGGGTTAGAGTTAGGGTTTGGATACGGTTTAGGGTTAGGGTTAGGGTTAGGGTTAGGGAACGGGTTAGGGTACGGGTTAGGGTTAGGGTTAGGGTAAGGGTACGGTTAGGGTTAGGGTTAGGGTTAGGGTTAGGGTTAGGGTTTAGGGTTAGGGTTAGGGTTAGGGTTAGGGTACGGGTTAGGGTTAGGTTACGGGTTATGGTTAGGGTTAGGGTTAGGGTAAGGGTTAACGTACCGGTTAGGGTTAGGGTTAGGGTTAGGGTTGGGGGTTAGGTGTTAGGGTTAGGGTTAGTGTACGGGTTAGGGTTAGGGTTAGGGTACGGGTTAGGGTTAGGGTTAGAGTTAGGGTTAGAGTTAGGGTTAGGGTACGGGTTAGTGTTTTGGTTAGGGTTAGGATTAGGGTTAGGGGATAGGGGTTAGGGTTAGGGTTAGGGTTAGTGTTAGGGTTAGGGTACGGGTAAGTGTACGGGTTCGGGTTAGGGTACGGGTTAGTGTAAGGGTTACGGTTAGGGTTTGTGTTAGGGTACGGGTTAGGGTACGGGTTAGGGTTAGGGTTAGGGTACGGGTTAGGGTACCGGTTAGGGTACGGGTTAGGGTACGGGTTAGGGTACGGGTCAGGGTTAGGTTACGGGTTAGGGTTAGGGTAAGGTTTAGGGTTAGGGTACGGGTTAGGGTTAGGGTACGGGTTAGGGTTAGGGTTCGGGTTAGGGTACGGGTTAGGGTTAGGGTTAGGGTACGGGTTAGGGTTAGGGTACGTGTTAGGGTTAGGGTTAGTTTAGGGTACGGGTTAGGGTTAGGGTAAGGGTTAGGTTACGGGTTAGGGTTAGGGTTAGGGTTAGGGTACGTGTTAGGGTTAGGGTACGGATTAGGGTTAGGATACGGGTTAGGTTTAGGGTACCGTTTAGGGTACTGGTTAGGGTTAGGGTTAGGGTTAGGGTTCGGGTTAGGGTTAGGTTTAGGGTTAGGGTACGGTTAGGGTTAGTGTTAGGGGTTAGGGTTAGGTTACGGGTTAGGGTTAGGTTTAGGGTTAGGGTTAGTGTTAGGTTTAATGTACGGGTTAGGGTTAGGGTTAGGATTAGAGTTAGGTTTAGGGGTTAGGGGTTAGGGTTAGGGTTAGGGTTAGGGTTAGTGTATGGATTAGGGTTTGGGTTAGGGTTAGGTTTAAGGTACGGGTTAGGGTTAGGGTTAGGGTACGAGTTAGGGTTGGAGTTAGGGTTAGGGTTAGGGTTAGGGTTAGGGTTAGAGGTTAGGGTTAGGGTTAGGGTACGGGTTAGGGTTAGGGTTAGGGTTAGGGTTAGGGTTAGGGTACGGGTTAGGGTTAGGGTTAGGGTTAGGGTTAGGTTACGGGTTAGGGTTACGGTTAGGGTTAGGGTTAGGGTTAGTGTTAGGGTTAATGTACGGATTAGGGTTAGGGTTAGGATTAGGGTTAGGGTTAGGGGTTAGGGGTTAGGGTTAGGGTTAGGGTTAGGGTTAGGGTATGGATTAGGGTTAGGGTTAAGGTTAGGGTTAAGGTACGGGTTAGTGTTAGGGTTAGGGTACGGGTAAGTGTAAGGGTTAGGGTTAGGGTTAGGGTTAGGTTACAGGTTAGGGTTAAGGTTAGGGTTAGGGTTAGGGTACGGGTTAGTGTTAGGGTACCGGTTAGGGTAAGGGTTAGGGTACGGGTTAGGGTACGTGTCAGGGTTAGGGTACGGGTTAGGGTTAGGGTTAGGTTTAGGGTTAGGGTACGGGTTAGGGTTAGGGTTAGGGTACGGGTTAGGGTTAGGGTACGGGTTAGGGTACGGGTTAGGGTTAGGGTTAGGGTACGGGTTAGGGTTAGGGTACGTGTTAGGGTTAGGGTTAGTTTTAGGGTACGGTTTAGGGTTAGGGTATGGGTTAGGTTACGGGTTAGGGTACGGGTTAGGGTTAGGGTTAGGGTACGGGTTAGGGTTAGGGTACGTGTTAGGGTTAGGGTTAGTTTAGGGTATGGGTTAGGGTTAGGGTAAGGGTTAGGTTACGGGTTAGGGTTAGGGTTAGGGTTAGGGTACGTGTTAGGGTTAGGGTAAGGATTAGGGTTAGGATACGGGTTAGGTTTAGGGTACCGTTTAGGGTACTGGTTAGGGTTAGGGTTAGGGTTAGGGTACCGGTTAGGGTTAGGTTTAGGGTTAGGGTACGGTTAGGGTTAGTGTTAGGGGTTAGGGTTAGGTTACGGGTTAGGGTTAGGGTTAGGGTTAGTGTTAGGTTTAATGTACGGGTTAGGGTTAGGTTTAGGATTAGAGTTAGGTTTAGGGGTTAGGGGTTAGGGTTAGGGTTAGGGTTAGGGTATGGATTAGGGTTTGGGTTAGGGTTAGGTTTAAGGTACGGGTTAGGGTTAGGGTTAGGGTACGAGTTAGGGTTGGAGTTAGGGTTAGGGTTAGTGTTAGGGTTAGGGTTAGAGGTTAGGGTTAGGGTTAGGGTACGGGTTAGGGTTAGGGTTAGGGTTAGGGTTAGGGTACGGGTTAGGGTTAGGGTTAGGGTTAGGGTTAGGTTACGGGTTAGGGTTACGGTTAGGGTTAGGGTTAGGGTTAGTGTTAGGGTTAATGTACGGATTAGGGTTAGGGTTAGGATTAGGGTTAGGGTTAGGGGTTAGGGGTTAGGGTTAGGGTTAGGGTTAGGGTATGGATTAGGGTTATGGTTAAGGTTAGGGTTAAGGTACGGGTTAGGGTTAGGGTTAGGGTACGAGTTAGTGTTGGAGTCAGGGTTAGGGTTAGGGTTAGGGTTAGGGATAGGGTTAGAGGTTAGGATTAGGTTTAGGGTACGGGTTAGGGTTAGGGTTAGGGTTAGGGTACGGGTTAGGGTTAGGGTTAGGGTTAGGGTTAGGTTACGGGGTAGGGTTATGGTTAGGGTTAGGGTTAGGGTTAGGGTACGGGGTAGGGTTAGGTTTAGGGTACGGGTTAGGGTTTGGGTACGGGTTAGGGTTAGGGTTAGGGTACGGGTTAGGGTTAGGGTTAGGGTACGTGTTAGGGTTAGGGTTAGGGTTAGGGTTAGGGTTAAGGTACGGGTTAGGGTTAGGGTTAGGGTTAGGGTACGGGTTAGGGTAAGGGTTAGGGTTAGGGTTAGTGTGCGGTTTAGGGTTCGGGTTAGGGTACGGGTTAGGGTACGGGTTAGGGTACGGGTTAGGGTTAGGGTTAGGTTTAGGGTTAGGTTTAGGCTACGGGTTAGGGTTATGGTTAGGGTTAGGGTTAGGGTTAGGGTACGGGGTAGGGTTAGGGTAGGGTACGGGTTAGGGTTAGGGTACGGGTTAGGATTAGGGTTAGGGTACGGGTTAGGGTTAGCGTTAGGGTACATGTTAGTGTTAGGGTTAGGTTTAGGGTTAGGGTTAGAGGTTAGGTTTAGGGTTAGGGTACGGATTAGGGTTAGGGGACGGTTTAGAGTTAGGGTTAGGGTTAGGGTACAGGTTAGGGTTAGGGTTAGGTTACGGGTAAGGTTTATGGTTAGTGTTAGGGTTAGGGTACGGGTTAGATTTAGGGTTAGGGTTAGGGTTAGTGTTAGGGGTTCGGGGTTAGGGTTAGGGTTAGGTTTAGGGTACGGGTTAGCGTACGGGTTAGGGTTATGGTACGGGTTAATTTTAGGGTTAGGGTTAGGGTGAGGTTTGGGTACGGGTTAGGGTTAGGGTTAGGTTTAGGGTACGGTTTAGGGTTAGGGTCGGGGTTAGGGTACGGGTTAGGGTACGGGTTAGGGTTAGGGTTAGGGTTAGGGTTAGGAAAGGGTTAGGGTTAGGGTTAGGGTACGGGTTAGGGTTAGGATTAGGGTTAGTGTTAGGGTACGGTTTAGGGTTAGGGTACGGGTTAGGGCACGGGTTAGGGTTAGGGTACGGGTACGGGTTAGGTTTAGGGTACGGGTTAGGGTTAGTGTTAGGGTTAGGGTACGGGTTAGGGTTAGGGTTAGGGGTTAGGGTTAAGGTACGGGTTAGTGTTAGTGTTAGGGTTAGGGTTAGGGTTAGGGTACGGGTTAGGTTTAGGGTTAGGGTTTGTGTTAGGGTACGGGTTAGGGTATGGGTTAGGTTTAGGGTTAGGGTTAGGGTTAGGTTAAGGGTACTGGTTAGGGTTAGGGTACGGGTTAGGGTACGGGTTAGGGTTAGGGTAGGTGTTAGGTTTAGGGTACGGGTTAGGGTTAGGGTTAGGGTACGGTTTAGGGTTAGGGTTAGGGTACGGGTTAGGGTACGGGTTATGGTTCGGGTTAGTTTTAGGGTTAGGGT
>JAVLSZ010000134.1:95000-97500 GCA_032313775.1 Urocyon cinereoargenteus | reverse complement strand
GTACGGGTTAGGGTTAGGGTTAGGGTTAGGGTTAGGTTACGGGTTAGGGTTACGGTTAGGGTTAGGGTTAGGGTTAGTGTTAGGGTTAATGTACGGATTAGGGTTAGGGTTAGGATTAGGGTTAGGGTTAGGGGTTAGGGGTTAGGGTTAGGGTTAGGGTTAGGGTATGGATTAGGGTTATGGTTAAGGTTAGGGTTAAGGTACGGGTTAGGGTTAGGGTTAGGGTACGAGTTAGTGTTGGAGTCAGGGTTAGGGTTAGGGTTAGGGTTAGGGATAGGGTTAGAGGTTAGGATTAGGTTTAGGGTACGGGTTAGGGTTAGGGTTAGTGTTAGGGTACGGGTTAGGGTTAGGGTTAGGGTTAGGGTTAGGTTACGGGGTAGGGTTATGGTTAGGGTTAGGGTTAGGGTTAGGGTACGGTGTAGGGTTAGGGTTAGGGTACGGGTTAGGGTTTGGGTACGGGTTAGGGTTAGGGTTAGGGTACGGGTTAGGGTTAGGGTTAGGGTACGTGTTAGGGTTAGGGTTAGGGTTAGGGTTAGGGTTAAGGTACGGGTTAGGGTTAGGGTTAGGGTTAGGGTACGGGTTAGGGTAAGGGTTAGGGTTAGGGTTAGTGTGCGGTTTAGGGTTCGGGTTAGGGTACGGGTTAGGGTACGGGTTAGGGTACGGGTTAGGGTTAGGTTTAGGTTTAGGGTTAGGTTTAGGCTACGGGTTAGGGTTATGGTTAGGGTTAGGGTTAGGGTTAGGGTACGGGGTAGGGTTAGGGTAGGGTACGGGTTAGGGTTAGGGTACGGGTTAGGATTAGGGTTAGGGTACGGGTTAGGGTTAGGGTTAGGGTACATGTTAGGGTTAGGGTTAGGTTTAGGGTTAGGGTTAGAGGTTAGGTTTAGGGTTAGGGTACGGATTAGGGTTAGGGTACGGTTTAGGGTTAGGGTTAGGGTTAGGGTACGGGTTAGGGTTAGGGTTAGGTTACGGGTTAGGTTTATGGTTAGTGTTAGGGTTAGGGTACGGGTTAGATTTAGGGTTAGGGTTAGGGTTAGGGTTAGGGGTTCGGGGTTAGGGTTAGGGTTAGGTTTAGGGTACGGGTTAGCGTACGGGTTAGGGTTATGGTACGGGTTAATTTTAGGGTTAGGGTTAGGGTGAGGTTTGGGTACGGGTTAGGGTTAGGGTTAGGTTTAGGGTACGGTTTAGGGTTAGGGTCGGGGTTAGGGTACGGGTTAGGGTTAGGGTTAGGGTTAGGGTTAGGGTTAGGGTTAGGGTTAGGAAAGGGTTAGGGTTAGGGTTAGGGTACGGGTTAGGGTTAGGATTAGGGTTAGTGTTAGGGTACGGGTTAGGGTTAGGGTACGGGTTAGGGCACGGGTTAGGGTTAGGGTACGGGTACGGGTTAGGGTTAGGGTACGGGTTAGGGTTAGTGTTAGGGTTAGGGTACGGGTTAGGGTTAGGGTTAGGGGTTAGGGTTAAGGTACGGGTTAGGGTTAGTGTTAGGGTTAGGGTTAGGGTTAGGGTACGGGTTAGGTTTAGGGTTAGGGTTTGTGTTAGGGTACGGGTTAGGGTATGGGTTAGGTTTAGGGTTAGGGTTAGGGTTAGGTTAAGTGTACTGGTTAGGGTTAGGGTACGGGTTAGGGTACGGGTTAGGGTTAGGGTAGGTGTTAGGTTTAGGGTACGGGTTAGGGTTAGGGTTAGGGTACGGGTTAGCGTTAGGGTTAGGGTACGGGTTAGGGTACGGGTTATGGTTCGGGTTAGTTTTAGGGTTAGGGTATGGGTTAGGGTTAGCATTAGGGTTAGGTTTAGGGTTAGGGTACGGGTTAGGGTTAGGGTACGGGTTAGGGTTAGGGTTAGTGTACGAGTTAGGGTTAGGTTTAGGTTTAGGGTTAGGGTACGGGTTAGGGTTAGGGTTAGGGTACGTGTTAGGGTTAGGGTACGGGTTAGGCTTAGGGTTAAGGTTAGTGTTAGTGTTAGGGTACGGATTAGGGTTAGGGTTAGG
Source organism: Urocyon cinereoargenteus (assembly GCA_032313775.1). Taxonomy (NCBI): domain Eukaryota; kingdom Metazoa; phylum Chordata; class Mammalia; order Carnivora; family Canidae; genus Urocyon; species Urocyon cinereoargenteus. The sequence goes on along the minus strand of JAVLSZ010000134.1, from coordinate 95,522 downwards.
GTACGGTTTAGGGTTAGGTTACGGGTTAGAGTACGGGTTAGGGTTAGGGTTAGGGTACGGGTTAGGGTTAGGGTTAGGTACGGGTTATGGTTAGGGTACGGGTTAGGGTTAGGGTTAGGGTTAGGGTTCGGGTTAGGGTTAGGGTTAGGGTACGGGTTAGGGTTAGGGTTAGGGTACGGGTTTGGGTTAGGGTTAGGGTACGGGTTAGGGTTAGGGTACGGGTGAGGGTTAGGGTTCGGTTTAGGGTTAGTGTTAGGGTTAGGGTACGGGTTAGGGTTAGGGTTAGGGTACGGGTTAGGTTTATGGTACGGGTTAGGGTTAGGTTCAGCGTACGGGTTAGGGTTAGGGTTAGGGTTAGGTTACGGGTTAGGGTTAGGGTACGGGTTAGGGTTGGGGTTAGGGTACGGGTTAGGGTTAGGGTTAGGGTATGGGTTAGGGTTAGGGTTAGGGTTAGGGTACGGGTTAGGGTTAGGGTTAGGGTTCGGGTACGGGTTAGGGTTAGGGTTAGGGGTTAGGGTTAGG
>JAVLSZ010000134.1:80000-82500 GCA_032313775.1 Urocyon cinereoargenteus | reverse complement strand
AGGGTACGTGTTAGGGTTAGGGTACGGGTTAGGGTTAGGGTTAGTGTTAGGGTTAGGGTACGGGTTAGGGTTAGGGTTAGGTTACGGGTTAGGTTTATGTTTAGGGTTAGGGTTAGGGTACGGGTTAGATTTAGGGTTAGGGTTACGGTTAGGGTTAGGGGTTCGGGGTTAGGGTTAGGGTTCGGTTTAGGGTACGGGTTAGGGTACGGGTTAGGGTTAGGGTACGGGTTAATTTTAGGGTTAGGCTTAGGGTGAGGTTTAGGGTACGGGTTAGGGTTAGGGTTTGGGTACGGTTTAGGGTTAGAGTCGGGGTTAGGGTACGGGTTAGTGTTAGGGTTAGGGTTAGGGTTAGGGTTAGGAAAGGGTTAGGGTTAGGGTTAGGGTACGGGTTAGGGTTAGGATTAGGGATAGGGTTAGGGTACGGGTTAGGGTTAGCGTACGGGTTAGGGTTAGGGTACGGGTTAGGGCACGGGTTAGGGTTAGGGTACGGGTACGGGTTAGGGTTAGGGTTAGGGTACGGGTTAGGGTTTAGCGTTAGGGTTAGGGTACTGGTTAGGGTTAGGGTTAGGGGTTAGGGTTAATATACGGCTTAGGGTTAGTGTTAGGGTTAGGGTTAGGGTTAGGGTACGGGTTAGGTTTAGGGTTAGGGTTAGTGTTAGGGTACGGGTTAGGGTTATGGGTTAGGTTTAGGGTTAGGGTTAGGGTTAGGGTTAGGTTAAGGCGTACGGGTTAGGGTTAGGTTTACGGATTAAGGTACGGTTTAGAGTTAGGGGTAGGGGTTAGGTTTAGGGTACGGGTTAGGTTTAGGTTTAGGGTACGGGTTAGGGTTAGGGTTAGAGTACGGGTTAGGGTTAGGGTTAGGGTACAGGTTAGTGTTAGGTTTAGGGTTAGGGGTACAGTTAGGGTTAGGGTTAGGGGTTAGGGTATAGGGGACGGCTTAAAGTTAGGGTTAGCGTTAGGGTACGGGTTAGGGTTAGGGTTAGGTTTTAGGGTTAGGATTAGGGTACGGGTTTGAGGATTAGGGTTAGGTTAGGGTTAGGGTTAGGGTTAGGGTTAGCGTACGAGTTAGGTTTAGGGTTAGGGTACGGGTTAGGTTTAGGGTTAGGTTTAGGGTTAGGGTTAGGGTTAGGGTACGGGTTAGGGTTAGGGTTAAGGTTAGGGTTAGTGTACGGGTTAGGGTACGGGTTATGGTTCGGGTTAGGTTTAGGGTTAGGGTATGGGTTAGGGTTAGCGTTAGGGTTAGGGTTAGGGTTAGGGTTAGGGTACGGGTTAGGGTTAGGGTACGGGTTTGGTTTAGGGTTAGTGTACGGGTTAGGGTTAGGTTTAGGGTTAGGGTTCGGGTTAGGGTTCGGGTTAGGGTTAGGGTTAGGGTTAGGGTTAGGGTTAGGTTTAGGTTTAGGTTTAGGGTTCGGGTTAGGGTTAGGGTTAAGGTTAGGGTTAGGGTTCGGATTAGGGTTAGGTTTAGGTTTAGGGTTAGGGTTCGGGTTAGGGTTAGGGTTCGGGTTAGGGTTCGGGTTAGGGTTAGGCTTAGCGTTCGGGGTAGGGTTCGGGTTAGGGTTAGGGTTCGGGTCAGGGTTCGGGTTCGGGTTAGGTTTCGGATTCGGGTTAGGGTTAGGGTTAGGGTTCGGGTTAGGTTTCGGGTTAGGGTTAGGGTGAGGTTTCGGGTTAGGGTTAGGGTTAGGGTTAGGGTTAGGGTTCGGGTTCGGGGTTAGTGTTAGGTTTAGGGTTCGGGTTAGGGTTCGGGTTAGGGTTCGGATTCGGGTAAGTGGTTAGGGTTCGGGTTCGGGTTAGGGTTAGGGTTAGGGTTAGGGTTAGGGTTAAGGTTCGGGTTAGGGTTAGGGTTAGGGTTAGGGTTAGGGTTCGGGTTCGGGTTCGGGTTCGGGTTAGGGTTCGGGTTAGGGTTAGGGTTCGGGTTAGGGTTAGGGTTAGGGTTTGGGTTAGGGTTCAGGTTCGGGTTAGGGTTCGGGTTCGGGTTAGGTTTAGGGTTAGGGTTCGGGTTTGGTTTACGGTTAGGGTTAGGGTTAGGGTTCGGGTTAGGGTTCGGGTTAGGGTTAGGGTTAGGGTTAGGGTTAGGTTTAGGTTTAGGTTTAGGGTTCGGGTTAGGGTTAGGGTTAAGGTTAGGGTTAGGGTTCGGATTAGGGTTAGGTTTAGGGTTAGGGTTAGGGTTCAGGTTAGGGTTAGGGTTCGGGTTAGGGTTCGGGTTAGGGTTCGGGTTAGGGTTAGGGTTCGGGTTAGGTTTATGATTAGGGTTAGTGTTAGGGTTCGGGTTAGGGTTAGGTTTAGGGTTCGGGTTCGGGTTCGGGTTTGGGTTAGGGTTCGGTTCGGGTTAGGGTTCGTGTTCGGGTTAGGGTTCGGGTTCGGGTTAGGGTTAGGGGTTAGATTCAGGTTAGGGTTAGGGTTAGGGTTCGGGTTAGGGTTCGGGTTAGTGTTAGGGTTAGGGTTCGGGTTAGTGTTAGGGTTAGGGTTAGGGTTAGGGTTAGGGTTCGGTTTAGGGTTAGGG
>JAVLSZ010000134.1:47500-50000 GCA_032313775.1 Urocyon cinereoargenteus | reverse complement strand
AGGGTTAGGGTTCGGGATAGTGTTAGGGTTAGGGTTCGGTTTAAGGTTCAGGTTAGGGTTAGGGTTAGGGTTCGGGTTAGGGTTAGGGTTAGGGTTAGGGTTAGGGTTAGTTTTAGGGTTCGGGTTAGGGTTAGTTTTAGGGTTAGGGTTAGGGTTAGGGTTCGGGTTAGAATAGGGTTATGGTTTGGGTTCGGGTTCGGGGTAGGTTTAGGTTTCGGTTTCGGGTTATGGTACGGGTTCGGTTTCGGGTTAGGGGTTAGGGTTCGGGTTAGGGTTAGGGTTAGGGTTCGGGTTAGGGTTAGGATTAGGGTTAGGTTTATGGTTAGGGTTCGGGTTAGTGTTTGGGTTAGGGTTAGTGTTAGGGTTCGGGTTAGGGTTAGGCTTAGCGTTCGGGTTAGGGTTCGGGTTAGGGTTAGGGTTCGGGTCAGGGTTCGGGTTCGGGTTAGGGTTCGGATTCGGGTTAGGGTTAGGGTTAGGGTTCGGGTTAGGTTTCGGGTTAGGGTTAGGGTGAGGTTTCGGGTTAGGGTTAGGGTTAGGGTTAGGGTTAGGGTTCGGGTTCGGGGTTAGTGTTAGGGTTAGGGTTCGGGTTAGGGTTCGGGTTAGGGTTCGGATTCGGGTAAGTGGTTAGGGTTCGGGTTCGTGTTAGGGTTAGGGTTAGGGTTAGGGTTAGGGTTAAGGGTCGGGTTAGGGTTAGGTTTAGGGTTAGGGTTCGGGTTCGGGTTCGGGTTCGGGTTAGGGTTCGGGTTAGGGTTAGGGTTCGGGTTAGGGTTAGGTTTAGGGTTTGGGTTAGGGTTCGGGTTCGGGTTAGGGTTCGGGTTCGGGTTAGGTTTAGGGTTAGGGTTCGGGTTTGGTTTAGGGTTAGGTTTAGGGTTAGGGTTCGGCTTAGGGTTCGGGTTAGGGTTAGGGTTAGGGTTAGGGTTAGGTTTAGGTTTACGTTTAGGGTTCGGGTTAGGGTTAGGGTTAAGGTTAGGGTTAGGGTTCGGATTAGGGTTAGGTTTAGGGTTAGGGTTAGGGTTCGGGTTAGGGTTAGGGTTCGGGTTAGGGTTCGGGTTAGGGTTCGGGTTAGGGTTAGGGTTCGGGTTAGGTTCATGATTAGGGTTAGGTTTAGGGTTCGGGTTAGGGTTAGGTTTAGGGTTCGGGTTCGGGTTCGGGTTTGGGTTAGGGTTCGGTTCGGGTTAGGGTTCGTGTTCGGGTTAGGGTTCGGGTTCGGGTTAGGGTTAGGGGTTAGATTCAGGTTAGGGTTAGGGTTAGGGTTCGGGTTAGGGTTCGGGTTAGTGTTAGGGTTAGGGTTCGGGTTAGTGTTAGGGTTAGGGTTAGGGTTAGGGTTAGGGTTCGGTTTAGGGTTAGGGGTTATGGTAGGGTTAGGTTTAGGGTTAGGGTTAGGGTTCGGGTTAGGGTTAGGGTTAGGGTTAGGTTTAGGGTTAGGGTTAGGTTTCGGGTTACGGTTAGGGTTAGGGTTAGGGTTAGGGTTCGGGTTAGGGTTAGGGTTATGGTTTGTGTTCGGGTTGGGGGTAGGGTTAGGTTTCGGGTTAGGGTTAGGTTTAGGGTTCGGGTTAGGGTTAGGGTTAGGGTTAGGGTTCGGATTAGGGTTAGGGTTAGGGTTCGGGTTAGGGTTCGGGTTCGGGTCAGGGTTAGGGTTAGGGTTAGGGTTAGGGTTCGGGTTAGGGTTAGGGTTAGGGTTATGGTTAGGGTTAGGTTTCGGGTTAGGGTTAGGGATAGGGTTAAGTTTAGGGTTCGGGTTACGGTTAGGGTTAGGGTTCGGATTAGGGTTAGGGTTAGGTTTCGGGTTAGTTTTCGGTTTCGGGTTAGGGTTAGGGTTAGGGTTAGGGTTAGGGTTCGGGTTAGGGGTAGGGTTAGGGTTAGGTGTTAGGGTTATGGTTAGGGTTAGGGTTCGGGTTCGGGTTAGGGTTAGCGTTAGGGTTAGGGGTTATGGTTAGGGTTCGGGTTTGGGTTAGGGTTAAGGTTAGTGATAGGGATCGGGTTAGGGTTAGGGTTAGGGTTCGGGTTAGGGTTAGGTTTAGGGTTAGGGTTAGGTTTCGGGTTAGGGTTAGGGTTAGGGTTAGGGTTAGGGTTAGGGTTCGGAATAGGGTTAGGGTTAGGGTTAGGTTTAGGGTTAGGTTTAGGGTTCGGGTTAGGGTTAGGGTTAGGGTAAGTGTTATGGTTAGGGTTCGGGTTAGGGTTAGGGTTAGGGTTAGTGATAGGGATCGGGTTAGGTTTAGGGTTAGGGTTCGGGTTAGGGTTAGGTTTAGGGTTATGGTTAGGTTTCGGGTTAGGGTTAGCGTTAGGGTTAGGGTTAGGGTTAGGGTTCGGAATAGGGTTAGGGTTAGGGTTAGGTTTAGGGTTAGGTTTAGGGTTCGGGTTAGGGTTAGGGTTAGGGTAAGTGTTAGGGTTAGGGTTCGGGTTAGGGTTAGGGTTAGGGTTCGAGTTAGGGTTAGGTTTCGGGTTAGGGTTAGGGGTTAGGGTTAGGGTTAGGGTTAGGGTTAGGTTTAGGGTTCGGGTT
>JAVLSZ010000134.1:0-40000 GCA_032313775.1 Urocyon cinereoargenteus | reverse complement strand
TCGGGTTAGGGTTAGGGTTAGGGTTAGGGTTAGGGGTAGGTTTCGGGTTAGGGTTCGGGTTAGGGTTAGGGTTTGGGTTCGGGTTAGGGTTCGGGATAGGGTTCGGGTTAGGGTTAGGGTTAGGGTTAGTGTTAGTGTTCGGGTTAGGGTTCGGGTTAGGGTTAGGGTTAGGGTTCGTGTTAGGGTTCGGGTTAGGGTTCGGGTTAGGGTTAGGGTTAGGTTTAGGGTTAGGGTTAGGGTTAGGGTTCGGGTTAGGGTTAGGGTTAGGGTTAGGGTTAGGTTTCGGTTTCGGGTTAGGGTTCGGTTTAGGGTTCGGGTTAGGGTTAGGGTTCGGGTGAGGGTTAGGTTTAGGGTTAGAGTTAGGGTTAAGGTTAGGGTTCGGGTTAGGGTTAGGGTTAGGGTTAGGGTTAGGGTTCGGGTGAGGGTTAGGGTTAGTGTTCGGGTTAGGGTTCGGGTTCGGGTTAGGGTTAGGGGTTAGTGTTCAGGTTAGTTTTAGGGTTAGTGTTCGGGTTAGGGTTAGGTTTAGTGTTCGGGTTAGGTTTAGGTTTAGGGTTTGGGTTCGGGTTAGGGTTAGGGTTCGGGTTAGGTTTAGGGTTAGTGTTCGGGTTAGGGTTAGGGTTCGGGGTAGGGTTAGTGTTAGGATTAGGGTTCGGGTTAGGGTTAGGTTTCGGGTTAGGGTTAGGTTTAGGGTTCGGGTTAGGTTTAGGTTTAGGGTTCGGATTAGGGTTAGGGTTAGTGTTAGGGTTAGGGTTTGGGTTAGGGTTAGGGTTAGGGTTCGGTTTAGGGATAGGGTTAGGGTTTGGGTTAGGTTAGGGTTAGGGTTAGTGTTCGGGTTAGGGTTCGGGTTAGGGTTAGGGTTAGGATTCGGGTTAGGTTTAGGATTAGGGTTCGGGTTAGGGTTAGGGTTCGGGTTAGGGTTAGGTTTAGGGTTCGGGTTAGGGTTAGGGTTAGGGTTCGGTTAGGTTTAGGGTTCGGGTTAGGGTTAGGGTTACGGTTAGGGTTAGGGTTAGTGTTCGGGTTCGTGTTAGTCTTAGGGTTCGGGTTAGGTTTCGGAATAGGGTTAGGGGTTAGGTTCGGGTTAGGTTTCGGGTTCGGGTTCGGGTTAGGGTTAGGGTTAGGGTTCGGGTTAGGGTTAGGGTTAGGGGTTAGGGTTAGGTTCGGGTTAGGGTTATGGTTAGGGTTACGGTTCGGGTTAGGGTTAGGGTTAGGGTTCGGGTTAGGGTTAGGTTTAGGGTTAGGGTTAGCGTTCGGGTTAGGGTTAGGGTTAGGGTTCGGGTTAGGGATCGGGTTAGGGTTCGGGTTAGGGTTCGGGTTAGGGTTCGGGTTAGGGTTCGGTTTAGGGTTGGGGTTAGGGTTAGTGTTAGGGTTAGTGTTCGGGTTCGGGTTAGGGTTACGGTTAGTGTTCGGGTTCGTGTTAGGCTTAGGGTTCGGGTTAGGTTTCGGAATAGGGTTAGGGTTAGGGTTAGGGTTACGGTTCGGGTTAGGGTTCGGGTTAGGGTTCGGGTTAGGGTTCGGGTTCGGGTTCGGGTTAGGGTTAGGGTTCGGGTTAGGGTTCGGGTTAGGGTTAGGGTTAGGGGTAGGGTTCGGGTTAGGGTTTGGGTTAGGGTTAGGGTTAGGGTTCGGGTTAGGGTTCGGGTTAGGGTTCGGGTTAGTGTTAGGGTTAGGGTTCGGGTTAGGGTTCGGGTTAGGGTTAGGTTTCGGGTTAGGGTTAGGTTTAGGGTTCGGGTTAGGGTTAGGGTTCGGGTTAGGTTTAGGGTTCGGGTTAGGGGTTAGGGTTACGGTTCGGGTTAGGGTTAGGGTTAGGGTTAGGGTTCATGTTAGGTTTAGGTTTCGGGTTAGGGTTAGGGTTAGGGTTCGGGTTAGGGTTAGGGTTCGGGTTTGTGTTAGGGTTAGGGTTAGGTTTAGGGTTCGGGTTCGGGTTAGGTGTTAGTGTTCGGGTTCGGGTTAGGGTTAGTGTTAGGTTTCGGGTTAGGGTTAGGGGTTAGTGTTAGGGTTAGTGTTAGGGTTAGGGTTCGGATTAGGGTTAGGGTTAGGGTTCGGGTTCGGGTTACGGCTAGGGTTCAGGTTAAGGTTCGGGTTAGGGTTAGGGTTAGGGTTAGGGTTCGGGTTAGGGTTAGGGTTAGGGTTAGGGTTCGGATTAGGGTTAGGGTTAGGGTTCGGGTTAGGGTTCAGGTTCGGGTTAGGATTAGTTTTAGGGTTCAGGTTAGGGTTAGGGTTAGGGTTCAGGTTAGGTTTCGGGTTAGGGTTAGGGTTAGGGTTAGGGTAAGGGTTCGGTTTAGGGTTCGGGTTAGGGTTAGGGTTAGGGTTCGGGTTAGGGTTAGGTTTCGGGTTAGGTTTCGGGTTAGGGTTAGGATTCGGGTAAGGGGTTAGGGTTCGGGTTAGTGTTAGAATTCGGGTAAGAGGTTATGGTTCGGGTTAGGGTTAGCGTTAGTGTTAGGGTTCTGGTTAAGGTTAGGGTTAGTGTTCGGGTTAGGGTTAGGGTTAGGGTTACGGTTCGGGTTAGGGTTAGGGTTAGGGTTAGTGTTCGGGTTCGGGTTAGGGTTAGAGTGCGGGTTAGGTTTCGGAATAGTGTTAAGGTTAGCGTTCGGGTTAGGGTTCGGTTTCGGGTTAGGGTTCGGGTTCGGTTTCGGGTTAGGGTTAGGGTTAGGGTTAGTGTTCGGGTTCGGGTTAGGGTTAGAGTTAGGGTTCGGGTTAGGGTTAGGGTTAGGGTTAGGGTTAGGGTTAGGGTTCGGGTTAGGGTTCGGGTTAGGGTTCGGGTTCGGGTTAGGGTTAGGGTTAGGGTTAGGGTTCGGTTTAGGGTTAGGGTTCGGCTTAGGGTTAGGGTTACGGTTCGGGTTAGGGTTAGGTTTCGGGTTAGGGTTAGGGTTCGGGTTAGGTGTTAGTGTTAGAGTTCGGGTTAGGGTTAGGGTTAGGGTTAGGGTTCATGTTAGGTTTAGGGTTCGGGTTAGGGTTAGGGTTCGGGTTAGGGTTAGGGTTAGGGTTAGGGTTAGGGTTAGGGTTCGGGTTCGGGTTAGGGTTCGGTTTAGGGTTAGGGTTCGGGTTAGGGTTAGGGTTAGGGTTAGGGTTCGGGATAGTGTTAGGGTTAGGGTTCGGTTTAAGGTTCAAGTTAGGGTTAGGGTTAGGGTTCGGGTTAGGGTTAGGGTTAGGGTTAGGGTTAGGGTTAGGGTTCGGGTTAGGGTTAGGTTTAGGGTTAGGGTTAGGGTTAGGGTTCGGGTTAGGAATAGGGTTATGGTTTGGGTTCGGGTTCGGGGTAGGTTTAGGTTTCGGGTTCGGGTTATGGTACGGGTTCGGTTTCGGGTTAGGGGTTAGGGTTCGAGTTAGGGTTAGGGTTAGGGTTCGGGTTAGGGTTAGGATTAGGGTTAGGTTTATGGTTAGGGTTCGGGTTAGTGTTTGGGTTAGGGTTAGTGTTAGGGTTCGGGTTAGGGTTAGGCTTAGCGTTCGGGTTAGGGTTCGGGTTAGGGTTAGGGTTCGGGTCAGGGTTCGGGTTCGGGTTAGGGTTCGGATTCGGGTTAGGGTTAGGGTTAGGGTTCGGGTTAGGTTTCGGGTTAGGGTTAGGGTTAGGTTTCGGGTTAGGTTTAGGGTTAGGGTTAGGGTTCGGGTTCGGGGTTAGTGTTAGGGTTAGGGTTCGGGTTAGGGTTCGGGTTAGGGTTCGGATTCGGGTAAGTGGTTAGGGTTCGGGTTCGGGTTAGGGTTAGGGTTAGGGTTAGGGTTAAGGTTCGGGTTAGGGTTAGGGTTAGGGTTAGTGTTAGGTTTCGGGTTCGGGTTCAGGTTCGGGTTAGGGTTCGGGTTAGGGTTAGGGTTCGGGTTAGGGTTAGGGTTAGGGTTTGGGTTAGGGTTCGGGTTCGGGTTAGGGTTCGGGTTCTGTTTAGGTTTAGGGTTAGGGTTCGGGTTTGGTTTAGGGTTAGGGTTAGGGTTAGGGTTCGGGTTAGGGTTCGGGTTAGGGTTAGGGTTAGGGTTAGGGTTAGGTTTAGGTTTAGGTTTAGGGTTCGGGTTAGGGTTAGGGTTAGGGTTAGGGTTAGGGTTAGGGTTCGGGTTAGGGTTAGGGTTCGGGTTAGGGTTCGGGTTCGGGTTCGGGTTTGGGTTAGGGTTCGGGTTCGGGTTAGGGTTCGTGTTCGGGTTAGGGTTCGGGTTCCGGTTAGGGTTAGGGGTTAGATTCAGGTTAGGGTTAGTGTTAGGGTTCGGGTTAGGGTTCGGGTTAGTGTTAGGGTTAGGGTACGGGTTAGTGTTAGGGTTAGGGTTAGGGTTAGGGTTAAGGTTCGGTTTAGGGTTAGGGGTTAGGGTAGTGTTAGGGATAGGGTTAGGGTTAGGTTTCGGGTTAGGGTTAGGGTTAGGGTTAGGTTTAGGGTTAGGGTTAGGTTTCGGGTTAGGGTTAGGGTTAGGGTTAGGTTTCGGGTTAGGGTTAGGGTTAGGGTTAGGGTTAGGGTTCGGGTTAGGGTTAGGGTTATGGTTTGTGTTCTGGTTGGGGGTAGGGTTAGGTTTCGGTTTAGGGTTAGGGTTAGGGTTCGAGTTAGGGTTAGGGTTAGGGTTAGGGTTCGGATTAGGGTTAGGGTTAGGGTTCGGGTTAGGGTTCGGGTTCGGGTCAGGGTTAGGGTTAGGGTTAGGGTTAGGGTTCGGGTTAGGGTTAGGGTTAGGGTTAAGGTTAGGGTTCGGGTTAGGGTTAGGGTTAGGGTTCGGATTAGGGTTAGGGTTAGGGTTCGGGTTAGGTTTCGGGTTCGGGTTAAGGTTAGGGTTAGGGTTAGGGTTAGGGTTCGGGTTAGGGGTAGGGTTAGGGTTAGGGGTTAGGGTTATGGTTAGGGTTAGGGTTCGGGTTCGGGTTAGGGTTAGGTTTAGGTTTAGGGGTTATGGTTAGGGTTCGGGTTAGGGTTAGGGTTAGGGTTAGTGATAGGGATCGGGTTAGGGTTAGGGTTAGGGTTCGGGTTAGGGTTAGGTTTAGGGTTAGGGTTAGGTTTCGGGTTAGTGTTAGGGTTAGGGTTAGGGTTAGGGTTAGGGTTCGGAATAGGGTTAGGGTTAGGGTTAGGTTTAGGGTTAGGTTTAGGGTTCGGGTTAGGGTTAGGGTAAGTGTTAGGGTTAGGGTTCGGGTTAGGGTTAGGGTTAGGGTTCGAGTTAGGGTTAGGTTTCGGGTTAGGGTTAGGGGTTAGGGTTAGGTTTAGGGTTAGGGTTAGGTTAGGTTTAGGGTTCGTGTTAGGTTTAGGGTTAGGGTTAGGGTTCGGGTTGGGTTTAGGGTTAGGGTTAGGGTTACTGTTCAGGTTAGATATAGGGTTATGGTTTGGGTCGGTTTCGGGGTAGGGTAAGGGTTCGGGTTCGGGTTAGTGTTCGGGTTCGGGTTATGGGTTAGGGTTCGGTTTTGGGTTAGGGTTAGGGTTAGGGTTAGGGTTCTGATAGGGTTAGGGTTAGGGTTCGGGTTAGGGTTAGGGTTAGAGTTCGGGTTAGGGTTCGGGTTAGGGTTAGGGTTAGGGTTAGGGTTCGGGTTCGTGTTTGGGTTAGGGTTCGGGTTAGGGTTAGGGTTAGGTTTCGGTTTAGGGTTCAGGTTCGGGTTAGGGTTCGGGTTAGTGTTCGGGTTAGGGTTAGGGTTCGGGTTCGGGATAGGGTTAGTGTTTAGGGTTCGGGATCGGGATCAGTAAGGGTTTGGGTTAGGTTTCGGGTTAGGGTTAGGGGTTAGTGTTAGGTTTAGGGTTAGGTTTAGGGTAAAGGTTAGGGTTCGGATTAAGGTTAGGTTAGGGTTTGGGTTAGGGTGAGGGTTAGGGTTAGGGATAGGGTTCGGATTAGGGTTATGGTTAGGGTTCGGGTTAGGGTTCGGGTTCGGGTTAGGGTTAGGGTTACGTTTCGGGTTAGGGTTAGGGTTAGGGTTCGGGTTAGGGTTAGGGTTAGTGTTAGGGTTTGGGTTAGGGTTAGGGTTCGGGTTAGGGTTAGGGTTACGGTTCGGGTTAGGGTTCGGGTTAGGGTTAGGGTTAGGGTTCGGGTTAGGGTTCGAGTTAGGGTTCGGGTTAGGGTTAGGTTTTGGGTTAGGGTTCGGGTTAGGGTTCGGGATCGGGTTCGGGTTAGGGTTAGGGTTAGGGTACGGTTAGGGTTAGGGTTAGGGTCGGGTTCGGGTTAGGGTTAGGGGTTAGTGTTCAGGTTAGGGTTAGGATTATGGTTCGGGTTAGGGTTCGGTTAGGGTTAGGGTTAGGGTTCGGGTTCGGGTTAGGGTTAGGGTTAGGTTTAGGGTTCGGGTTACGGTTAGGGTTCGGGTTCGGGTTAGGTTTCGGGTTAGGTTTAGGGTTAGGGTTAGGGTTAGGGTTAGGGTTAGGGTTCGGGTTAGGGTTCGGGTTAGGGTTCGGGTTAGAATTAGGATTCGGGTTAGGGTTAGGGTTAGGGTTAGGGTTAGGGTTAGGGTTAGGGTTCGAGTTAGGGTGAGGGTTAGGATTAGGTCTGGGTTCGGGTTAGGGTTAGTGTTAGGGTTCGGGTTCGGGTTCGGGTTAGGGTTAGGGTTCGGGTTCGGGTTCGGGTTAGGGTTCGGGTTCGGGTTAGGGTTCGGGTTCGGGTTAGGGATAGGGGTTGGGTTCGGGTTAGGGTTCGGGTTAGGGTTCGGGTTAGGTTTAGGGTAAGGGTTCGGGTTCGGTTTCGGGTTAGGGTTCGGGTTAGGTTTAGGGTTAGGGTTAGCGTTATGGTTCGGGTTAGGGTTAGGGTTCGGGTTAGGGTTAGGTTTAGGGTTAGGGTTAGGGTTCGGTTTAGGGTTCGGGTTAGGGTTCGGGTTAGAGTTAGGATTCGGGTTAGGGTTAGGGTTAGGGTTAGGGTTCGGGTTAGGGTTCGGGTTAGGGTTAGGGTTCGGGTTCGGGTTCGGGTTATGGTTCGGGTTCGGGTTAGGGTTCGGGTTCGTGTTAGGGTTAGGGGTTAGGGTTCGTGTTAGGGTTCGGGTTAGGGTTCGGGTTAGGGTTAGGGTTAGGGTTAGGGTTCGTGTTAGGGTAAGGGTTAGGTTTAGTGTTCGGGTTCGGGTTAGGGTTAGAGTTCGGGTTAGGTTTCAGAATAGTGTTAGGGTTAGGGTTCGGGTTAGGGTTCGGGTTCGGGTTCGGGTTAGGGTTCGGGTTCGTGTTCGGGTTAGGGTTAGGGTTAGGGTTAGTGTTCGGGTTCGGGTTAGGGTTAGGGTTAGGTTTCGGGTTAGGGTTAGGGTTCGGGTTAGGGTTAGGGGTAGGGTTCGGGTTAGGGTTCGGGTTAGGGTTAGGGTTAGGGTTCGGGTTAGGGTTCGGGATAGGGTTCGGGTTAGGGTTAGGGTTAGGGTTAGTGTTAGGGTTCGGGTTAGGGTTCGGTTTAGGGTTAGGGTTAGGGTTCGTGTTAGGGTTCGGGTTAGGGTTCGGGTTAGGGTTAGTGTTAGGGTTAGGGTTAGGGTTCGGGTTAGGGTTAGGGTTCGGGTTAGGGTTAGGGTTAGGGTTAGGTTTAGGTTTCGGGTTAGGGTTCGGTTTAGGGTTCGGGTTAGGGTTAGGGTTCGGGTGAGGGTTAGGTTTAGGGTTAGAGTTAGGGTTAGGGTTAGGGTTCGGGTTAGGGTTAGGGTTAGGGTTAGGGTTCGGGTTAGGGTTCGGGTTAGTGTTCGGGTTAGGGTTCGGGTTCGGGTTAGGGTTAGGGGTTAGTGTTCAGGTTAGTTTTAGGGTTAGTGTTCGGGTTAGGGTTAGGTTTAGTGTTCGGGTTAGGTTTAGGTTTAGGGTTTGGGTTCGGGTTAGGGTTAGGGTTCGGGTTAGGTTTAGGGTTAGTGTTCGGGTTAGGGTTAGGGTTCGGGGTAGGGTTAGTGTTAGGATTAGGGTTCGGGTTAGGGTTAGGGTTCGGGTTAGGGTTAGGTTTAGGGTTCGGGTTAGGTTTAGGGTTAGGGTTCGGATTAGGGTTAGGGTTAGGGTTAGGGTTAGGGTTTGGGTTAGGGTTAGGGTTAGGGTTCGGTTTAGGGTTAGGGTTAGGGTTTGGGTTAGGGTTAGGGTTAGGGTTAGTGTTCGGGTTAGGGTTCGGGTTAGGGTTAGGGTTAGGATTCGGGTTAGGTTTAGGATTAGGGTTCGGTTAGGGTTAGGGTTCGGGTTAGGGTTAGGTTTAGGGTTCGGGTTAGGGTTAGGGTTAGGGTTCGGGTTAGGTTTAGGGTTCGGGTTAGGGTTAGGGTTAGGGTTAGGGGTTAGGGTTAGGTTCGGGTTAGGGTTATGGTTAGGGTTACGGTTCGGGTTAGGGTTAGGGTTAGGGTTCGGGTTAGGGTTAGGGTTAGGGTTAGGGTTAGCGTTCGGGTTAGGGTTAGGGTTAGGTTTCGGGTTAGGGATCGGGTTAGGGTTCGGGTTAGGGTTCGGGTTCGGGTTAGGGTTCGCGTTAGGGTTCGGGTTAGGGTTGGGGTTAGGGTTAGTGTTAGGGTTAGTGTTCGGGTTCGGGTTAGGGTTACGGTTAGTGTTCGGGTTCGTGTTAGGCTTAGGGTTCGGGTTAGGTTTCGGAATAGGGTTAGGGTTAGGGTTAGGGTTACGGTTCGGGTTAGGGTTCGGGTTAGGGTTCGGGTTAGGGTTCGGGTTCGGGTTCGGGTTACGGTTAGGGTTCGGGTTAGGGTTAGGGTTATGGTTAGGGTTAGCGTTCGGGTTAGGGTTAGGGTTAGGATTCGGGTTAGGTTTAGGATTAGGGTTCGGGTTAGGGTTAGGGTTCGGGTTAGGGTTAGGTTTAGGGTTCGGGTTAGGGTTAGGGTTAGGGTTCGGGTTAGGTTTAGGGTTCGGGTTAGGGTTAGGGTTACGGTTAGGGTTAGGGTTAGTTTTCGGGTTCGTGTTAGGCTTAGGGTTCGGGTTAGGTTTCGGAATAGGGTTAGGGGTTAGGTTCGGGTTAGGTTTCGGGTTCGGGTTCGGGTTAGGGTTAGGGTTAGGGTTAGGGTTCGGGTTAGGGTTAGGGTTAGGGTTAGGGGTTAGGGTTAGGTTCGGGTTAGGGTTATGGTTAGGGTTACGGTTCGGGTTAGGGTTAGGGTTAGGGTTCGGGTTAGGGTTAGGGTTAGGGTTAGGGTTAGCGTTCGGGTTAGGGTTAGGGTTAGGTTTCCGGTTAGGGATCGGGTTAGGGTTCGGGTTAGGGTTCGGGTTCGGGTTAGGGTTCGGGTTAGGTTTCGGGTTAGGGTTGGGGTTAGGGTTAGTGTTAGGGTTAGTGTTCGGGTTCGGGTTAGGGTTACGGTTAGTGTTCGGGTTCGTGTTAGGCTTAGGGTTCGGGTTAGGTTTCGGAATAGGGTTAGGGTTAGGGTTAGGGTTACGGTTCGGGTTAGGGTTCGGGTTAGGGTTCGGGTTCGGGTTAGGGTTAGGGGTTAGTGTTCAGGTTAGGGTTAGGGTTAGGTTTCGGGTTAATGTTCGGGTTAGGGTTAGGTTTCGGGTTCGGATTAGGGTTTGTTTTCGCGTTAGGTTTCCGGTTCGGGTTAGGGTTAGGGTTAGGGTTAGGGTTCGGATTAGGGTTAGGGGTAGGGTTCTGGTTAGGGTTCGGGTTCGGGTTAGGGTTAGGGTTATGGTTAGGGTTCGGTATAGTGTTAGGGTTAGGGTTCGGTTTAAGGTTCAGGTTAGGGTTAGGGTTAGGGTTCGGGTTAGGGTTAGGGTTAGGGTTAGGGTTAGGGTTAGGTTTAGGGTTCGGGTTAGGGTTAGGTTTAGGGTTAGGGTTAGGGTTCGGGTTAGGAATAGGGTTATGGTTTGGGTTCGGGTTCGGGGTAGGATACGTGTTAGGGTTAGGGTACGGGTTAGGGTTAGGGTCAGGGGTTACGGTTAGGGTTAGGGTTAGGGTTAGGGTTAGGGTACGGGTTAGGGTTAGGGTTAGGGTACGGGTTAGGGTTAGGCATAGGGTACGGGTTAGGGTGAGGGTACGGGTTAGGGTTAGCGTTAGGGTACGTGTTAGTGTTAGGGTTAGGGTTTAGGGTTAGGGTTAGTGTTAGGGTACGGTTTAGGGTTAGGGTTAGGGTTAGGGTACGGGTTAGGGTTAGGGTACGGGTTAGGGTTAGGATTAGTGTACGGGTTAGGGTTAGGGTTAGGGTTAGGTTTAGGGTACGGATTAGGGTTAGGGTTAGGGTTAGTGTTAGGGTTAAAGTACGGGTTAGGGTTAGGGTTAGGGTTAGGGTTAGGGTTTGGTTAGGGGTTAGGGGTTAGTGTTAGGGTAAGTGTTAAGGTTAGAGTTAGGGTACGGGTTAGGGTACGATTTAGGGTTAGGTTTAGGGTTCGGGTTCGGGTTTAGGGTTAGGGTTAGGGTTCGGGTTAGGAATAGGGTTATGGTTTGGGTTCGGGTTCGGGGTAGGTTTAGGTTTCGGGTTCGGGTTATGGTACGGGTTCGGTTTCGGGTTAGGGGTTAGGGTTCGGGTTAGGGTTAGGGTTAGGGTTCGGGTTAGGGTTAGGATTAGGGTTAGGTTTATGGTTAGGGTTCGGGTTAGTGTTTGGGTTAGGGTTAGTGTTAGGGTTCGGGTTAGGGTTAGGCTTAGCGTTCGGGTTATGTTTCGGGTTAGGGTTAGGGTTCGGGTCAGGGTTCGGGTTCGGGTTAGGGTTCGGATTCGGGTTAGGGTTAGGGTTAGGGTTCGGGTTAGGTTTCGGGTTAGGGTTAGGGTTAGGTTTCGGGTTAGGGTTAGGGTTAGGGTTAGGGTTAGGGTTCGGGTTCGGGGTTAGTGTTAGTGTTAGGGTTCGCGTTAGGGTTCGGGTTAGGGTTCGGGTTCGGGTTCGGGTTAGGGTTCGGGTTCGGGTTCGGGTTAGGGTTAGGGTTAGGGTTAGTGTTCGGGTTCGGGTTAGGGTTAGGGTAAGGGTTCGGGTTAGGGTTAGGGTTAGGGTTAGGGTTAGGGGTAGGGTTCGGGTTAGGGTTCGGGTTAGGGTTAGGGTTAGGGTTCGGGTTAGGGTTCGGGATAGGGTTCGGGTTAGGGTTAGGGTTAGGGTTAGTGTTAGGGTTCGGGTTAGGGTTCGGGTTAGGGTTAGGGTTAGGGTTCATGTTAGGTTTCGGGTTAGGGTTCGGGTTAGGGTTAGGGTTAGGGTTAGGGTTAGGGTTCCGGTTAGGGTTAGGGTTCGGGTTAGGGTTAGGGTTAGGGTTAGGTTTAGGTTTCGGGTTAGGGTTCGGTTTAGGGTTCGGGTTAGGGTTAGGGTTCGGGTGAGGGTTAGGTTTAGGGTTAGAGTTAGGGTTAGGGTTAAGGTTCGGGTTAGGGTTAGGGTTAGGGTTAGTGTTAGGGTTCGGATTAGGGTTAGGGTTAGTGTTCGGGTTAGTGTTCGGGTTCGGGTTAGGGTTAGGGGTTAGTGTTCAGGTTAGTTTTAGGGTTAGGGTTCGGGTTAGGGTTAGGTTTAGTGTTCGGGTTAGGTTTAGGGTTAGGGTTTGGGTTCGGGTTAGGGTTAGGGTTCGGGTTAGGTTTAGGGTTAGTGTTCGGGTTAGGGTTAGGGTTCGGGGTAGGGTTAGTGTTAGGATTAGGGTTCGGGTTAGGGTTAGGGTTCGGGTTAGGGTTAGGTTTAGGGTTCGGGTTAGGTTTAGGGTTAGGGTTCGGATTAGGGTTAGGGTTAGGGTTAGGGTTAGGTTTTGGGTTAGGGTTAGGGTTAGGGTTCGGTTTAGGGTTAGGGTTAGGGTTTGGGTTAGGGTTAGGGTTAGGGTTAGTGTTCGGGTTAGGTTTCGGGTTAGGGTTAGGGTTAGGATTCGGGTTAGGTTTAGGATTAGGGTTCGGGTTAGGGTTAGGGTTCGGGTTAGGGTTAGGTTTAGGGTTCGGGTTAGGGTTAGGGTTAGGGTTCGGGTTAGGTTTAGGGTTCGGGTTAGGGTTAGGGTTACGGTTAGGGTTAGGGTTAGTGTTCGGGTTCGTGTTAGGCTTAGGGTTCGGGTTAGGTTTCGGAATAGGGTTAGGGGTTAGGTTCGGGTTAGGTTTCGGGTTCGGGTTCGGGTTAGGGTTAGGGTTAGGGTTAGGGTTAGGGTTCGGGTTAGGGTTAGGGTTAGGGTTAGGGGTTAGGGTTAGGTTCGGGTTAGGGTTATGTTTAGGGTTACGGTTTGGGTTAGGGTTAGGGTTAGGGTTCGGGTTAGGGTTAGGGTTAGGGTTAGGGTTAGCGTTCGGGTTAGGGTTAGGGTTAGGGTTCGGGTTAGGGATCGGGTTAGGGTTCGGGTTAGGGTTCGGGTTAGGGTTAGGGTTCGGGTTAGGGTTCGGGTTAGGGTTCGGGTTAGGGTTGGGGTTAGGGTTAGTGTTAGGGTTAGTGTTCGGGTTCGGGTTAGGGTTACGGTTAGTGTTCGGGTTCGTGTTAGGCTTAGGGTTCGGTTTAGGTTTCGGGATAGGGTTAGGGTTAGGGTTAGGGTTACGGTTCGGGTTAGGGTTCGGGTTAGGGTTCGGGTTAGGGTTCGGGTTCGGGTTCGTGTTAGGGTTAGGGTTCGGGTTAGGGTTCGGGATAGGGTTAGGGTTAGGTGTAGGGTTCGGGTTAGGGTTTGGGTTAGGGTTAGGGTTAGGGTTCGGGTTAGGGTTCGGGTTAGGGTTCGGGTTAGTGTTAGGGTTAGGGTTCGGATTAGGGTTCGGGTTAGGGTTAGGTTTCGGGTCAGGGTTAGGTTTAGGGTTCGGGTTAGGTTTAGGGTTCGGGTTAGGTTTAGGGTTCGGGTTAGGGGTTAGGGTTACGGTTCGGGTTAGGGTTAGGGTTAGGGTTAGGGTTCATATTAGGTTTAGGGTTCAGGTTAGGGTTAGTGTTAGGGTTCGGGTTAGGGTTAGGGTTCGGGTTTGTGTTAGGGTTAGGGTTAGGTTTAGTGTTCGGGTTCGGGTTAGGTGTTAGTGTTCGGTTTCGGGTTAGGGTTAGGGTTAGGGTTAGGGTTAGGGTTAGCAAAGGATTAGGGTTAGTGTTAGGTTTAGGGTTAGGGTTAGGGTTAGGGTTAGGGTACGGGTTAGGGTTAGGGTTAGAGTACGGGTTAGGGTTAGGGTTAGGGTACGGGTTAGGGTTAGGGTTAAAGTTAGGGTTAGGCTACTGGTTAGGGTTAGTGTTAGGGTTAGTGGTAGGGTTAGCGTACGGGTTAGGGTTAGGGCTCGGGTTAGGGTTAGGGTACGGTTTAGGGTTAGGGTACGGGCTAGTGTTAGGTTTAGGGTTAGGGTTAGGGTTAGGGTTAGTGTTAGGGTTAGCAAAGGGTTAGGGTTAGGGTTAGGGTACGGGTTAGGGTTAGGTTTAGGGTACGGGTTAGGTTTACGGTTCGGGTTAGGATACGTGTTAGGGTTAGGGTACGGGCTAGGGTTAGGGTCAGGGGTTACGGTTAGGGTTAGGGTTAGGGTTAGGGTACGGGTTAGGGTTAGGCATAGGGTACGGGTTAGGGTGAGGGTACGGGTTAGGGTTAGCGTTAGGGTACGTGTTAGGGTTAGGGTTAGGGTTTAGGGTTAGGGTTAGTGTTAGGGTACGGTTTAGGGTTAGGGTTAGGGTTAGGGTACGGGTTAGGGTTAGGGTACGGGTTAGGGTTAGGGTTAGGGTACAAGTTAGGTTTAGGGTTAGGGGTTAGGGTTAGGGTTAGGGTAGGGTTAGGGTACGGGTTAGGTTTAGGGTACGGGTTAGGGTTAGGATTAGTGTACGGGTTAGGGTTAGGGTTAGGGTTAGGTTTAGGGTACGGATTAGGGTTAGCGTTAGGGTTAGTGTTAGGGTTAAAGTACGGGTTAGGGTTAGGGTTAGGGTTAGGGTTAGGGTTAGGGTTAGGGGTTAGGGGTTAGTGTTAGGGTAAGTGTTAGGGTTAGAGTTAGGGTACGGGTTAGGGTACGATTTAGGGTTAGGTTTAGGGTTGGGTACTGTTTAGGGTTAGGGTTAGGTTTAGGGTAAGGTTTAGGGTACGGGTTAGGGTTAGGGTTAGGGTAAGGGTTAGGGTACGGGTTAGGGTTAGGGTTAGGGTACGGGTTAGGGTTAGAGTTAGGGTTAGGGTAAGGGTTAGGGTACGGGTTAGGGTTAGGGTTAGGGTTAGGTTTAGGGTACGGGTTAGGTTTAGGGTTAGGGTAAGGGTTAGGGTTCGGGTTAGGGTACGGGTTAGGGTTAGGGTACGGGTTAGGGTACGGGTTAGGGTTAGAGTTAGGGTTAGGGTTAGGTTTAGGGCACGGGTTAGGGTTAGGGTACCTGTTAGGGTTAGGGTACGGGTTTGGGTTAGGCTTAGCGTACGTGTTAGGGTTAGGGTTAGGGATTAGGGTTAGGGTTAGGGTTAGGGTACGGGTTAGTGTTAGGGTACGGGTTTGGGTTAGGATTAGGGTTAGGGTACGGGTTACGGTTAGGGTTTGGTGTTAGTGTTAGGTTTAGAGTTTGGGTTAGGGTTAGGGTACGGGTTAGGGTTAGGGTACGGGTTAGGGTTAGGGTTAGAGTTACGGATAGCGTACGGGTTAGGGTTAGGGTTAGGGTTAGGGTTAGGGTACGGGTTAGGGTTAGGTTACGGGTTAGGGTTAGGTTTAGGAAAGGGTTAGGGATAGGGTTAGCGTACGGGTTAGGGTTAGGGTACTGGTTAGGGTTAGGGTTAGAGTTAGGTTTAGCGTACGGGTTAGGGTTAGGGTTAGGGTTAGGGTTAGGGTTAGGGTACAGGTTAGGGTTAGGGTACGGGTTAGGGTTAGGGTTAGGGTTAGGGTACGGGTTAGGGTTAGGTTTAGGGTACGGGTTAGGTTTACGGTTCGGGTTAGGTTATGTGTTAGGGTTAGGGTACGGGTTAGGGTTAGGGTTAGGGTATGGGTTAGGGTTAGGGATAGGGTACGGGTTAGGTTGAGGGTACGGGTTAGAGTTAGCGTTAGGGTACGTGTTAGGGTTAGGGTTAGGGTTTAGGGTTAGGGTTAGTGTTAGGGTACGGTTTAGGGTTAGGGTTAGGGTTAGGGTACGGGTTAGGGTTAGGGTACGGGTTAGGGTTAGGGTTAGGGTACAGGTTAGGTTTAGGGTTAGGGGTTACGGTTAGGGTTAGGGTAGGGTTAGGGTACGTGTTAGGGTTAAGGTACGGGTTAGGGTTAGAATTAGTGTACGGGTTAGGGTTAGCGTTAGGGTTAGGTTTATGGTACGGATTAGGGTTAGGGTTAGGGTTAGTGTTAGGGTTAAAGTACGGGTTAGGGTTAGGGTTAGGGTTAGGGTTAGGGTTAGGTGTTAGGGGTTATTGTTAGGGTAAGGGTTAGGGTTAGGGTTAGGGTACGGGTTAGGGAACGATTTATGGTTAGGGTTAGGGTTGGGTACGGTTTAGGGTTAGGGTTAGGGTTAGGGTAAGGGTTAGGGTACGGGTTAGGGTTAGGGTTAGGGTAAGGGTTAGGGTACGGGTTAGGGTTAGGGTTAGGGTACGGGTTAGGGTTAGAGTTAGGGTTAGTGTAAGGGTTAGGGTAAGGGTTAGGGTTAGGGTTAGGGTTAGGGTTAGGGTTAGGGTACGGGTTAGGGTAAGGGATAGGGTAAGGGTTAGGGTTAGGGTTCGGGTTAGGGTACGGGTTAGGGTTAGGGTACGGGTTAGGGTACGGGTTAGGGTTAGGGTTAGGGTTAGGGCACGGGTTAGGGTTAGGGTACCTGTTAGGGTTAGGGTACGGGTTTGGGTTAGGCTTAGCGTACGTGTTAGGGTTAGGGTTAGGGGTTAGGGTTAGGGTTAGGGTTAGGGTACGGGTTAGTGTTAGGGTACGGGTTTGGGTTAGGATTAGGGTTAGGGTACGGGTTACGGTTAGGGTTTGGGGTTAGTGTTAGGTTTAGGGTTTGGGTTAGGGTATGTGTTAGGGTTAGGGTACGGGTTAGGGTTAGGGTCAGGGGTTAGGGTTAGGGTTAGGGTTAGGGTTAGGGTACGGGTTAGGGTTAGGGTTAGGGTATGGGTTAGGGTTAGGGATAGGGTACGGGTTAGGTTGAGGGTACGGGTTAGAGTTAGCTTTAGGGTACGTGTTAGGGTTAGGGTTAGGGTTTAGGGTTAGGGTTAGTGTTAGGGTACGGTTTAGGGTTAGGGTTAGGGTTAGGGTACGGGTTAGGGTTAGGGTACGGGTTAGGGTTAGGGTTAGGGTACAGGTTAGGTTTAGGGTTAGGGTTTAGGGTTAGGGTTAGGGTAGGGTTAGGGTACGTGTTAGGGTTAGGGTACGGGTTAGGGTTAGAATTAGTGTACGGGTTAGGGTTAGCGTTAGGGTTAGGTTTATGGTACGGATTAGGGTTAGGGTTAGGGTTAGTGTTAGGGTTAAAGTACGGGTTAGGGTTAGGGTTAGGGTTAGGGTTAGGTTACGGGTTAGGGTTAGGGTTAGCAAAGGGTTAGGGTTAGGGTAAGGGTACGCGTTAGGGTTAGGGTACGGGTTAGGGTTAGGGTTAGGGTTAGGGTTAGTGTACGGGTTAGGGTTAGGGTTAGGGTATGGGTTAGGGTTAGGGTTAGGGTTAGTGTTAGGGTTAAAGTATGGGTTAGGGTTAGGGTTAGGGTTAGGGTTAGGGTTAGGGTTAGGGGTTAGGGGTTATTGTTAGGGTAAGGGTTAGGGTTAGGGTTAGGGTACGGGTTAGGGTACGATTTATGGTTAGGGTTAGGGTTGTGTACGGTTTAGGGTTAGGGTTAGGGTTAGGGTAAGGGTTAGGGTATGGGTTAGGGTTAGGGTTAGGGTAAGGGTTAGGGTACGGGTTAGGGTTAGGGTTTGGGTACGGGTTAGGGTTAGAGTTAGGGTTAGGGTAAGGGTTAGGGTAAGGGTTAGGGTTAGGGTTAGGGTTAGGTTTAGGGTACGGGTTAGGGTTAGGGATAGGGTAAGGGTTAGGGTTAGGGTTCGGGTTAGGGTACGGGTTAGGGTTAGGGTACGGTTTAGGTTACGGGTTAGGGTTAGGGTTAGGGTTAGGGTTAGGGCACGGGTTAGGGTTAGGGTACCTGTTAGGGTTAGGGTACGGGTTTGGGTTAGGCTTAGCGTACGTGTTAGGGTTAGGGTTAGGGGTTAGGGTTAGGGTTAGGGTACGGGTTAGTGTTAGGGTACGGGTTTGGGTTAGGATTAGGGTTAGGGTACGGGTTACGGTTAGGGTTTGGGGTTAGTGTTAGGTTTAGGGTTTGGGTTAGGGTTAGGGTACGGGTTAGGGTTAGGTTTAGAGTTACGGTTAGCGTACGGGTTAGGGTTAGGGTTAGGGTTAGGGTTAGGATTAGGGTTAGGGTACGGGTTAGGGTTAGGTTACGGGTTAGGGTTAGGTTTAGGAAAGGGTTAGGGATAGGGTTAGCGTACGGGTTAGGGTTAGGGTACTGGTTAGGGTTAGGGTTAGAGTTAGGTTTAGCGTACGGGTTAGGGTTATGGTTAGGGTTAGGGTTAGTGTTAGGGTACAGGTTAGGGTTAGGGTACGGGTTAGTGTTAGGGTTAGGGTTAGGGTTAGGGTTAGGAAAGGGTTAGTGTTAGGGTTAGGGTTAGGGTTAGGGTACGGGTTAAGGTTAGTGTTAGGGTACGGTTAGGGTTAGGGTTAGGGTTAGGGTTAGGGTACGGGTTACGGTTAGGGTTAGGGTTAGGGTTAGGGTTAGGGGTTAGTGGTTACGGTTAGGGTTATGGTTAGGGTTAGGGTTAGGGTACGTGTTAGGGTACGGGTTAGGGTTACGGTTAGGTTTAGTGTCAGGGTACGGGTTAGGGTTAGGGTTAGGGTTAGGTTTAGGTTTAGGGTACGGGTTAGGGTTAGGGTTAGGGTTAGGGTTAAGGTACGGTTTAGGGTTAGGGTTAGGGTTAGTGTTAAGGTTAGGGTACGGGTTAGGATTAGGGTTAGGGTTAGGGGTAGGGGTAGGGTACGGGTTAGGGTTAGGGTACGGGTTACGGTTAGGGTTAGGGTACGGGTTAGGATTAGGGTTAGGGTTAAGGTTAGGGTCAGGGTTAGGGGTAGGGGTAGGGTTAGGGTTAGGGTTAGGGAACGAGTTAGAGTTAGGGTTAGGGTACGGGTTAGGATTTGGGTTAGGGTTAAGGTTAGGGTTAGGGTTCGGGTTAGGGTTAGGGTAAGGGTTTGTGGTAGGGTTAGCGTACGGTTTAGGGTTAGGGTTCGGGTTAGGGTTAGGGTACGGTATAGGGTTAGGGTACGGGTTAAGGTTAGGGTTAGGGTTAGGGTTAGGGTTAGCAAAGGGTTAGGGTTAGGGTTAGGTTTAGGGTACGGGTTAACGTTAGGTTTAGGGTACGGGTTAGGGTTAGGGTTAGGGTTAGGGTTAGGGTTAGGGTTAAGGTACGGGTTAGGGTTAGGGTTAGGGTTAGTGGTTAGGGGTTAGGGTAAGGGTTAGGGTTAGGGTTAGGGTACGGGTTAGGGTACGGGTTATGGTTAGGGTACGGGTTAGTGTTAGGGTTAGGGTTAGGGTTAGGGTTAGGGTTAGGATTAGCAAAGGGTTAGGGTTAGGGTTAGGTTTAGGGTACGGGTTAGGGTTAGGTTTAGGGTACGGGTTAGGGTTAGGGTTTGGGTAAGGGTTAGGGTTAGGGTTCGGGTTTGGGTATGGGTTAGGGTTAGGGTACGTGTTAGGGTACGGGTTAGGGTTAGTGTTAGGGTTAGGGTTAGGGCACGGGTTAGGGTTAGGGTACCTGTTAGGGTTAGGGTACGGGTTAGGGTTAGGCTTAGCGTACGTGTTAGGTTTAGGGTTAGGGGTTAGTGTTAGGGTTAGGGTTAGGGTATGGGTTAGTGTTAGGGTACGGTTTAGGGTTAGGATTAGGGTTAGGGTACGGGTTACGGTTAGGGTTTGGGGTTAGAGTTAGGTTTACGGTTTGGGTTAGGGTTAGGGTACGGGTTAGGTTAGGGTACGGGTTAGGGTTAGGTTTAGGGTTACGGTTAGCGTACGGGTTAGGGTTAGGGTTAGGTTTAGGGTTAGGGTACGGGTTAGGGTTAGGGTACGGGTTAGGGTTAGGGTTAGGAAAGGGTTAGGGTTAGGGTTAGCATACGGGTTAGGGTTAGGGTACTGGTTAGGGTTAGGGTTAGAGTTAGGTTTAGCGTACGGGTTAGGGTTAGGGTTAGGGTTAGGGTTAGGGTTAGGGTACAGGTTAGGGATAGGGTACGGGTTAGGGTTAGGGTTAGGGTTAGGGTTAGGGTTAGGAAAGGGTTAGTGTTAGGGTTAGGGTTAGGGTTAGGGTACGGGTTAAGGTTAGGGTTAGGGTACGGGTTAGGGTTAGGGTTAGGGTTAGGGTTAGGGTACGGGTTAGGGTTAGGGTTAGGGTTAGGGTTAGGGGTTAGGGGTTACGGTTAGGGTTATGGTTAGGGTTAGGGTTAGGGTTCAGATTAGGGTACGGGTTAGGGTTAGGGTTAGGTTTAGTGTTAGGGTACGGGTTAGGGTTAGGGTTAGGGTTAGGTTTAGGGTTAGGGTACGGGTTAGGGTTAGGGTTAGGTTTAGGGTTAGGGTACGGGTTAGGGTTAGGGTTAGGGTTAGGGGTTACGGTTAGGGTTATGGTTAGGGTTAGGGTTAGGGTACGGATTAGGGTACGGGTTAGGGTTAGGATTAGGTTTAGTGTTAGGGTACGGGTTAGGGTTAGGGTTAGGGTTAGGGTTAGGTTTAGGGTTAGGGTTAGGGTACGGGTTAGGGTTAGGGTACGGGTTAGGGTACGGGTTAGGTTTAGGGTTAGGGTTAGGGTACGGGTTAGGGTTAGCGTTGGGTTAGGGTTAGTGTTAGTGTTAGGGTACGGGTTAGGGTTAGGGTACGGGTTAGGGTACGGGTTAGGGTTAGGGTTAGGTTTAGGGTTAGGGTACGGGTTAGGGTTAGGGTACGGATTAGGTTTAGGGTTAGGGTTAGTGTTAGGGTTAAAGTACGGCTTAGGGTTAGGGTTAGGGTTAGGGTTAGGGGTTAGGGGTTAGTGTTAGGGTAAGGGTTAGGGTTAGGGTTAGGGTACGGGTTAGGGTACGAGTTAGGGTTAGGGTTAGGGTGGGTACGGGTTAGGGTTAGGGTTAGGGTTCGGGTTGGGTTAGGGTTAGGGTACGGGTTAGGGTTAGAGTTAGGGTTAGGGTAAGGTTTAGGGTACGGTTTATGGTAGGGTTAAGGTTAGGGTTAGGTTTAGGGTATGGTGTAGGGTAAGGGTTAGGGTAAGTGTTAGGGTTAGGGTACGGGTTAGGGTACGAGTTAGGTTTAGGGTACAGGTTAGGGTACGGGTGAGGGTTAGGGTTAGGTTTAGGGTTAGGGTTAGGGCACGGGTTAGGGTTAGGGTACTGGTTAGGGTTAGGGTACAGGTTAGGGCTAGGCTTAGCGTACGGGTTAGGGTTAGGGTTAGGGGTCAGGGTTAGGGTTAGGGTTAGGGTACGGGTTAGGGTTAGGGTACGGGTTAGGGTTAGGGTTAGGTTTAGGGTACGGTTTAGGGTTACGGTAAGGGTTAGGATTAGGGTTAGGGTACGGGTCAGGGTTAGGGTTGAGGGTTAGGGTTAGGGTTAGGGTTAGGGTTCGGGTTCGGGTTAGGGTTAGGGTACGGGTTAGGGTTAGGGTTAGGGTTAGCGTACGGGTTAGGGTTAGGGTTAGGGTTAGGGTACGGGTTAGGGTTAGGTTACGGGTTAGGGTTAGGGTTAGCAAAGGGTTAGGGTTAGGGTAAGGGTACGCGTTAGGGTTAGGGTACGGGTTAGGGTTAGGTTTAGGGTTAGGGTTAGTGTACGGGTTAGGGTTAGGGTTAGGGTATGGGTTAGGTTTAGGGTTAGGGTTAGGGTTAGGGTACGGGTTAGGGTACGGGTTAGGGTTAGGGTTAGGGTATGGGTTATGGTTAGGTTTAGGGTTAGGTTTAGGGTTAGGGTTAAGGTACGGGTTAGGGTTATGGTTAGAGTTAGGGTACGGGTTAGGGTTAGGGTTAGGGTAAGGGTACGGTTTAGGGTTAGGTTGAGGGTTATGGTTAGAGTTAGGGTTCGGGTTAGGGTTAGGGTTAGGTTTAGGGTTAGGGTTAGGGTACGGGTTAGGTTTAGGGTTAGGGTGAGGGGTAGGGGTAGGGTACGGGTTACGGTTAGGGTACGGGTTAGGGTTAGGGTTAGGGTACGGGTTAGGGTTAGGGTTAGGGTTAAGTTTAGGGTTAGGGCACGGGTTAGGGTTAGGGTTAGGGTTAGTGGTAGGGTTAGCGTACAGGTTAGGGTTAGGGTTTGGGTTAGGGTTAGGGTACGGTTTAGGGTTAGTGTACGGTTTAGGGTTAGGGTTAGGGTTAGGGTTAGGGTACGGGTTAGGGTTAGGGTACGGGTTAGGGTTAGGGTTAGGGTACGGGTTAGGGTACGGGTTAGGGTTAGGGTTAGGGTTAGGGTTAGGGTACGGGTTAGGTTAGGGTTAGGGTTAGGGTTAGGTTACGGGTTAGGGTTAGGGTTAGGGTTAGGGTTAGGGTACGGGTTAGGTTAGGGTTAGGGTATGGGTTAGGTTTAGGGTTAGGGTACGAGTTAGGGTTAGGGTTAGGGTTAGGGTTATGGTTAGGGTACGGGTTAGGGTTAGGGTGAGGGTTAGGGTTAGGTTTTGCAAAGGGTTAGGGTTAGTGTTAGGTTTAGGGTTAGGTTTAGGGTTAGGGTTAGGGTTAGGGTTAGGGTTATGGTACGGGTTAGGGTTAGGGTTAGGGTACGGGTTAGGGTCAGGGTTAGGGTTAAAGTTAGGGTTAGGTTACGGGTTAGGGTTAGGGTTAGGGTTAGTGGTAGGTTTAGCGTACGGTTTAGGGTTAGGGTTCGGGTTAGGGTTAGGGTACGGTTTAGGGTTAGGGTACGGGTTAGGGTTAGGTTTAGGGTTAGGGTTAGGGTTAGGGTTAGGGTTAGTGATAGGGTTAGCAAAGGGTTAGGGTTAGGGTTAGGGTTAGGGTTAGGGTACGGGGTAGGGTACGTGTTAGGGTTAGGGTACCGGTTAGGGTTATGGTACTGGTGAGGGTTAGGTTTAGGGTACGGGTTAGGGTTAGGGTTAGGGTTAGGGTTAGGGTATGGGTTAGGGTTAGGGTACAGGTTAGGGTTAGGGTTAGGGTTAGGGTTAGGGTTAGCGTACGGGTTAGGGTTAGGGTTAGGTTTAGGGTTAGGGTTAGGGTTAGGGTACGGGTTAGGGTTAGGTACGGGTTAGGGTTAGGTTTAGGGTTAGGGTTAGGGTTAGGGTTAGGAAAGGGTTAGGGTTAGGGTTAGGGTTAGGTTTAGGGTACTGGTTAAGGGTAGGGTTAGGGTACGGGTTAGGGTTATGGTTAGTGTTAGGGTTAGGGTTAGGGTACGGGTTAGGGTTAGGTTTAGGGTACGGGTTAGGGTTAGGGTTAGGGGTTAGGGTTAGGGTACGGGTTAGGGTACGGTTAAGGGTTAGGGTTAGGGTACGGGTTAGGGTTAGGGTTAGGTTTAGGGTTAGTGTTAGGGTTAAAGTACGGGTTAAGGTTAGTGTTAGGGTTAGGGTTAGGGTTAGGTGTTAGGGGTTAGGGTTAGGGTTAGGGTACGGGTTAGGTTACGAGTTAGGGTTAGGGTGAGGGTTAGGATACGGGTTAGGATTAGGGTTAGGGTTAGGGTTAGGGTACGGGTTAGGGTTAGGGTTAGGATAAGGGTTAGGGTACGGGTTAGGGTTAGGGTTAGGGTTAGGTTTAGGGTACGGGTTAGGTTTAGGGTTAGGGTTAGGGTTAGGGTACGGGTTAGGGTACGGGTTAGGTTTAGGGTACAGTTTAGGGTACGGGTTAGGCTACGGGTTAGTGTTAGTGTTAGGGTTAGGGTTAGGGTACGGTTTAGGGTTAGGGTAAAGGTTAGGGTTAGGGTTAGGGTTAGGGTTAGGGTACGGGTTAAGTTTAGGGTACGGGTTAGGTTACGTGTTAGGGTTAGTGTACGGGTTAGGGTTAGGGTCAGGGGTTAGGGTTAGGGTAAGGGTTAGGGTACGGGTTAGGGTTAGGGTACGGGTTAGGGTTAGGGATAGGGTACGGGTTAGGGTGAGGGCACGGGTTAGTGTTAGCGTTAGGGTATGTGTTAGGGTTAGGGTTTAGGGTTAGTGTTAGTGTTAGGGTACGGTTTAGGGTTAGCGTTAGGGTTAGGGTACGGGTTAGGGTTAGGGTACGGGTTAGGGTTAGGGTTAGGGTACAGGTTAGGTGTAGGGTTAGGTGTTAGGGTTAGGGTTAGGGTAGGGTTAGGGTACGGTTTAGGGTTAGGGTACGGGTTAGGGTTAGGATTAGTGTACGGGTTAGGTTTAGGGTTAGGGTTAGGTTTAGGTTACGAATTAGGGTTAGGGTTAGGGTTAGTGTTAGGGTTAAAGTACGGGTTAGGGTTAGGGTTAGGGTTAGGGTTAGGGGTTAGGGGTTAGTGTTAGGTTAAGGGTTAGGGTTAGGGTTAGGGTACGGGTTAGGGTACGATTTAGGGTTAGGGTTACGGTTGGGTACGGTTTAGGGTTAGGGTTAGGGTTCAGGTTGCGGTTAGGGTTAGGGTATGGTTAGGGTTAGAGTTAGGGTTAGGGTAAGGTTTAGGGTACGGGTTAGGGTTAGGGTTAGAGTTAGGTTTAGGGTACGGGTTAGGGTTAGGGTTAGGGTAAGGGTTAGGGTTAGGGTTCGGGTTAGGGTACGGGTTAGGGTTAGGGTACGGGTTAGGGTACGGGTTAGGGTTAGGTTTAGGGTTAGGGTTAGGGCACGGGTTAGGGTTAGGGTACCTGTTAGGGTTAGGGTACGGGTTAGGGTTAGGCTTAGCGTACGTGTTAGGGTTAGGGTTAGGGGTTAGGGTTAGGGTTAGGGTTAGGGTACGGGTTAGTGTTAGGGTACGGGTTAGGGTTAGGATTAGTGTTAGGGTAAGGGTTACAGTTAGGGTTTGGGGTTAGGGTTAGGTTTAGGGTTTGGGTTAGGGTTAGGGTACGGGTTAGGGTTAGGGTACGGGTTAGGGTTAGGGTTAGGGTTACGGTTAGCGTACGGGTTAGGGTTAGGTTTAGGGTACGGGTTAGGGTTAGGGTATGGGTTAGGTATAGTGTACGGGTTAGGGTTAGGGTTAGGAAAGGGTTAGGGTTAGGGTTAGCGTACGAGTTAGGGTTAGGGTTCTGGTTAGGGTTAGGGTTAGAGTTAGGTTTAGCGTACGGGTTAGGGTTAGGGTTAGGGTTAGGGTTAGGGTACAGGTTAGGGTTAGGGTACGGGTTAGGGTTAGGTTTAGGGTTAGGGTTATGGTTAGGATAGGTTTAGTGTTAGGGTTAGGGTTAGGGTTAGGGTACGGGTTAAGGTTAGGGTTAGGGTACTGGTTAGGGTTAGGGTTAGGGTTACGGTTAGGGTACGGGTTAGGGTTAGGGTTAGGGTTAGGGTTAGGGGTTAGGGGTTACGGTTAGGGTTATGGTTAGGGTACGGGTTAGGGGTAACGGGTTAGGGTACGGGTTAGTGTTAGGGTTAGGTTTAGTGTTAGGGTACGGGTTAGGGTTAGGGTTAGGGTTAGGTTTAGGGTTAGGGTACGGGTTAGGGTTAGGGTTAGGATTAAGGTACGGTTTAGGGTTAGGGTTAGGGTTAGTGTTAGGGTTAGGGTACGGGTTAGGGGTTAGGGTTAGGGTTAGGGGTAGGGGTAGGGTACAGGTTAGGGTTAGGGTACGGGTTAGGGTTATGTTTAGGGTACGGGTTAGGATTAGGGTTAGGGTTAATGTTAGGGTCAGGGTTAGGGGTAGGGGTAGGGTACGGGTTAGGGTTAGGGTACGGGTTAGATTAGGGTTAGGGTACGGGTTAGGATTAGGGTTAGGGTTAAGGTTAGGGTTAGGGTACGGGTTAGGGTTAGGGATAGGGTTAGTGGTAGAGTTAGCGTACGGGTTAGGGTTAGGGTTTCGGGTTAGGGTTACGGTACGGTTTAGGTTTAGGGGTACGGGTTAGGGTTAGGGTTAGTGTTAGGGTTAGGGTTAGCAAAGGGGTTAGGGTTAGGGTTAGGTTTAGGGTACGGGTTAGGGTTAGGTAGGGTACGGGTTAGGGTTAGGGTTAGGGTTAGGGTTAGGGTTAGGGTTAAGGTTAGGTACGGGTTAGGGTTAGGGTTAGGGTTAGGGGTTAGGGGTTAGTGGAAGGGTTAGTGTTAGGGTTAGGGTACGGGTTAGGGTACGGGTTATGGTTAGGGTACGGGTTAGTGTTAGGGTTAGGGTTAGAGTTAGGGTTAGGGTTAGCAAAGGGTTAGGGTTAGGGTTAGGTTTAGGGTACGGTTTAGGGTTAGGTTTAGGGTACGGGTTAGGGTTAGGGTTAGGGGTTAGGGGTTATTGTTAGGGTAAGGGTTAGGGTTAGGGTTAGGGTACGGGTTAGGGTACGATTTATGGTTAGGGTTAGGGTTGGGTACGGTTTAGGGTTAGGGTTAGGGTTAGGGTAAGGGTTAGGGTAACGGGTTAGGGTTAGGGTTAGGGTAAGGGTTTAGGGTACGTGTTAGGGTTAGGTTTAGGGTACGGGTTAGGGTTAGAGTTAGGGTTTAGGGTAAGGGTTAGGGTAAGGGTTAGGGTTAGGGTCTAGGGTTAGGTTTAGGGTACGGGTTAGGGTTAGGGATAGGGTAAGGGTTAGGGTTAGGGTTCAGGTTAGGGTACGGGTTAGGGTTAGGGTACGGGTTAGGGTACGGGTTAGGGTTAGGGTTAGGGTTAGGGTTAGGGCACAGGTTAGGGTTTAGGGTACCTGTTAGGGTTAGGGTACGGGTTTGGGTTAGGCTTAGCGTACGTGTTAGGGTTAGGGTTAGGGGTTAGGGTTAGGGTTAGGGTTAGGGTACGGGTTAGTGTTAGGGTACGGGTTTGGGTTAGGATTAGGGTTAGGGTACGGGTTACGGTTAGGGTTTGGGGTTAGTGTTAGGTTTAGGGTTTGGGTTAGGGTTAGGGTACGGGTTAGGGTTAGGGTACGGGTTAGGGTTAGGGTTAGAGTTACGGTTAGCGTACGGGTTAGGGTTAGGGTTAGGGTTAGGGTTAGGATTAGGGTTAGGGGTATGGGTTAGGGGTTAGGTTACGGGTTAGGGTTAGGTTTAGGAAAGGGTTAGGGATAGGGTTAGCGTACGGGTTAGGGTTAGGGTACTGGTTAGGGTTAGGGTTAGAGTTAGGTTTAGCGTACGGGTTAGGGTTATGGTTAGGGTTAGGGTTAGGGTTAGGGTACAGGTTAGGGTTAGGGTACGGGTTAGTGTTAGGGTTAGGGTTAGGGTTAGGGTTAGGAAAGTGTTAGTGTTAGGGTTAGGGTTAGGGTTAGGGTACGGGTTAAGGTTAGTGTTAGGGTACGGTTAGGGTTAGGGGTTAGGGTTAGGGTTAGGGTACGGGTTACGGTTAGGGTTAGGGTTAGGGTTAGGGTTAGGGGTTAGGGGTTACGGTTAGGGTTATGGTTAGGGTTATGGTTAGGGTACGTGTTAGGGTACGGGTTAGGGTTACGGTTAGGTTTAGTGTCAGGGTACGGGTTAGGGTTAGGGTTATGGTTAGGTTTAGGGTTAGGGTACGGGTTAGGGTTAGGGTTAGGGTTAGGGTTAAGGTACGGTTTAGGGTTAGGGTTAGGGTTAGTGTTAGGGTTAGGGTACGGGTTAGGATTAGGGTTAGGGTTAGGGGGTAGGGGGTAGGGTACGGGTTAGGGTCTAGGGTACGGGTTACCGTTAGGGTTAGGGTACGGGTTAGGATTAGGGTTAGGGTTAAGTTTAGGGTCAGGGTGGTTAGGGTTAGGGTTAGGGTTAGGGTTTAGTGTTAGGGAACGAGTTAGAGTTAGGGTTAGGGGTACGGGTTAGGATTTGGGTTAGGGTTAAGGTTAGGGTTAGGGTACGGGTTAGGGTTAGGGTAAGGGTTAGTGGTAGGGTTAGCGTACGGTTTAGGGTTAGGGTTCGGGTTAGGGTTAGGGTACGGTATAGAGGGTTAGGTTACGGGTTAAGGTTAGGGGTTAGGGTTAGGGTTAGGGTTAGCAAAGGGTTAGGGTTAGGGTTAGGTTTAGGGTACGGGTTAAGGTTAGGTTTAGGGTACGGGTTAGGGGTTAGGGTTAGGGTTAGGGTTAGGGTTAAGGTACGGGTTAGGGTTAGGGTTAGGGTTAGTGGTTAGGGGTTAGGGTAAGGGTTAGGGTTAGGGTTAGGGTACGGGTTAGGGTACGGGTTATGGTTAGGGTACGGGTTAGTGTTAGGGTTAGGGTTAGGGTTAGGTTTAGGGTTAGGGTTAGCAAAGGGTTAGGGTTAGGGTTAGGTTTAGGGTACGGGTTAGGGTTAGGTTTAGGGTACGGGTTAGGGTTAGGGTTAGGGTAAGGGTTAGGGTTAGGGTTCGGGTTTGGGTACGGGTTAGGGTTAGGGTACGCGTTAGGGTACGGGTTAGGGTTAGGGTTAGGGTTAGGGTTAGGGCACGGGTTAGGGTTAGGGTACCTGTTAGGGTTAGGGTACGGGTTAGGGTTAGGCTTAGCGTACGTGTTAGGTTTAGGGTTAGGGGTTAGTGTTAGGGTTAGGGTTAGGGTATGGGTTAGTGTTAGGGTACGGGTTAAGGTTAGGATTAGGGTTAGGGTACGGGTTACGGTTAGGATTTGGGGTTAGAGTTAGGTTTAGGGTTTCGGTTAGGGTTAGGGTACGGGTTAGGTTAGGGTACGGGTTAGGGTTAGGTTTAGGGTTACGGTTAGCGTACGGGTTAGGGTTAGGGTTAGGGTTAGGGTTAGGGTACGGGTTAGGGTTAGGGTACGGGTTAGGGTTAGGGTTAGGAAAGGGTTAGGGTTAGGGTTAGCGTACAGGTTAGGGTTAGGGTACTGGTTAGGGTTAGGGTTAGAGTTAGGTTTAGCGTACGGGTTAGGGTTAGGGTTAGGGTTAGGTTTAGGGTTAGGGTACAGGTTAGGGATAGGGTACGGGTTAGGGTTAGGGTTAGAGTTAGGGTTAGGGTTAGGAAAGGGTTAGTGTTAGGGTTAGGGTTAGGGTTAGGGTACGGGTTAAGGTTAGGGTTAGGGTACGGGTTAGGGTTAGGGTTAGGGTTAGGGTTAGGGTACGGGTTAGGGTTAGGGTTAGGGTTAGGGTTAGGGGTTAGGGGTTACGGTTAGGGTTATGGTTAGGGTTAGGGTTAGGGTACAGATTAGGGTACGGGTTAGGGATAGGGTTAGGTTTAGTGTTAGGGTACGGGTTAGGGTTAGGGTTAGGGTTAGGTTTAGGGTTAGGGTACGGGTTAGGGTTAGGGTTAGGTTTAGGGTTAGGGTACGGGTTAGGGTTAGGGTTAGGGTTAGGGGTTACGGTTAGGGTTATGGTTATGGTTAGGGTTAGGGTACGGATTAGGGTACGGGTTAGGGTTAGGGTTAGGTTTAGTGTTAGTGTACGGGTTAGGGTTAGGGTTAGGGTTAGGTTTAGGGTTAGGGTTAGGTTCAGGAAAGGGTTTGGGTTAGGGTTAGGGTACAGGTTAGGGTTAGGTTTAGGGTTAGGGTTAGGGTACGGGTTAGGGTTAAGGTACGGGTTAGGGTTAGGGTACGGGTTAGGGTACGGGTTAGGTTTAGGGTTAGGGTTAGGGTACGGGTTAGGGTTAGGGTTGGGTTAGGGTTAGTGTTAGTGTTAGGGTACGGGTTAGGGTTAGGGTACGGGTTAGGGTACGGGTTAGGGTTAGGGTTAGGTTTAGGATTAGGGTACGGGTTAGGGTTAGGGTACGGATTAGGTTTAGGGTTAGGGTTAGTGTTAGGGTTAAAGTACGGCTTAGGGTTAGGGTTAGGGTTAGGGTTAGGGGTTAGGGGTTAGTGTTAGGGTAAGGGTTAGGGTTAGGGTTAGGGTACGGGTTAGGGTACGAGTTAGGGTTAGGGTTAGGGTGGGTACGGTTTAGGGTTAGGGTTAGGGTTCGGGTTGGGTTAGGGTTAGGGTACGGGTTAGGGTTAGAGTTAGGGTTAGGGTAAGGTTTAGGGTACGGTTTATGGTAGGGTTAAGGTTAGGGTTAGGTTTAGGGTATGGTGTAGGGTAAGGGTTAG
Organism: Urocyon cinereoargenteus; assembly: GCA_032313775.1. NCBI lineage: Eukaryota > Metazoa > Chordata > Mammalia > Carnivora > Canidae > Urocyon > Urocyon cinereoargenteus. The sequence goes on along the minus strand of JAVLSZ010000134.1, from coordinate 11,436 downwards.
GGTAAGTGTCAGGGTTAGGGTACGGGTTAGGGTACGGGTTAGGTTTAGGGTACAGGTTAGGGTACGGGTGAGGGTTAGGGTTAGGGTTAGGGTTAGGGTTAGGGCACGGGTTAGGGTTAGGGTACCGGTTAGCGTTAGGGTACGGGTTAGGGCTAGGCTTAGCGTACGGGTTAGGGTTAGGGTTAGGGGTTAGGGTTAGGGTTAGGGTTAGGGTACGGGTTAGGGTTAGGGTACGGGTTACGGTTAGGGTTAGGTTTAGGGTACGGTTTAGGGTTACGGTAAGGGTTAGTATTAGGGTTAGGGTACGGGTCAGGGTTAGGGTTGAGGGTTAGGGTTACGGTTAGGGTTAGGGTTCGGGTTCGGGTTAGGGTTAGGGTACGGGTTAGGGTTAGGGTTAGGGTTAGCGTACGGGTTAGGGTTAGGGTTAGGGTTAGGGTACGGGTTAGGGTTAGGTTACGGGTTAGGGTTAGGGTTAGCAAAGGGTTAGGGTTAGGGTAAGGGTACGCGTTAGGGTTAGGGTACGGGTTAGGGTTAGGGTTAGGGTTAGGGTTAGCGTACGGGTTAGGGTTAGGGTTAGGGTACGGGTTAGGTTTAGGGTTAGGGTTAGGGTTAGGGTACGGGTTAGGGTTAGTGTTAGGGTATGGGTTATGGTTAGGTTTAGGGTTAGGTTTAGGGTTAGGGTTAAGGTACGGGTTAGGGTTATGGCTAGAGTTAGGGTACGGGTTAGGGTTAGGGTTAGGGTTAGGGTAAGGGTACGGGTTAGGGTTAGGGTGAGGGTTAGGGTTAGGGTTAAGGTACGGGTTAGGGTTAGGGTTAGGGTTATGGTTAGAGTTAGGATACGGGTTAGGGTTAGGGTTAGGTTTAGGGTTAGGGTTAGGGTACGGGTTAGGTTTAGGGTTAGGGTGAGGGGTAGGGGTAGGGTACGGGTTACGGTTAGGGTACGGGTTAGGGTTAGGGTTAGGGTACGGGTTAGGGTTAGGGTTAGGGTTAAGTTTAGGGTTAGGGTACGGGTTAGGGTTAGGGTTAGGGTTAGTGGTAGGGTTAGCGTACAGGTTAGGGTTAGGGTTCGGGTTAGGGTTAGGGTACGGTTTAGGGTTAGGGTTAGGGTTAGGGTTAGGGTACGGGTTAGGGTTAGGGTACGGTTTAGGGTTAGGGTTAGGGTTAGGGTTAGGAAAGGGTTAGGGTTAGGGTTAGGTTTAGGGTACGGGTTAGGGTACGGGTTAGGGTTAGGGTTAGGGTTAGGGTTAGGGTACGGGTTAGGTTAGGGTTAGGGTATGGGTTAGGTTTAGGGTTAGGGTACGGGTTAGGGTTAGGGTTAGGGTTAGGGTTATGGTTAGGGTACGGGTTAGGGTTAGGGTGAGGGTTAGGGATAGGGTTTGCAAAGGGTTAGGGTTAGTGTTAGGTTTAGGGTTAGGTTTAGGGTTAGGGTTAGGGTTAGGGTTAGGGTTAGGGTACGGGTTAGGGTTAGGGTTAGGGTACGGGTTAGGGTCAGGGTTAGGGTTAAAGTTAGGGTTAGGTTACGGGTTAGGGTAGGGTTAGGGTTAGTGGTAGGTTTAGCGTACGGGTTAGGGTTAGGGTTCGGGTTAGGGTTAGGGTACGGTTTAGGGTTAGGGTACGGGTTGGTTAGGTTTAGGGTTAGGGTTAGGGTTAGGGTTAGGGTTAGTGATAGGGTTAGCAAAGGGTTAGGGTTAGGGTTAGGGTTAGGGTTAGGGTTAGGGTACGGGGTAGGGTACGTGTTAGGTTTAGGGTACCGGTTAGGGTTATGGTACTGGTTAGGGTTAGGTTTAGGTTACGGGTTAGGTTTAGGGTTAGGGTTAGGGTTAGGTTATGGGTTAGGGTTAGGGTACAGGTTAGGGTTAGGGTTAGGGTTAGGGTTAGGGTTAGGGTTAGCGTACGGGTTAGGGTTAGGGTTAGGTTTAGGGTTGGTTAGGGTTAGGGTACGGGTTAGGGTTAGGTACGGGTTAGGGTTAGGTTTAGGGTTAGGGTTAGGGTTAGGGTTAGGAAAGGGTTAGGGTTAGGGTTAGGGTTGGGTTTAGGGTACTGGTTAAGGGTAGGGTTAGGGTACGGGTTAGGGTTATGGTTAGTGTTAGGGTTAGGGTTAGGGTACGGGTTAGGGTTAGGTTTAGGGTACGGGTTAGGGTTAGGGGTTAGGGTTAGGGTACGGTTTAGGGTACGGTTAAGGGTTAGGGTTAGGGTACGGGTTAGGGTTAGGGTTAGGTTTAGGGTTAGTGTTAGGGTTAAAGTACGGGTTAAGGTTAGTGTTAGGGTTAGGGTTAGGGTTAGGTGTTAGGGGTTAGGGTTAGGGTTAGGGTACGGGTTAGGTTACGAGTTAGGGTTAGGGTGAGGGTTAGGATACGGGTTAGGATTAGGGTTAGGGTTAGGTTTAGGGTACGGGTTAGGGTTAGTGTTAGGATAAGGGTTAGGGTACGGGTTAGGGTTAGGGTTAGGGTTAGGTTTAGGGTACGGGTTAGGTTTAGTGTTAGGGTTAGGGTTAGGGTACGGGTTAGGGTACGGGTTAGGTTTAGGGTACGGTTTAGGGTACGGGTTAGGCTACGGGTTAGTGTTAGGGTTAGGGTTAGGGTTAGGGTACGGTTTAGGGTTAGGGTAAAGGTTAGGGTTAGGGTTAGGGTTAGGGTTAGGGTACGGGTTAAGTTTAGGGTACGGGTTAGGGTACGTGTTAGGGTTAGGGTACGGGTTAGGGTTAGGGTCAGGGGTTAGGGTTAGGGTTAGGGTTAGGGTACGGGTTAGGGTTAGGGTACGAGTTAGGGTTAGGGATAGGGTACGGGTTAGGGTGAGGGCACGGGTTAGTGTTAGCGTTAGGGTACGTGTTAGGGTTAGGGTTTAGGGTTAGTGTTAGTGTTAGGGTACGGTTTAGGGTTAGCGTTAGGTTTAGGGTACGGGTTAGGGTTAGGGTACGGGTTAGGGTTAGGGTTAGGGTACAGGTTAGGTGTAGGGTTAGGTGTTAGGGTTAGGGTTAGGGTAGGGTTAGGGTACGGGTTAGGGTTAGGGTACGGGTTAGGGTTAGGATTAGTGTACGGGTTAGGTTTAGGTTTAGGGTTAGGTTTAGGGTACGGATTAGGGTTAGGTTAGGGTTAGTGTTAGGGTTAAAGTACGGGTTAGGGTTAGGGTTAGGGTTAGGGTTAGGGGTTAGGGGTTAGTGTTAGGTTAAGGGTTAGGGTTAGGGTGAGGGTACGGGTTAGGGTACGATTTAGGGTTAGGGTTAGGGTTGGGTACGGTTTAGGGTTAGGGTTAGGGTTCAGGTTGCGGTTAGGGTTAGGGTACGGGTTAGGGTTAGGGTTAGAGTTAGGTTTAGGGTACGGGTTAGGGTTAGGGTTAGGGTAAGGGTTAGGGTTAGGGTTCGGGTTAGGGTACGGGTTAGGGTTAGGGTACGGGTAAGGGTACGGGTTAGGGTTAGGGTTAGGGTTAGGGTTAGGGTTAGGGCACGGGTTAGGGTTAGGGTACCTGTTAGGGTTAGGGTACGGGTTAGGGTTAGGCTTAGCGTACGTGTTAGGGTTAGGGTTAGGGGTTAGGGTTAGGGTTAGGGTTAGGGTACGGGTTAGTGTTAGGGTACGGGTTAGGGTTAGGATTAGTGTTAGGGTACGGGTTACAGTTAGGGTTTGTGGTTAGGGTTAGTTTTAGTGTTTGGGTTAGGGTTAGGGTACGGGTTAGGGTTAGGGTACGGGTTAGGGTTAGGGTTAGGGTTACGGTTAGCGTACGGGTTAGGGTTAGGTTTAGGGTACGGGTTAGGGTTAGGTTACGGGTTAGGTATAGGGTACGGGTTAGGGTTAGGGTTAGGAAAGGGTTAGGGTTAGGGTTAGCGTACGAGTTAGGGTTAGGGTACTGGTTAGGGTTAGGGTTAGAGTTAGGTTTAGCGTACGGGTTAGGGTTAGGGTTAGGGTTAGGGTTAGGGTTAGGGTACAGGTTAGGGTTAGGGTACGGGTTAGGGTTAGGGTTAGGGTTAGGGTTATGGTTAGGAAAGGTTTAGTGTTAGGGTTAGGGTTAGGGTTAGGGTACGGGTTAAGGTTAGGGTTAGGGTACTGGTTAGTGTTAGGGTTAGGGTTACGGTTAGGGTACGGGTTAGGGTTAGGGTTAGGGTTAGGGTTAGGGGTTAGGGGTTACGGTTAGGGTTATGGTTAGGGTACGGGTTAGGGTACGGGTTAGGGTACGGGTTAGTGTTAGGGTTAGGTTTAGTGTTAGGGTACGGGTTAGGGTTAGGGTTAGGGTTAGGTTTAGGGTTAGGGTTAGGGTTAGGGTTAAGGTACGGTTTAGGGTTAGGGTTAGGGTTAGTGTTAGGGTTAGGGGTAGGGTACAGGTTAGGGTTAGGGTACGGGTTAGGGTTATGGTTAGGGTACGGGTTAGGATTAGGGTTAGGGTTAAGGTTAGGGTCAGGGTTAGGGGTAGGGGTAGGGTACGGGTTAGGGTTAGGGTACGGGTTAGAGTTAGGGTTAGGGTACGGTTAGGATTAGGGTTAGGGTTAAGGTTAGGGTTAGGGTACGGGTTAGGGTTAGGGATAGGGTTAGTGGTAGGGTTAGCGTACGGGTTAGGGTTAGGGTTCGGGTTAGGGTTAGGGTACGGTTTAGGTTTATGGTACGGGTTAGGGTTAGGGTTAGGGTTAGGGTTAGGGTTAGGGTTAGCAAAGGGTTAGGGTTAGGGTTAGGTTTAGGGTACGGGTTAGGGTTAGGTTTAGGGTACGGGTTAGGGTTAGGGTTAGGGTTAGGGTTAGGGTTAGAGTTAAGGTACGGGTTAGGGTTAGGGTTAGGTTAGGGGTTAGGGGTTAGCTGTAAGGGTTAGTGTTAGTGTTAGGGTACGGGTTAGGGTACGGGTTATGGTTAGGGTACGGTTTAGTGTTAGGGTTAGGGTTAGAGTTAGGGTTAGGGTTAGCAAAGGGTTAGGGGTTTAGGGTTAGGTTTAGGGTACGGTTTAGGGTTAGGTTTAGGGTACGGGGTTAGGGTTAGGGTTAGGGTTAGGGTAAGGGTTAGGGTTAGAGTTCGGGTTAGGGTACGGGTTAGGGTTAGGGTTAGGATAAGGGTTAGGGTACGGGTTAGGGTTAGGGTTAGGGTTAGGTTTAGGGGTACGGGTTAGGTTTAGGGTTAGGGGTTAGGGTACGGTGTTAGGGTACGGGTTAGGTTTAGGGTTACGGTTTAGGGTACGGGTTAGGCTACGGTGTTAGAGTTAGGGTTAGGGTTAGGGTTAGGGGTACGGTTTAGGGTTAGGGGTAAAGGTTAGGGTTAGGGTTAGGGTTAGGGTTAGGGTACGGGTTAAGTTTAGGGTACGGGTTAGGGTACGTGTTAGGGTTAGGGTACGGGTTAGGGTTAGGGTCAGGGGTTAGGGTTAGGGGTTAGGGTTAGGGGTTAGGGTACGGGTTAGGGTTAGGGTACGAGGTAGGGTTAGGGATAGGGTACGGGTTTAGGGTGAGGGCACGGGTTAGTGTTAGCGTTAGGGTACGTGTTAGGGTTAGGGTTTAGGGTTAGTGTTAGTGTTAGGGTACGGTTTAGGGTTAGCGTTAGGGTTAGGGTACGGGTTAGGGTTAGGGTACGGGTTAGGGTTAGGGTTAGGGTACAGGTTAGGTGTAGGGTTAGGTGTTAGGGTTAGGGTTAGGGTAGGTTAGGGTACGGGGTTAGGGTTAGGGTACGGGTTAGGGGTTAGGATTAGTGTACGGGTTAGGTTTAGGTTTAGGGTTAGGTTTAGGGTACGGATTAGGGTTAGGGTTAGGGTTAGTGTTAGGGTTAAAGTACGGGTTAGGGTTAGGGTTAGGGTTAGGGTTAGGGGTTAGGGGGTTAGTGTTAGGTTAAGGGTTTAGGGTTAGGGTTAGGGTACGGGTTTAGGGTACGATTTAGGGTTAGGGTTAGGGTTGGGTACGGTTTAGGGTTAGGGTTAGGGTTCAGGTTGCGGTTAGGGTTAGGGTACGGGTTAGGGTTAGGGTTAGAGTTAGGTTTAGGGTACGGGTTAGGGTTAGGGTTAGGGTAAGGGTTAGGGTTAGGGTTCGGGTTAGGTACGGGTTAGGGTTAGGGTACGGGTTAGGGTACGGGTTAGGGTTAGGGTTAGGGTTAGGGTTAGGGTTAGGGCACGGGTTAGGGTTAGGGGTACCTGTTAGGGTTAGGGTACGGGTTAGGGTTAGGCTTAGCGTACGTGTTAGGGTTAGGGTTAGGGGTTAGGGTTAGGGTTAGGGTTAGCGTACGGGTTAGTGTTAGGGTACGGGTTAGGGTTAGGATTAGTGTTAGGGTACGGGTTACAGTTAGGGTTTGGGGTTAGGGTTAGTTTTAGGGTTTGGGTTAGGGTTAGGGTACGGGTTAGGGTTAGGGTACGGGTTAGGGTGGTTAGGGTTAGGGTTACGGTTAGCGTACGGGTTAGGGTTAGGTTTAGGGTACGGGTTAGGGTTAGGGTACGGGTTAGGTATAGGGTACGGGTTAGGGTTAGGGTTAGGAAAGGGTTAGGGTTAGGGTTAGCGTACGAGTTAGGGTTAGGGTACTGGTTAGGGGTTAGGGTTAGAGTTAGGTTTAGCGTACGGGTTAGGGTTAGGGACAGGTTAGGGTTAGGGTACGGGTTAGGGTTAGGGTTAGGGTTAGGGTTATGGTTAGGAAAGGTTTAGTGTTAGGGTTAGGGTTAGGGTTAGGGGTTAGGGGTTACGGTTAGGGTTATGGTTAGGGTACGGGTTAGGGTACGGGTTAGGGTACAGGTTAGTGTTAGGGTTAGGTTTAGTGTTAGGGTACGGGTTAGGGTTAGGGTTAGGGTTAGGTTTAGGGTTAGGGTACGGGTTAGGGTTAGGGTTAGGGTTAAGGTACGGTTTAGGGTTAGGGTTAGGGTTAGTGTTAGGGTTAGGGTACGGGTTAGGGTTAGGGTTAGGGTTAGGGGTAGGGGTAGGGTACAGGTTAGGGTTAGGGTACGGGTTAGGGTTATGGTTAGGGTACGGGTTAGGATTAGGTTTAGGGTTAAGGTTAGGGTCAGGGTTAGGGGTAGGGGTAGGGTACGGGTTAGGGTTAGGGTACGGTTTAGGTTTATGGTACGGGTTAGGGTTAGGGTTAGGGTTAGGGTTAGGGTTAGGGTTAGCAAAGGGTTAGGGTTAGGGTTAGGTTTAGGGTACGGGTTAGGGTTAGGTTTAGGGTACGGGTTAGGGTTAGGGTTAGGGTTAGGGTTAGGGTTAGGGTTAAGGTACGGGTTAGGGTTAGGGTTAGGGTTAGGGGTTAGGGGTTAGTGTAAGGGTTAGTGTTAGGGTTAGGGTACGGGTTAGGGTACGGGTTATGTTTAGGGTACGGTTTAGTGTTAGGGTTAGGGTTAGAGTTAGGGTTAGGGTTAGCAAAGTGTTAGGGTTAGGGTTAGGTTTAGGGTACGGTTTAGGGTTAGGTTTAGGGTACGGGTTAGGGTTAGGGTTAGGGTTAGGGTAAGGGTTAGGGTTAGGGTTAGAGTTCGGGTTAGGGTACGGGTTAGGGTTAGGGTACGGGTTAGGGTACGGGTTAGGGTTAGGGTTAGGGTTAGGGTTAGGGCACGGGTTAGGGTTACGGTACCTGTTAGGGTTAGGGTACGGGTTAGGGTTAGGCTTAGCGTACGTGTTAGGGTTAGGGTTAGGGGTTAGGGTTAGGGTTAGGTTTAGGGTATGGTTTAGTGTTAGGGTACGGGTTAGGGTTAGGATTAGGGTTAGGGTACGCGTTACGGTTAGGGTTTGGGGTTAGGGTTAGGTTTAGGGTTTGGGTTAGGGTTAGGGTACGGGTTAGGTTAGGGTACGGGTTAGGGTTATGGTTAGGGTTACGGTTAGCGTACGGGTTAGGGTTAGGGTTAGGGTTAGGGTACGGTTTAGGGTTAGGGTACGGGTTAGGGTTAGGGTTAGGAAAGGGTTAGGGTTAGCGTACGGGTTAGGGTTAGGGTACTGGTTAGGGTTATGTTTAGAGTTAGGTTTAGCGTACGGGTTAGGGTTAGGGTTAGGGTTAGGGTTAGCGTACGTGTTAGGGTTAGGGTTAGGGGTTAGGGTTAGGGTTAGGGTTAGGGTACGGGTTAGTGTTAGGGTACGGGTTAGGGTTAGGATTAGTGTTAGGGTACGGGTTACAGTTAGGGTTTGGGGTTAGGGTTAGTTTTAGGGTTTGGGTTAGGGTTAGGGTACGGGTTAGGGTTAGGGTACGGGTTAGGGTTAGGGTTAGGGTTACGGTTAGCGTACGGGTTAGGGTTAGGTTTAGGGTACGGGTTAGGGTTAGGGTACGGGTTAGGTATAGGGTACGGGTTAGGGTTAGGGTTAGGAAAGGGTTAGGGTTAGGGTTAGCGTACGAGTTAGGGTTAGGGTACTGGTTAGGGTTAGGGTTAGAGTTAGGTTTAGCGTACGGGTTAGGGTTAGGGTTAGGGTTAGGGTTAGGGTACAGGTTAGGGTTAGGGTACGGGTTAGGGTTAGGGTTAGGGTTAGGGTTATGGTTAGGAAAGGTTTAGTGTTAGGGTTAGGGTTAGGGTTAGGGTACGGGTTAAGGTTAGGGTTAGGGTACTGGTTAGGGTTAGGGTTAGGGTTACGGTTAGGGTACGGGTTAGGGTTAGGGTTAGGGTTAGGGTTAGGGGTTAGGGGTTACGGTTAGGGTTATGGTTAGGGTACGGGTTAGGGTACGGGTTAGGGTACGGGTTAGTGTTAGGGTTAGGTTTAGTGTTAGGGTACGGGTTAGGGTTAGGGTTAGGGTTAGGTTTAGGGTTAGGGTACGGGTTAGGATTAGGGTTAGGGTTAAGGTACGGTTTAGGGTTAGGGTTAGGGTTAGTGTTAGGGTTAGGGTACGGGTTAGGGTTAGGGTTAGGGTTAGGGGTAGGGGTAGGTTACAGGTTAGGGTTAGGGTACGGGTTAGGGTTATGGTTAGGGTACGGGTTAGGATTAGGGTTAGGGTTAAGGTTAGGGTCAGGGTTAGGGGTAGGGGTAGGGTACGGGTTAGGGTTAGGGTACGGGTTAGAGTTAGGGTTAGGGTACGGGTTAGGATTAGGGTTAGGGTTAGGGTACGGGTTAGGGTTAGGTATAGGGTTAGTGGTAGGGTTAGCGTACGGGTTAGGGTTAGGGTTCGGGTTAGGGTTAGGGTACGGTTTAGGTTTATAGTACGGGTTAGTGTTAGGGTTAGGGTTAGGGTTAGGGTTAGGGTTAGCAAAGGGTTAGGGTTAGGGTTAGGTTTAGGGTACGGGTTAGGGTTAGGTTTAGGGTACGGGTTAGGGTTAGGGTTAGGGTTAGGGTTAGAGTTAAGGTACGGGTTAGGGTTAGGGTTAGGGTTAGGGGTTAGGGGTTAGTGTAAGGGTTAATGTTAGGGTTAGGGTACGGGTTAGGGTACAGGTTATGGTTAGGGTACGGTTTAGTGTTAGGGTTAGGGTTAGAGTTAGGGTTAGGGTTAGCAAAGGTTAGGGTTAGGGTTAGGTTTAGGGTACGGTTTAGGGTTAGGTTTAGGGTACGGGTTAGGGTTAGGGTTAGGGTTAGGGTAAGGGTTAGGGTTAGAGTTCGGGTTAGGGTACGGGTTAGGGTTAGGGTTAGGATAAGGGTTAGGGTACGGGTTAGGGTTAGGGTTAGGGTTAGGTTTAGGGTACGGGTTAGGTTTAGGGTTAGGGTTAGGGTACGGGTTAGGGTACGGGTTAGGTTTAGGGTACGGTTTAGGGTACGGGTTAGGCTACGGGTTAGTGTTAGGGTTAGGGTTAGGGTTAGGGTACGGTTTAGGGTTAGGGTAAAGGTTAGGGTTAGGGTTAGGGTTAGGGTTAGGTACGGGTTAAGTTTAGGGTACGGGTTAGGGTACGTGTTAGGGTTAGGGTACGGGTTAGGTTTAGGGTCAGGGGTTAGGGTTAGGGTTAGGGTTAGGGTTAGGGTACGGGTTAGGGTTAGAGTTAGGGTTAGGGTAAGGTTTAGGGTACGGTTTATGGTAGGGTTAAGGTTAGGGTTAGGTTTAGGGTATGGTGTAGGGTAAGGGTTAGGGTAAGTGTCAGGGTTAGGGTACGGGTTAGGGTACTGGTTAGGTTTAGGGTACAGGTTAGGGTACGGGTGAGGGTTAGGGTTAGGGTTAGGGTTAGGGCACGGGTTAGGGTTAGGGTACCGGTTAGCGTTAGGGTACGGGTTAGGGCTAGGCTTAGCGTACGGGTTAGGGTTAGGGTTAGGGGTTAGGGTTAGGGTTAGGGTTAGGGTACGGGTTAGGGTTAGGGTACGGGTTACGGTTAGGGTTAGGTTTAGGGTACGGTTTAGGGTTACGGTAAGGGTTAGTATTAGGGTTAGGGTACGGGTCAGGGTTAGGGTTGAGGGTTAGGGTTAGGGTTAGGGTTAGGGTTCGGGTTCGGGTTAGGCTTAGGGTACGGGTTAGGGTTAGGGTTAGGGTTAGCGTACGGGTTAGGGTTAGGGTTAGGGTTAGGGTACGGGTTAGGGTTAGGTTACGGGTTAGGGTTAGGGTTAGCAAAGGGTTAGGGTTAGGGTAAGGGTACGCGTTAGGTTTAGGGTACGGGTTAGGGTTAGGGTTAGGGTTAGGGTTAGCGTACGGGTTAGGGTTAGGGTTAGGGTACGGGTTAGGTTTAGGGTTAGGGTTAGGGTTAGGGTACGGGTTAGGGTACGGGTTAGGGTTAGTGTTAGGGTATGGGTTATGGTTAGGTTTAGGGTTAGGTTTAGGGTTAGGGTTAAGGTACGGGTTAGGGTTATGGTTAGAGTTAGGGTACGGGTTAGGGTTAGGGTTAGGGTTAGGGTAAGGGTACGGGTTAGGGTTAGGGTGAGGGTTAGGGTTAGGGTTAAGGTACGGGTTAGGGTTAGGGTTAGGGTTATGGTTAGAGTTAGGGTACGGGTTAGGGTTAGGGTTAGGTTTAGGGTTAGGGTTAGGGTACGGGTTAGGTTTAGGGTTAGGGTGAGGGGTAGGGGTAGGGTACGGGTTACGGTTAGGGTACGGGTTAGGGTTAGGGTTAGGGTACGGGTTAGGGTTAGGGTTAGGGTTAAGTTTAGGGTTAGGGTACGGGTTAGGGTTAGGGTTAGGGTTAGTGGTAGGGTTAGCGTACAGGTTAGGGTTAGGGTTCGGGTTAGGGTTAGGGTACGGTTTAGGGTTAGTGTACGGTTTAGGGTTAGGGTTAGGGTTAGGGTTAGGGTACGGGTTAGGGTTAGGGTACGGTTTAGGGTTAGGGTTAGGGTTAGGGTTAGGAAAGGGTTAGGGTTAGGGTTAGGTTTAGGGTACGGGTTAGGGTACGGGTTAGGGTTAGGGTTAGGGTTAGGGTTAGGGTACGGGTTAGGTTAGGGTTAGGGTATGGGTTAGGTTTAGGGTTAGGGTACGGGTTAGGGTTAGGGTTAGGGTTAGGGTTATGGTTAGGGTACGGGTTAGGGTTAGGGTGAGGGTTAGGGATAGGGTTTGCAAAGGGTTAGGGTTAGTGTTAGGTTTAGGGTTAGGTTTAGGGTTAGGGTTAGGGTTAGGGTTAGGGTACGGGTTAGGGTTAGGGTTAGGGTACGGGTTAGGGTCAGGGTTAGGGTTAAAGTTAGGGTTA
>JAVLSZ010000133.1:740000-752500 GCA_032313775.1 Urocyon cinereoargenteus | reverse complement strand
TTAGGGTTAGGGTTGGGTACGGGTTAGGGTTAGGGTTAGGGTTCGGGTTGGGGTTAGGGTTAGGGTACGGGTTAGTGTTAGAGTTAGGTTTAGGGTACGGGTTAGGATTAGGGTACGGGTTAGGATTAGGGTTAGGGTACGGTTTAGGGTTAGGGTACGGGTTAGGGTTAGGTTTAGGGTTAGGGTACGTTTTAGGGTTAGCGTACGGGTTAGGGTTAGGGTTAGGAAAGATTTAGGGTTAGGGTTAGGGTACGGGTTAGGTTTAGGGTACGGGTTAGGGTTAGGGTTAGAGTTAGGGTTAGCGTATGGGTTAGGGTTAGGGTTAGGGTTTGGGTTAGGGTTAGGGTACGGGTTAGGGTTAGGGTATGTGTTAGGGTTAGGTTTAGGGTTAGGGTTAGGGTTAGGAAAGGGTTAGGGTTAGGGTTAGGGTTAGGGTTAGGGTACGGGTTAGGGTTAGGGTTAGGGTTAGGGTTAGGGTTAGGGGATAGGGGTTACGGTTAGGGTTATGGTTAGTGTTAGGGTTAGGGTACGGGTTAGGGTTAGGGTTAGGGTTAGGGTTAGGTTTAGTGTTCGGGTACGGCTTAGTGTAAGGGTTAGGGTTAGGGTTAGGAAAGGGTTAGGGTTAGGGATAGGGTACGGGTTAGGTTTAGGGTTAGGGTTAGGGTTAGGGTACAGGTTAGGTTTAGGGTACGGGTTAGGGTTAGGGTATGGTTTAGGGTACGGTTTAGGGTTAGGGTTCGGGTACGTGTAAGTGTTAGGGTTAGGGTTAGGGTACGGGTTAGGGTTAGTGTTAGGGTTAGGGTACGGGTTAGAGTTAGGGTTAGGTTTAGTGTTAGGGTTAGGTTAAGGGTACGGGTTAGTGTTAGGGTTAGGGTTAGGTTTAGGGTACGGGTTAGGGTACGGGTTAGGGTTAGGGTTAGGGTACGGGTTTGGGTTAAGGTTAGGGTTAGGGTTAGGGTAAGGGTTAGGGTACGGGTTAGGGTTAGGGTACGGGTTAGGTTAAGGGTACGGGTTAGGGTTAGGGGACAGGTTAGGGTTAGGGCTAGGGTTAGGAAATGGTTAGGGTTAGGGTTAGGTTTAGGGCACGGTTTAGGGTTAGGGTACCGGTTAGGGTTACGGTACGGGTTAGGGTTAGGCTTTGCGTACGGGTTAGGGTTAGGGTTAGGGGTTAGGGTGTAGGGTTAGGGTACGGGTTAGGGTTAGGGTACGGGTTAGGGTTAGGTTTAGGGTTAGGGTTAGCGTACGGGTTAGGGTTAGGGTTAGGTTTAGGGTACGTTTTAGGGTTAGCGTACGGGTTAGGGTTAGGGTTAGGAAAGAGATAGGGTTAGGGTTAGGGTTAGGGTACGGGTTAGGGTTAGGGTACGGGTTAGGGTTAGGGTTAGAGTTAGGGTTAGCGTACGGGTTAGGGTTAGGGTTAGGGTTAGGGTTAGGGTACGGGTTAGGGTTAGGGTATGGGTTAGGGTTAGGTTTAGGGTTAGGGTTAGGGTTAGGAAAGGTTTAGTGTTAGGGTTAGGGTTAGGGTTAGGTTACGGGTTAAGGTTAGGTTTAGGGTACGGGTTAGGGTTAGGGTTAGAGTTAGGGTACAAGTTAGGGTTAGGGTTAGGGTTAGGGTTAGGGTTAGGGGTTAGGGGTTACGGTTAGGGTTATGATTAGGGTTAGGGTTAGGGTACGGGTTAGGGTACGGGTTAGGGTACGGTTTAGGGTACGGGTTAGGGCTAGGGTTAGGGTTAGGGTTAGGGTACGGGTTAGGGTTAGGGTAGGGGTTAGGGTTAGGGTTAGGGTACGGGTTAGGTTTAGGGTACGGGTTAGGGTACGTGTTAGGGTTAGGGTACGAGTTAGGGTTAGGGTTAGGGGTTAGGGTTAGGGTTAGGGTTAGGGTTAGCGTACGGGTTAGGGTTACGGTACGGCTTAGGGTTAGCGATAGGGTACGGGTTAGGGTGAGGTTACGTGTTAGGGTTAGGGTTAGGGTACGTGTTAGGGTTAGGGTTAGGGGTTAGGGTTAGGATTTGGGTACGGGTTAGGGTTAGGGTTAGGGTACGGGTTAGGGTTAGGGTACGGGTTAGGGTTAGGGTTAGGGTACAGGTATGGTTTAGGGTTAGGGGTTAGGGTTAGGGTTAGGGTTAGTGTAGGGTTAGGGTACGGGTTAGGGTTAGGGTACGGGTTAGGGTTAGGGTTAGGGTTAGGGTTAGGGTTAGCGTGACGGTTAGGGTTAGGGTTAGGGTTAGGGTTAGGTTTAGGTTTAGGGTACGGGTTAGGGTTATGGTACGGGTTAGGGTTAGGGTACGGGTTAGGGTTAGGGTTAGGGTTAGGTTTAGGAAAGGGTTAGGGTTAGGGTTAGGGTACGGGTTAGGGTTAGGTTTAGGGGTAGGGTTAGGGTTAGGTTACGGGTTAGGGTTAGGGTACGGGTTAAGGTTATGGTACGGGTTATGGTACGGGTTAGCGATAGGGTTAGGGTACGGATTTGTTTAGGGTACCGGTTAGGGTTAGGTTTAGGGTTAGGGTTAGGTTTAGGGTACGGGTTAGGGTTAGGGTTAGGGTTAGGGTTAGGGTACGGGTTAGGGTACGGGTTAGGGTTAGGGTACGGGTTAGGGTACGTGTTAGGTTTAGGGTACGGGTTAGGGTTAGGGTACGAGTTAGGGTTAGGGTACGGGTTAGGGTTAGGATTAGGGTTAGGGTTAGGGTACGGGTTAGGTTTAGGGGACGGGTTAGGGTTAGGGTTAGGGTACGTGTTAGGGTTAGGGTTAGGGGTTAAGGTTATGGTTAGGGTTAGGGTACGGGTTAGGGGTAGGGTACGGGCTAGGGTTAGGGTTAGGGTTAGGGTTAGAGTTAGGGTTAGCGTACGGGTTAGGGTTAGGGTTAGGGTAGAGTTAGGGTACGGGTTAGGGTTAGTGTACGGGTTAAGTTTAGGGTTAGGGTTAGGGTACGGGTTAGGGTTAGGGTTAGGTTTAGGGTACGGGTTAGAGTTAGGGTTAGGTGTTAGGGTAGTGTACGGGTTAGGGTTAGGTTTAGGGTTAGGGAACGGATTAGGGTTAGGGTTAGGGTTAGTGTTAGGGTTAAAGTATGTGTTAGGGTTAGGGTTAGGGTTAGGGTTAGGGTTAGGGGTTAGGGGTTAGTGTTAGGGTAAGGGTTAGTGTTAGGGTTAGGGTACGGGTTAGGGTACGAGTTACGGTTAGTGTTAGGGTTGGGTACAGTTTAGGGTTAGGGTTAGGGTTCGGGTTGGGGTTAGGGTTAGGGTACGGGTTAGGGTTAGAGTTAGGGTTAGGGTAAGGGTTAGGGTACGGGTTAGGGTTAGGGTTAGGGTTAGAGTTAGGTTTAGGGTACGGGTTATGGTTAGGGTTAGGGTTAGGTTTAGGGTACGGGTTAGGGTTAGGGTTAGGGTAAGCGTTAGGGTTAGGGTACGGGTTAGGGTACGGGTTAGGGTTAGGGTACGGGTTAGGGTACGGGTTAGGGTTAGGGTTAGGGTTAGGGTTAGGGTTAGGGTTAGGGCACGGTTTAGGGTTAGGGTACCGGTTAGGGTTAGGGTACGGGTTAGGGTTAGGCTTAGCGTACGGGTTAGGGTTAGGGTTAGGGGTTAGGGTTAGGGTTAGGTTTAGGGTACGGGTTAGTGTTAGGGTACGGGTTAGGGTTAGGGTTAGGTTTAGGGTAAGGGTTAGGGTTAGGGTACGGGTTAGGTTTAGGGTTAGGGCGTGGGTTAGGGTTAGGGTTTGGGGTTAGGGTTAGGGTTAGGGTTAGGGTTAGGGTTAGGGTTAGGGTACGGGTTAGGGTTAGGGTACGGGTTAGGGTTAGGTTTAGGGTTACGGTTAGCGTACGGGTTAGGGTTAGGTTTAGGGTTAGGGTTAGGGTACGGATTAGGGTTAGGGTAGGAAAGGGTTAGGGTTAGGTTTAGGGTACGGGTTAGGGTTAGGGTACGGGTTAGGGTTAGGGTTATTGTTAGGGTTAGCGTACGGGTTAGGGTTAGGGTTAGGGTACGGGTTAGGGTTAGGGTTAGGGTTAGGGTTAGGGTTAGGAAAGGGTTAGTGTTAGAGTTAGGGTAGGGTTAGGGTACGGGTTAAGGTTAGGGTTAGGGTACGGGTTAGGGTTAGGGTTAGGGTTAGGGTTAGGGTACGGGTTAGGGTTAGGGTTAGGGTTAGGGGTTAGGGGTTACGGTTAGGGTTATGGTTATAGTTAGGGTTAGGGTACGGGTTAGGGTACGGGTTAGGGTTAGGGTTAGGATTAGTGTTAGTGTACGGGTTAGTGTTAGGGTTAGGTTTTAGGGTTAGGTTTAGGGTACGGGTTAGGGTACGGGTTAGGTTTAAAGTACGGGTTAGGGTTAGGTTTAGAGTTAGGGTTAGCATACGGGTTAGGGTTAGGTTTAGGGTTAGGGTTAGGGTACGGGTTAAGGTTAGGGTTAGGGTTAGGCTTAGGGTTAGGAAAGGGTTAGTGTTAGGGTTAGGGTAGGGTTAGGGTACGGGTTAAGGTTAGGGTTAGGGTACGGTTTAGGTTTAGGGTTAGGGTTAGGGTACGGGTTAGGGTTAGGGTTAGGTTTAGGGTTAGGGGTTAGGGGTTACGGTTAGGGTTATGGTTAGGGTTAGGGTTATTTTACGGGTTAGGGTACGGGTTAGGGTTAGGGTACGGGTTAGGGTTTGGGTTAGGGTTAGGGTTAGGGTTAGGGTTAGGGTACGGGTTAGGGTTAGTGTACGGGTTAGGTTTAGGGTTAGGGTCAGGGTACAGGTTAGGTTTAGGGTTAGGTTTAGGGTACGGGTTAGGGTTAGGGTTAGGGGTTAGGGTAGTGTACGGGTTAGGGTTAGGGTTAGGGTACGGATTAGGGTTAGGGTTAGGGTTAGTGTTAGGGTTAAATTACGGTTTAGGTTTAGGGTTAGGGTTAGGGTTAGGGGTTAGGTGTTAGTGTTAGGGTATGTGTTAGGGTTAGGGTTAAGGTACGGGTTAGGGTACGAGTTAGGGTTAGGGTTAGGGTTGGGTACAGTTTAGGGTTAGGGTTAAGATTCGGGTTGGGGTTAGGATTAGGGTACGGGTTAGGGTTAGAGTTAGGGTTAGGGTAAGGGTTAGGGTACGGGTTAGGGTTAGGGATAGGGTTAGGGTTAGGTTTAGGGAACGGGTTATGGTTAGGGTTAGGGTTAGGGTTAGGTTTAGGGTACGGGTTAGGGTTAGGGTTAGGGTAAGGGTTAGGGTTAGTGTACGGGTTAGGGTTAGGGTACGGGTTAGGGTTAGGTTTAGGGTACTGGTTAGGGTTAGGGTTATTGTTAGGGGTTAGGGGTTAGTTTTAGGGTTAGGGTTAGTGTTAGGGTATGGGTTAGGGTTAGAGTATGGGTTACGGTTAGGTTTAGGGATAGGGTTAGGGTACGGGTTAGGGTTAATGTACGGGTTAGCGTTAGGTTTAGTGTTAGGGTACGGGTTAGGGTTAGGGTTAGGGTACGGGTTAGGATTAGGGTTCGGTTAGGTTTACGGTTAGGGTTAGGGTACGGGTTACGGTTAGGGTACGATTTAGGGTACGGGTTAGGGTTAGGGTTAGGGTTAGGGTACGAGTTAGGGTTAGGGTTAGGTTTAGGGTTAGGGTACTGGTTAGGGTTAGGGTTAGGGTACGTGTTAGGGTTAGCGTTAGGGGTTAGGGTTAGGGTATGGGTTAGGTTTAGGGTTAGGGTAAGGTTTAGGTTTAGGGTACCGGTTAGGGTTAGGGTTAGGGTTAGTGTTAGTGTTAAAGTACGGGTTAGGGTTAGGGTTAGGGTTAGGGTTAGGGTAGGGTTAGGGTTAGGGTTAGGGTTAAGGGTTAGGGGTTAGGGTTAGGGTTAGGATTAGGGTTAGGGTACGGGTTAGGGTACGAGTTAGGGTTAGGGTTAGGGTTAGGGTTAGGGTATGGGTTAGGGAAAGGGTTAGGGTACGGGTTAGGGTTAGGGTTAGGGTACGGGATAGGGTTAGGGTTAGGGTTAGGGTTAGGGTTAGGGTTAGGGTTAGGAAAGGGTTAGGGTTAGGGTTAGAGGTTAGGGGTTACGGTTACGGTTATGGTTAGGGTTAGGGTTAGTGTACGGGTTAGGGTACGGGTTAGGGTTAGGGTTAGGGTTAGGGTACGGGTTAGGGTTAGGGTACGGGTTAGTGTTAGTGTTAGGGTTAGGGTTAGGGTACGGGTTAGGGTAAGGGTTAGGGTTAGGGTACGGGTTAGGGTTAGGGTTAGGGTTAGGTTTAGGAAAGGGTTAGGGTTAGGGTTAGGGTACGGGTTAGGATTAGGTTTAGGGTTAGGGTTAGGGTATGCGTTAGGGTTAAGGTACGGGTTAGGGTTAGGGTACGTGTTAGGGTACGGGTTAGGGTTAGGGTTAGGGTACGGGTTAGGGTTAGGGTTGGGTTAGGGTTAGGGTTAAGGTACGGGTTAGGGTTAGGGTACGGGTTAGGGTACGGGTTAGGGTTAGGGTTAGGATTAGGGTTAGGGTACCGGTTACGGTTAGGGTACGGATTAGGGTTAGGGTTAGGGTTAGTGTTAGGGTTAAAGTACGGTTTAGGGATAGGGTTAAGTTTAGGGTTAGGGTTAGGGGTTAGTGTTAGGGTAAGGATTAGGGTTAGGGTTAGGGTACGGGTTAGGGTACGAGTTAGGGTTAGGGTTAGGGTTGGGTACGGGTTAGGGTTAGGGTTAGGGTTCGGGTTGGGGTTAGGGTTAGGGTACGGGTTAGTGTTAGAGTTAGGTTTAGGGTACGGGTTAGGATTAGGGTACGGGTTAGGATTAGGGTTAGGGTACGGGTTAGGGTTAGGGTACGGGTTAGGGTTAGGTTTAGGGTTAGGGTACGTTTTAGGGTTAGCGTACGGGTTAGGGTTAGGGTTAGGAAAGATTTAGGGTTAGGGTTAGGGTACGGGTTAGGTTTAGGGTACGGGTTAGGGTTAGGGTTAGAGTTAGGGTTAGCGTATGGGTTAGGGTTAGGGTTAGGGTTTGGGTTAGGGTTAGGGTACGGGTTAGGGTTAGGGTATGTGTTAGGGTTAGGTTTAGGGTTAGGGTTAGGGTTAGGAAAGGGTTAGGGTTAGGGTTAGGGTTAGGGTTAGGGTACGGGTTAGGGTTAGGGTTAGGGTTAGGGTTAGGGGATAGGGGTTACGGTTAGGGTTATGGTTAGTGTTAGGGTTAGGGTACGGGTTAGGGTTAGGGTTAGGGTTAGGGTTAGGTTTAGTGTTCGGGTACGGCTTAGTGTAAGGGTTAGAGTTAGGGTTAGGAAAGGGTTAGGGTTAGGGATAGGGTACGGGTTAGGTTTAGGGTTAGGGTTAGGGTTAGGGTACAGGTTAGGTTTAGGGTACGGGTTAGGGTTAGGGTATGGTTTAGGGTACGGTTTAGGGTTAGGGTTCGGGTACGTGTAAGTGTTAGGGTTAGGGTTAGGGTACGGGTTAGGGTTAGTGTTAGGGTTAGGGTACGGGTTAGAGTTAGGGTTAGGTTTAGTGTTAGGGTTAGGTTAAGGGTACGGGTTAGTGTTAGGGTTAGGGTTAGGTTTAGGGTACGGGTTAGGGTACGGGTTAGGGTTAGGGTTAGGGTACGGGTTTGGGTTAAGGTTAGGGTTAGGGTTAGGGTAAGGGTTAGGGTACGGGTTAGGGTTAGGGTTGTGTTAGGGTTAGGGTTAAGGTACGGGTTAGGTTTAGGGTACGGGTTAGGGTACGGGTTAGGGTTAGGGTTAGGATTAGGGTTAGGGTACCGGTTACGGTTAGGGTACGGATTAGGGTTAGGGTTAGGGTTAGTGTTAGGGTTAAAGTACGGTTTAGGGTTAGGGTTAAGGTTAGGTTTAGGGTTAGGGGTTAGGGGTTAGTGTTAGGGTAAGGATTAGGGTTAGGGTTAGGGTACAGGTTAGGGTACGAGTTAGGGTTAGGTTTAGGGTTGGGTACGGGTTAGGGTTAGGGTTAGGGTTCGGGTTGGGGTTAGGTTTAGGGTACGGGTTAGGGTTAGAGTTAGGGTTAGGGTTAGGGTTAGGGTACGGATTAGGGTTAGGGATAGGGTTAGGGTTAGGTTTAGGGAACGGGTTATGGTTAGGGTTAGGGTTAGGGTTAGGTTTAGGGTTCGGGTTCGGGTTAGGGTTAGGGTTAGGGTAAGGGTTAGGGTTAGGGTACGGGTTAGGGTTAGGGTACGGGTTAGTGTTAGGTTTAGGGTACTGGTTAGGGTTAGGGTTATTGTTAGGGGTTAGGGGTTAGTTTTAGGGTTAGGGTTAGTGTTAGGGTACGGGTTAGGGTTAGAGTACGGGTTAGGGTTAGGTTTAGGGATAGGGTTAGGGTACGGGTTAGGGTTAATGTACGGGTTAGCGTTAGGTTTAGTGTTAGGGTACGGGTTAGGGTTAGGGTTAGGGTACGGGTTAGGATTAGGGTTGGGTTAGGGTTACGGTTAGGGTTAGGGTACGGGTTACGGTTAGGGTACGGGTTAGGGTACGGGTTAGGGTTAGGGTTAGGGTTAGGATTAGGGTACGAGTTAGGGTTAGGGTTAGGGTTAGGGTTAGGGTACTGGTTAGGGTTAGGGTTAGGGTACGGGTTAGGGTTAGGGTTAGGGGTTAGGGTTAGGGTATGGGTTAGGGTTAGGGTTAGGGTAAGGTTTAGGTTTAGGGTACTGGTTAGGGTTAGGGTTAGGGTACGGGTTAGCGTAGGGTTAGGGTTAGGGTTAGGGTTAAGGGTTAGGGGTTAGGGTTAGGGTTAGGATTAGGGTTAGGGTACGTGTTAGGGTACGAGTTAGGATTAGGGTTAGGGTTAGGGTTAGGGTATGGGTTAGGGAAAGGGTTAGGGTACGGGTTAGGGTTAGGGTTAGGTTTAGGGTACGGGATAGGGTTAGGGTTAGGGTTAGGGTTAGTGTTAGGGTTAGGGTTAGGGTTAGGAAAGGGTTAGGGTTAGGGTTAGGGGTTAGGGGTTATGGTTACGGTTATGGTTAGGGTTAGGGTTAGTGTACGGGTTAGGGTACGGATTAGAGTTAGGGTTAGGTTTAGTGTTAGGGTACGGGTTAGTGTTAGGGTTAGGGTTAGGGTTAGGGTACGGGTTAGGGTACGGGTTAGGGTTAGGGTACGGGTTATGGTTAGGGTTAGGGTTAGGTTTAGGAAAGGGTTAGGGTTAGGGTTAGGGTACGGGTTAGGTTTAGGGTTAGGGTACGGGTTAGGGTTAGGGTTGTGTTAGGGTTAGGGTTAAGGTACGGGTTAGGTTTAGGGTACGGGTTAGGGTACGGGTTAGGGTTAGGGTTAGGATTAGGGTTAGGGTACCGGTTACGGTTAGGGTACGGATTAGGGTTAGGGTTAGGGTTAGTGTT
The DNA here is from genome assembly GCA_032313775.1 of Urocyon cinereoargenteus. Taxonomy (NCBI): domain Eukaryota; kingdom Metazoa; phylum Chordata; class Mammalia; order Carnivora; family Canidae; genus Urocyon; species Urocyon cinereoargenteus. The sequence goes on along the minus strand of JAVLSZ010000133.1, from coordinate 743,265 downwards.
AGGGTTAAAGTACGGTTTAGGGTTAGGGTTAAGGTTAGGGTTAGGGTTAGGGGTTAGGGGTTAGTGTTAGGGTAAGGATTAGGGATAGGGTTAGGGTACAGGTTAGGGTACGAGTTAGGGTTAGGGTTAGGTTTGGGTACGGGTTAGGGTTAGGGTTAGGGTTCGGGTTGGGGTTAGGGTTAGGGTACGGGTTAGTGTTAGAGTTCGGTTTAGGGTACGGGTTAGGATTAGGGTACGGGTTAGGATTAGGGTTAGGGTACGGGTCAGGGTTAGGGTTGGGGGTTAGGGTTAGGGTTAGGGTTAGGGTTAGGGTTAGGGTACGTGTTAGGGTTAGGGTACGGGTTAGGTTTAGGGTTAGGGTTAGGGTTAGCGTATGGGTTAGGGTTAGGGTTAGGTTTAGGGTACGTTTTAGGGTTAGCGTACGGGTTAGGGTTAGGGTTAGGAAAGAGTTAGGGTTAGGGTTAGGGTACGGGTTAGGGTTAGGGTACGGGTTAGGGTTAGGGTTAGAGTTAGGGTTAGCGTACTTGTTAGGGTTAGGGTTAGGGTTAGGGTACGGGTTAGGGTTAGGGTACGGGTTAGGGTTAGGTTTAGGGTTAGGGTTAGGGTTAGAAAGGGTTAGTGTTAGGGTTAGGGTTAGGGTTAGGGTACGGGTTAAGGTTAGGGTTAGGGTACGGGTTAGGGTTAGGGTTAGGGTTAGGGTACGGTTTAGGGTTAGGGTTAGGGTTAGGGTTAGGCGATAGGGTTTACGGTTAGGGTTATGGTTAGTGTTAGGGTTAGGGTACGGGTTAGGGTACGGGTTAGGGTTAGGGTTAGGTTTAGTGTTCGGGTACGGGTTAGTGTTAGGGTTAGGGTTAGGGTTAGGAAAGGGTTAGGGTTAGGGATAGGGTACGGGTTAGGTTTAGGGTTAGGGTTAGGGTTAGGGTACAGGTTAGGTTTAGGGTACGGGTTAGGGTTAGGGTATGGTTTAGGGTACGGTTTAGGGTTAGGGTTCGGGTACGGGTTAGTGTTAGGGTTAGGGTTAGGGTACGGGTTAGGGTTAGTGTTAGGGTTAGGGTACGGGTTAGAGTTAGGGTTAGGTTTAGGGTTAGGGTTAGGGTACGGGTTAGGGTTAGGGTTAGGTTTAGTGTTAGGGTTAGGTTAAGGGTACGGGTTAGTGTTAGGGTTAGGGTTAGTTTTAGGGTACGGGTTAGGGTACGGGTTAGGGTTAGGGTTAGGGTACGGGTTTGGGTTAAGGTTAGGGTTAGGGTTAGGGTTAGGGTAAGGGTTAGGGTACGGGTTAGGGTTAGGGTACGGGTTAGGTTAAGGGTACGGGTTAGGGTTAGGGGACAGGTTAGGGTTAGGGTTAGGGTTAGGAAATGGTTAGGGTTAGGGTTAGGGTTAAGGCACGGTTTAGGGTTAGGGTACCGGTTAGGGTTAGGGTACGGGTTAGGGTTAGGCTTAGCGTACGGGTTAGGGTTAGGGTTAGGGGTTAGGGTGTAGGGTTAGGGTACGGGTTAGGGTTAGGGTACGGGTTAGGGTTAGGGTTAGGTTTAGCGTACGGGTTAGGGTTAGGGTTAGGTTTAGGGTACGTTTTAGGGTTAGCATACGTGTTAGGGTTAGGGTTAGGAAAGAGATAGGGTTAGGGTTAGGGTACGGGTTAGGGTTAGGGTACGGGTTAGGGTTAGGGTTAGAGTTAGGGTTAGCGTACGGGTTAGGGTTAGGGTTAGGGTTAGGGTTAGGGTTAGGGTACGGGTTAGGGTTAGGGTACGGGTTAGGGTTAGGTTTAGGGTTAGGGTTAGGGTTAGGAAAGGGTTAGTGTTAGGGTTAGGGTTAGGGTTAGGTTACGGGTTAAGGTTAGGGTTAGGGTACGGGTTAGGTTTAGTGTTAGGGTTAGGGTACGGGTTAGGGTTAGGGTTAGGGTTAGGGTTAGGGTTAGGTGTTAGGGGTTACGGTTAGGGTTATGATTAGGGTTAGGGTTAGGGTACGGGTTAGGGTACGGGTTAGGGTTAGGGTACGGGTTACGGTACGGTTTAGGGTACGGGTTAGGGCTAGGGTTAGGGATAGGGTTAGGTTATGGGTTAGGGTTAGGGTAGGGGTTAGTGTTAGGGTTAGGGTACGGGTTAGGTTTAGGGTACGGGTTAGGGTACGTGTTAGGGTTAGGGTACGGGTTAGGGTTAGGGTTAGGGGTTAGGGTTAGGGTTAGGGTTAGCGTACGGGTTAGGGTTAGGGTACGGCTTAGGGTTAGCGATAGGGTACGGGTTACAGTGAGGTTACGTGTTAGGGTTAGGGTTAGGGTACGTGTTAGGGTTAGGGTTAGGGGTTAGGGTTAGGGTTAGGGTACGGGTTGGGGTTAGGGTTAGGGTACGGGTTAGGGTTAGGGTACAGGTTAGGGTTAGGGTTAGGGTACAGGTATGGTTTAGGGTTAGGGGTTAGGGTTAGGGTTAGTGTAGGGTTAGGGTACGGGTTAGGGTTAGGGTACGTGTTAGGGTTAGGGTTAGGGTTAGGGTTAGGGTTAGGGTTAGCGTAACGTTTAGGGTTAGGGTTAGGGTTAGGGTTAGGTTTAGGTTTAGGGTACGGGTTAGGGTTAGGGTACGGGTTAGGGTTAGGTTACGGGTTAGGGTTAGGGTTAGGGTTAGGGTTAGGTTTAGGAAAGGGTTAGGGTTAGGGTTAGGATACGGGTTAGGGTTAGGTTTAGGGGTAGGGTTAGGGTTAGGGTACGGGTTAGGGTTAGGGTACGGGTTAAGGTTATGGTACGGGTTATGGTAGGGGTTAGCGATAGGGTTAGGGTACGGATTTGTTTAGGGTACAGGTTAGGGTTAGGTTTAGGGTTAGGTTTATGTTTAGGGTACGGGTTAGGGTTAGGGTTAGGGTTAGGGTTAGGGTACGGGTTAGGGTTAGGGTACGGGTTAGGGTACGTGTTAGGTTTAGGGTACGGGTTAGGGTTAGGGTACGGGTTAGGGTTAGGGTACGGGTTAGGGTTAGGATTAGGGTTAGGGTTAGGGTACGGGTTAGGTTTAGGGTACGGGTTAGGGTTAGGGTTAGGGTACGTGTTAGGGTTAGGGTTAGGGGTTAAGGTTAGGGTTAGTGTTAGGGTACGGGTTAGGGGTAGGGTACGGGCTAGGGTTAGGGTTAGGGTTAGGGTTAGAGTTAGGGTTAGCGTACGGGTTAGGGTTAGGGTTAGGGTAGAGTTAGGGTACGGGTTAGGGTTAGTGTACGGGTTAGGGTTAGGGTTAGGGTTAGGGTACGGGTTAGGGTTAGGGTTAGGTTTAGGTTACGGGTTAGGGTT
>JAVLSZ010000133.1:675000-730000 GCA_032313775.1 Urocyon cinereoargenteus | reverse complement strand
TAAGGATTAGGGTTAGGGTTAGGGTTAGTGTTAGGGTTAAATTACGGGTTAGGGTTAGGGTTAAGGTTAGGGTTAGGGTTAGGGTTTAGGGGTTAGTGTTAGGGTAAGGTTTAGGGTTAGGGTTAGGGTACGGGTTAGGGTACGAGTTAGGGTTAGGGTTAGGGTTGGGTACGGGTTAGTGTTAGGGTTAGGGTTCGGGTTGGGGTTAGGGTTAGGGTACGGGTTAGTGTTAGAGTTAGGTTTAGGGTACGGCTTAGCGTTAGGGTACGGGTTAAGATTAGGGTTAGGTTACGGGTCAGGGTTAGGGTTGGGGGTTAGGGTTAGGGTTAGTGTTAGGGTTAGGGTACGGGTTAGGTTACGGGTTAGGGTTAGGGTTAGGGTTAGGGTTAGCGTACGGGTTAGGGTTAGGGTTAGGGTTAGGGTATGGGTTAGGGTTAGGGTACGGGTTACGGTTAGGGTTAGGAAAGGTTTAGGGTTAGGGTAAGGGTACGGGTTAGGGTTAGGGTATGGGATAGGGTTAGGGTTAGGGTTAGGGTTAGGGTTAGGGTTAGGGTTAGCGTACGGGTTAGGGTTAGGGTTAGGGTATGGGTTAGATTTAGGGTTAGGGTTAGGTTTAGGGTACGGGTTAGGGTTAGCGTTAGGGTTAGGGGATAGGGGTTACGGTTAGGGTTATGGTTAGTGTTAGGGTTAGGGTACGGGTTAGGGTACGGGTTAGGGTTAGGGTTAGGTTTAGTGTTAGGGTACGGGTTAGTGTTAGGGTTAGGGTTAGGGTTAGGAAAGGGTTAGGGTTAGGGTTAGGGTACGGGTTAGGTTTAGGGTTAGGGTTAGGGTTAGGGTACGGGTTAGGTTTAGGGTATTGGTTAGGGTTAGGGTATGGTTTAGGGTACGGTTTAGGGTTAGGGTTCGGGTACGGGTTAGTGTTAGGGTTAGGGTTAGGGTACGGGTTAGGGTTAGTGTTAGGGTTAGGGTACGGGTTAGAGTTAGGGTTAGGTTTAGGGTTAGGGTTAGGGTACGGGTTAGGGTTAGGGTTAGGTTTAGTGTTAGGGTTAGGTTAAGGGTACGGGTTAGTGTTAGGGTTAGGGTTAGGTTTAGGGTACGGGTTAGGGTACGGGTTAGGGTACGGGTTAGGGTACGGGTTTGGGTTAAGGTTAGGGTTAGGGTTAGGGTAAGGGTTAGGGTACGGGTTAGGGTTAGGGTACGGGTTAGGTTAAGGGTACGGGTTAGGTTTAGGGGACAGGTTAGGGTTAGGGTTAGGGTTAGGAAATGGTTAGGGTTAGGGTTAGGGTTAGGGCACGGTTTAGGGTTAGGGTACCGGTTAAGGTTAGGGTACGGGTTAGGGTTAGGCTTAGCGTACGGGTTAGGGTTAGGGTTAGGGGTGAGTGTGTAGGGTTAGGGTTAGGGTACGGGTTAGTGTTAGGGTACGGGTTAGGGTTATGGTTAGGTTTAGGGTACGGGTTAGGGTTAGGGTACGGGTTAGGGTTAGGGTATGTGTTAGGGTACGGTTTAGGGTTAGGGTTAGGGTACGTGTTAGGGTTAGGGTTGGGTTAGGGTTAGGGTTAGGGTACGGGTTAGGGTTAGGGTACGGGTTAGGGTACGGGTTAGGGTTAGGGTTAGGTTTTGGGTTAGGGTACGGGTTAGGGTTAGGGTACGGATTAGGGTTAGGGTTAGGGTTAGTGTTAGGGTTAAAGTACGGTTTAGGGTTAGGGTTAAGGTTAGGGTTAGGGTTAGGGGTTAGGGGTTAGTGTTAGGGTAAGGGTTAAGGTTAGGGTTAGGGTACGGGTTAGGGTACGTGTTAGGTTTAGGGTTAGGGTTGGGTACGGGTTAGGGTTAGGGTTAGGGTTCGGGTTGGGGTTAGGTTTAGGGTACGGGTTAGTGTTAGAGTTAGGTTTAGGGTACGGGTTAGGGTTAGGGTACGGGTTAGGTTTAGGGTTAGGGTACGGGTCATGGTTAGGGTTGGGGGTTAGGGTTAGGGTTAGGGTTAGGGTTAGGGTTAGGGTACGTTTTAGGGTTAGGGTACGGGTTAGGGTTAGGGTTATGGTTAGGGTTAGCGTACGGGTTAGAGTTGGGGTTAGGGTTAGGGTACGGGTTAGGGTTAGGGTACGGGTTAGGGTTAGGGTTAGGAAAGATTTAGGGTTAGGGTTAGGGTACGGGTTAGGGTTAGGGTACGGGTTAGGGTTAGGGTTAGAGTTAGGGTTAGCGTACGGGTTAGGGTTAGGTTTAGGGTTAGGGTTAGGGTTAGTGTACGGGTTAGGGTTAGGGTACGGGTAAGGGTTAGGTTTAGGGTTAGGGTTAGGGTTAGGAAAGGGTTAGTGTTAGGGTTAGGGTTAGGGTTAGGGTTAGGGTACGGGTTAAGGTTAGGGTTAGGATACGGGTTAGGGTTAGGGTTAGGGTTAGGGTTAGGGTTAGGGTACGGGTACGGGTTAGGGTTAGGGTTAGGTTTATGGTTAGGGGTTAGGGGTTACGGTTAGGGTTATGGTTAGGGTTAGGGTTAGGGTACGGGTTAGTGTACGGGTTAGGGTTAGGGTTAGGTTTAGTGTTAGGGTACTGGTTAGTGTTAGGGTTAGGGTTAGGGTTAGGGTTAGGTTATGGGTTAGGGTACGGGTTAGGGTTAGGGTACGGGTTAGGGTTAGGGTTAGGGTTAGGGCACGGTTTAGGGTTAGGGTACCGGTTAGGTTTAGGGTACGGGTTAGGGTTAGGCTTAGCGTACGTGTTAGGGTTAGGTTTAGGGGTTAGGGTTAGGGTTAGGGTTAGGGTACGGGTTAGTGTTAGGGTACGGGTTAGGGTTAGGGTTAGGTTTAGGGTACGGGTTAGGGTTAGGGTACGGGTTAGGATTAGGGTTAGGGTACGGGTTAGGATTAGGGTTTGGGTTTAGGGTTAGGGTTAGGGTTAGGGTTAGGGTACGGATTACGTTTAGGGTATGGGTTAGGGTTAGGGTTAGGGTTACGGTTAGCGTACGGGTTAGGGTTAGGGTTAGGGTTAGGGTTAGGGTTAGGGTTAGGGTTAGGGTACGGGTTAGGGTTAGGGTACGGATTAGGGTTAGGGTAGGAAAGGTTTAGGGTTAGAGTTAGGGTACGGGTTAGGGTTAGGGTACGGGTTAGGGTTAGGGTTAGAGTTAGGGTTAGCGTACGGGTTAGGGTTAGGGTTAGGGTTAGGGTTAGGGTACGGGTTAGGGTTAGGGTTAGGGTTAGTGTTAGGGTTAGGAAAGGGTTAGTGTTAGTGTTAGGGTAGGGTTATGGTACGGTTTAAGGTTAGGGTTAGGGTACGGTTTAGGGTTAGGGTTAGGGTTAGGGTTAGGGTACGGGTTAGGGTTAGGGTTAGGGTTAGGGTTAGGGGTTAGGGGTTACGGTTAGGGTTATGGTTAGGGTTAGGTTTAGGGTACGGGTTAGGGTACGGGTTAGGGTTAGGGTTAGGTTTAGTGTTAGGGTACGGGTTAGGTTTAGGATACGGGTTAGGGTACGTTTTAGGGTTAGGGTACGGGTTAGGGTTAGGGTTAGGGGTTAGGGTTAGGGTTAGGGTACGGGTTAGGGTTAGAGTACGGCTTAGCGTTTGCGATAGGGTACGGGTTAGGGTGAGGGTACGGGTTAGGGTTAGGGTTAGGGTACGTGTTAGGGTTAGGGTTAGGGGTTAGGGTTAGGGTTAGGGTTAGCGTACGGGTTAGGGTTAGGGTTAGGGTTAGGGTACGGGTTAGGGTTAGGGTACGGGTTAGGGTTAGGGTTAGGGTACAGGTATGGTTTAGGGTTAGGGGTTAGGTTTAGGGTTAGGGTTAGGGTAGGGTTAGGGTATGGGTTAGGGTTAGGGTACGGGTTAGGGTTAGGGTTGGGTTAGGGTTAGGGTTAGCGTAACGGTTAGGGTTAGGTTTAGGGTTAGGGTTAGGTTTAGGTTTAGGGTACTGGTTAGGGTTAGGGGACGGGTTAGGGTTAGGGTACCTGTTAGGGTACGTGTTAGGGTTAGGGTTAGGTTTTGGAAAGGGTTAGGGTTAGGGTTAGGGTACGGGTTAGGGTTAGGTTTAGGGGTAGGGTTAGGGTTAGGGTACGGGTTAGGGTTAGGGTACGTGTTAGGGTTATGGTACGGGTTAGTGTACGGGTTAGCGATAGGGTTAGGGTACGGGTTTGTTTAGGGTACGGGTTAGGGTTAGGTTTATGGTTAGGGTTAGGTTTAGGGTACGGGTTAGGGTTAGGGTTAGGGTTAGGGTTAGGGTACGGGTTAGGGTACGGGTTAGGGTTAGGGTACGGGTTAGGGTACGGGTTAGGTTTAGGGTATGGGTTAGGGTTAGGGTATGGGTTAGGGTTAGGGTACGGGTTAGGGTTAGGGTACGGGTTAGGGTTAGGGTTAGGGTTAGGGTACGGTTTAGGGTTAGGGTACGGGTTAGGGTTAGGGTTTGGTTAGGTTTAGGGTTAGGAAAGGGTTAGTGTTAGCGTTAGGGTAGGGTTAGAGTACGGGTTAAGGTTAGGGTTAGGGTACGGGTTAGGGTTAGGGTTAGGGTAAGGGTTAGCGAACGGGTTAGGGTTAGGGTTAGGTTTAGGGTTAGGTTTAGGGTTAGGGTACGGGTTAGGGTTAGGGTACGGGTTAGGGTTAGTGTTAGGGTTAGGGTTAGGGTTAGGGTTAGGGTTAGGGTACGTGTTAGGGTTAGGGTTAGGGTTAGGGTTAGGTGTTAGGGGTTACGGTTAGGGTTATGGTTAGGTTTAGGTTTAGGGTACGGGTTAGGGTACGGGTTAGGGTTAGGGTAGGGGTAAGATTTAGGGTACGGGTTAGGGTTAGGGTACGGGTTAGGGTTAGGGTACGGGTTAGGGTTAGGGTACGGGTTATGGTTAGGGTACGGGTTAGGGTTAGGGTACGGGTTAGGGTTAGGGTTAGGGTTAGTGTACGGGTTAGGGTTAGGGTTAGGGTTAGGGTACGGGTTAGGGTTAGGTTTAGGGGTCAGGGTTAGGGTTAGGGTTAGGGTACGGGTTAGGGGTAGGGTACGGGTTAGGGTTAGGGTTAGGGTTAGGGTTAGAGTTAGGGTTAGCGTACGGGTTATGGTTAGGGTTAGGGTTAGGGTTAGGGTACGGGTTAGGATTAGGTTTAGGTTTAGGGTACGGTTTAGGGTTAGGGTTAGGGGTTAGGGTAGTGTACGTGTTAGGGTTGGGTTAGGGTTAGGGTACGGATTAGGGTTAGGGTTAGGGTTAGTGTTAGGGTTAAAGTACGGGTTAGGGTTAGGGTTAGGGTTAGGGTTAGGGGTTAGGGGTTAGTGTTAGGGTAAAGGTTAGGGTTAGGGTTAGGGTACGGGTTAGGGTACGAGTTAGGGTTAGGGTTAGGGTTGGGTACAGTTTAGGGTTAGTGTTAGGGTTCGGGTTGGGCTTAGGTTTAGGGTACGGGTTAGGGTTAGAGTTAGGGTTAGGGTAAGGTTAAGGTACGGCTTAGGGTTAGGGTTAGGGTTAAGGTTAGGTTTAGGGTAAGGGTTAGGGTACGGGTTAGGGTTAGGTTTAGGGTACGGGTTAGGGTTAGGGTTAGGGTAAGGGTTAGGGTTAGGGTACAGTTAGGGTATGGGTTAGGGTTAGGGTACGGGTTAGGGTACGGGTTAGGGTACGGGATAGGGTTAGGCTTAGCGTACGGGTTAGGGTTAGGGTTAGGGGTTAGGGTTAGGGTTAGGGTTAGGGTACGGGTTAGTGTTAGGGTACGGGTTAGGGTTAGGGTTTGGTTTAGGGTACGGGTTAGGTTTAGGGTACGGGTTAGGGTTAGGGTACGTGTTAGGGTACGGTTTAGGGTTAGGGTTAGGGTACGGGTTAGGGTTAGGGTTGGGTTAGGGTTAGGGTTAGGGTACGGGTTAGGATTAGGGTACGGGTTAGGGTACGGTTTAGGGTTAGGGTTAGGTTTTGCGTTAGGGTACGGGTTAGGGTTAGGGTACGGATTAGGGTTAGGGTTAGGGTTAGTGTTAGGTTTAAATACGGTTTAGGGTTAGGGTTAAGGTTAGGGTTAGGGTTAGGGGTTAGGGGTTAGTGTTAGGGTAAGGGTTAGGGTTAGGTTTAGGGTACGGGTTAGGGTACGAGTTAGGGTTAGGGTTAGGGTTGGATAAGTGTTAGTTTTAGGTTAGGGTTCGGGTTGGGGTTAGGGTTAGGGTACGGGTTAGGATTAGGGTTAGGGTACGGGTCAGGGTTAGGGTTGGGGGTTAGGGTTAGGGTTAGGGTTAGGTTTAGGGTACGGGTTAGGGTTAGGGTACGGTTTAGGGTTATGGTTAGGGTTAGGGTTAGCGTACGGGTTAGGGTTAGGGTTAGGGTTAGGGTACGGGTTAGGGTTAGGGTACGGGTTAGCGTTAGGTTTAGGAAAGAGTTAGGGTTAGGGTTAGGGTACGGGTTAGGGTTAGGGTATGGGTTAGGGTTAGGGTTAGAGTTAGGGTTAGCGTACGGGTTAGGGTTTGGGTTAGGTTTAGGGTTAGGGTACGGGTTAGGGTTAGGGTACGGGTTAGGGTTAGGTTTAGGGTTAGGGTTAGGGTTAGGAAAGGGTTAGTGTTAGGATTAGGGTTAGGGTTAGGGTACGGGTTAAGGTTAGGATTAAGGTACGTGTTAGGGTAGGGTTAGGGTTAGGGTACGGTTTAGGGTTAGGTTTGGGTTAGGGTTAGGGGTTAGGGGTTACGGTTAGGGTTATGGTTAGGGTTAGGGTTAGGGTACGGGTTAGGGTACGGGTTAGGGTTAGGGTTAGGTTTAGTGTTAGGGTACGGGTTAGTGTTAGGGTTAGGGTTAGGGTTAGGGTACGGGTTAGGGTACGGGTTAGGGTTAGGGTACGGGTTAGGGTTAGGGTTAGGGTTAGGGCACGGTTTAGGGTTAGGGTACCGGTGAGGGTTAGGGTACGGGTTAGGGTTAGGCTTAGCGTACCGGTTAGGGTTAGTGTTAGGGGTTAGGGTTAGGGTTAGGGTTAGGGTTAGGGTACGGGTTAGTGTTAGGTTATGTGTTAGGGTTAGGGTTAGGTTTAGGGTATGGGTTAGGGTTAGGGTATGGGTTAGGATTAGGGTTAGGGTACGGGTTAGGATTAGGGTTTGGGGTTAGGGTTAGGGTTAGGGTTAGGGTACGGGTTACGGTTAGGGTACGGGTTAGGGTTAGGGTTAGAGTTACGGTTAGCGTACGGGTTAGGGTTAGGGTTAGGGTTAGGGTTAGGGTACGGGTTAAGGTTAGGGTACGGATTAGGGTTAGGGTAGGAAAGGGTTAGGGTTAGGGTTAGGGTACAGGTTAGGGTTAGGGTACGGGTACGGGTTAGGGTTAGATTTAGGGTTAGCGTACGGGTTAGGGTTAGGGGTAGGGTTAGGGTTAGGGTTAGGGTACGGGTTAGGGTTAGGGTTAGGGTTAGGATTTGGGTTAGGGTTAGGAAAGGGTTAGTGTTAGGGTTAGGGTAGGGTTAGGGTACGGGTTAAGGTTAGGGTTAGGGTACGGGTTAGGGTTAGGGTTAGGGTTATGGTTAGGGTACGGGTTAAGGTTAGGGTTAGGGTTAGGGGTTAGGGGTTACGGTTAGGGTTATCGTTAGGGTTAGTGTTAGGGTACGGGTTAGGGTACGGGTTAGGGTTAGGGTTAGGTTTAGTGTTAGGGTATGGGTTAGTGTTAGGGTTAGGGTTAGGGTTAGGGTTAGGGTACGGGTTAGGGTACGGGTTAGGGTTAGGGTACGGGTTAGGGTTAGGGTTAAGGTTAGGTTTAGGAAAGGGTTAGGGTTAGGGTTAGGGTACGGGTTAGGTTTAGGTTTAGGGTTAGGGTTAGGGTATGGGTTAGGGTTAAGGTACGGGTTAGGGTTAGGGTACGTGTTAGGGTACGGTTTAGGGTTAGGTTTAGGGTACGGGTTAGGGTTAGGGTTGGGTTAGGGTTAGGGTTAGGGTACGGGTTAGGGTTAGGGTACGGGTTAGGGTGCGGGTTAGGGTTAGGGTTAGGTTTAGGGTTAGGGTACGGGTTAGGGTTAGGGTACGGATTAGGGTTAGGGTTAGGGTTAGTGTTAGGGTTAAAGTAGGGTTTAGGGTTAGGGTTAAGGTTAGGGTTAGGGTTAGGGGTTAGGAGTTAGTGTTAGGGTAAGGGTTAGGGTTAGGGTCAGGGTACGGGTTAGGGTAAGGGTTAGGGTTAGGGTTTGGGTTCGGGTTGGGGTTAGGGTTAGTGTACGGGTTAGTGTTAGAGTTAGGTTTAGGGTACGGGTTAGGGTTAGGGTACGGGTTAGGATTAGGGTTAGGTTACGGGTCAGGGTTAGGGTTGGGGGTTAGGGTTAGGGTTAGGGTTAGGGTTAGGGTTAGGGTACGGGTTAGGGTTAGGGTACGGGTTAGGGTTAGGGTTAGGGTTAGGGTTAGCGTACGGGTTAGGGTTAGGTTTAGGGTACGGGTTAGGGTTAGGGTACGGGTTACGGTTAGGGTTAGGAAAGGGTTAGGGTTAGAGTAAGGGTACGGGTTAGGGTTAGGGTACGGGTTAGGGTTAGGGTTAGGGTTAGGGTTAGGGTTAGGGTTAGCATACGGGTTAGGGTTAGGATTAGGGTACGGGTTAGGTTTAGGGTTAGGGTTAGGTTTGGGGTACGGGTTAGGGTTAGGGTTAGGGTTAGGGGATAGGGGTTACGGTTAGGGTTATGGGTAAGGTTAGCGTTAGGGTACGGGTTAGGGTACGGGTTAGTGTTAGGGTTAGGTTTAGTGTTATGGTACGGGTTAGTGTTAGGGTTAGGGTTAGGGTTAGGAAAGGGTTAGTGTTAGGGTTAGGGTACGGGTTAGGGTTAGGGTTAGGGTTAGGGTACGGGTTGGGTTAGGGTACGGGTTAGGTTTAGGGTTTGGGTTAGGGTACGGGTTAGGGTTAGGGTTCGGGTATGGGTTAGTGTTAGGGTTAGGGTTAGGGTACGGGTTAGGGTTAGTGTTAGGTTTAGGGTATGGGTTAGAGTTAGTTTTAGGTTTAGGGTTAGGGTTAGGGTACAGTTTAGGGTTAGGGTTAGGGTTAGTGTTAGGGTAAGGTTAAGGGTACGGGTTAGGGTTAGGGTTAGAGTTAGGTTTAGGGTACGGGTTAGGGTTAGGTTTAGGGTTAGGATTAGGGTACGGGTTTGGGTTAGGGTTAGGGTTAGGGTTAGGTTTAGGGTTAGTGTACGGGTTAGGGTTAGGGTACGGGTTAGGTTAAGGGTACAGGTTAGGGTTAGGGGACAGGTTAGGGTTAGGGTTAGGGTTAGGAAAGGGTTAGGGTTAGGGTTAGGGTACGGGTTAGGGTACGGGTTAGGGTTAGGGTTAGGGTTAGGGTTAGGGTACGGGTTAGGGTTAGGGTTAGGGTTAAGGTACGGGTTAGGTTTAAGGTTAGGGTACGGCTTAGGTTTAGGGTACGGGTTAGGGTACGTGTTAGGGTTAGGGTACGGTTTAGTGTTAGGGTTAGGGGTTAGGGTTAGGGTTAGGGTTAGGGTTAGGGTTAGGTTTAGGGTACGGGTTAGGTTTAGGGATAGGTACGGGTTAGGGTGAGGGTACGGGTTAGGGTTAGGGTACGGGTTAGGGTTAGGGTTAGGGTACGGGTTAGGGTTAGGGTTAGGGTTAAGGTTAGGGTTAGGGTACGGGTTAGGGTTAGGGTTACGGTTAGTGGTAGGGTTAGCGTACAGGTTAGGGTTAGGTTTCAGGTTAGGGTTAGGGTACGGTTTAGGGTTAGGGTACGGGTTAGTGTTAGGGTTAGGGTTAGGGTTAGGGTTAGCAAAGGGTTAGGGTTAGGGTTAGGGTTAGGGTACGTTTTAGGGTTAGGTTTAGGGTACGGGTTAGGGTTAGGGATAGGGTTAGGGTTAGGGTTATTGTTAGGGGTTAGGGGTTAGTTTTAGGGTTAGGGTTAGTGTTAGGGTACGGGTTAGGGTTAGGGTACGGGTTAGGGTTAGGTTTAGGGTTGGGTACAGTTTAGGGTTAGGGTTAGGGTTCGGGTTGGGGTTAGGGTTAGGGTACGTGTTAGGGTTAGGGTACGGGTTAGGGTTAGGGTTAGGGTTAGGGTTAGGGTACGGGTTAGGGTACGAGTTAGGGTTAGGGTTAGGGTTGGGTACAGTTTAGGGTTAGGGTTAGGGTTCGGGTTGGGGTTAGGGTTAGGGTACGGGTTAGGGTTAGGGTACGGGTTAGGGTTAGGGTTAGCGTACGGGTTAGGGTTAGGGTTAGGGTTAAGGTTAGGGTACGGGTTAGGGTTAGGGTACGGATTAGGGTTAGTGTAGGAAAGGTTTAGGGTTAGGGTTAGGGTACGGTTTAGGGTTAGGGTACGGGTTAGGGTTAGGGTTAGAGTTAGGGTTAGCGTACGGGTTAGGGTTAGGGTTAGGGTTAGGGTTAGGGTTAGGGTACGGGTTAGGGTTAGGGTTAGGGTTAGGGTTAGGGTTAGGGTTAGGGTTAGTTTTAGGAAAGGGTTAGTGTTAGGGTTAGGGTAGGGTTAGGGTACGGGTTAAGTTTAGGGTTAGGGTACGGGTTAGGGTTAGGGTTAGGGTTAGGGTTAGGGTACGGGTTAGGGTTAGGGTACGGGTTAGGGTACGGGTTAGAGTTAGGGTTAGGTTTAGTGTTAGGGTACGGGTTAGTGTTAGGGTTAGTTTTAGGGTTAGGGTTAGGGTACGTGTTAGGGTACGGGTTAGGGTTAGGGTACGGGTTAGGGTTAGGGTTAGGGTTAGTGTTAGGTTTAGGAAAGGGTTAGGGTTAGGGTTAGGGTACGGGTTAGGTTTAGGTTTAGGGTTAGGGTTAGGGTATGGGTTAGGGTTAAGGTACGGATTAGGTTTAGGGTACGTGTTAGGGTACGGGTTAGGGTTAGGGTTAGGGTACGGGTTAGGGTTAGGGTTGGGTTAGGATTAGGGTTAGGGTACGGGTTATGGTTAGGGTTAGGTTTAGGGTTAGGTTACGGGTTAGGGTTAGGGTACGGATTAGGGTTAGGTTTAGGGTTAGTGTTAGGGTTAAAGTACGGGTTAGGGTTAGGGTTAAGGTTAGGGTTAGGGTTAGGGGTTAGGGGTTAGTGTTAGGGTAAGGGTTAGGGTTAGGTTTAGGGTACGGTTAGGGTACGAGTTAGGGTTAGGGTTAGGGTTGGGTACGGTTTAGGGTTAGGGTTAGGGTTCGGGTTGGTGTTAGGGTTAGGGTACGGTTTAGTGTTAGAGTTAGGTTTAGGGTACGGGTTAGGGTTAGGGTTAGGTTTTGGGTTAGGGTTAAAGTACGGTTTAGGGTTAGGGTTAAGGTTAGGGTTAGGGTTAGGGGTTAGGGGTTAGTGTTAGGGAAAGGGTTAAGGTTAGGGTTAGGGTACGGGTTAGGTTACGTGTTAGGTTTAGGGTTAGGGTTGGGTACGGGTTAGGTTTAGGGTTAGGGTTCGGGTTGGGGTTAGGGTTAGGGTACGGGTTAGTGTTAGAGTTAGGTTTAGGGTACGGGTTAGGGTTAGGGTTAGGGTAAGGTTTAGGGTTAGGGTACGGGTTAGGGTTAGGGTACGGGTTAGGGTTAGGTTTAGGGTACTGGTTAGGGTTAGGGTTATTGTTAGGGGTTAGGGTTTAGTTTTAGGGTTAGGGTTAGTGTTAGGGTACGGGTTAGGGTTAGAGTACGGGTTAGGGTTAGGTTTAGGGATAGGGTTAGGGTACGGGTTAGGGTTAATGTACGGGTTAGCGTTAGGTTTAGTGTTAGGGTACGGGTTAGGGTTAGGGTTAGGGTACGGGTTAGGATTAGGGTTGGGTTAGGGTTACGGTTAGGGTTAGGGTACCGGTTACGGTTAGGGTACGGGTTAGGGTACGGGTTAGGGTTAAGGTTAGGGTTAGGGTTAGGGTACGAGTTAGGGTTAGGGTTAGGGTTAGGGTTAGGGTACTGGTTAGGGTTAGGGTTAGAGTACGGGTTAGGGTTAGCGTTAGGGGTTAGGGTTAGGGTATGGGTTAGGGTTAGGGTTAGGGTAAGGTTTAGGTTTAGGGTACCGGTTAGGGTTAGGGTTAGGGTTAGTGTTAGTGTTAAAGTACGGGTTAGGGTAGGGTTAGGGTTAGGGTTAGGGTTAAGGGTTAGGGGTTAGGGTTAGGGTTAGGATTAGGGTTAGGGTACGGGTTAGGGTACGAGTTAGGGTTAGGGTTAGGGTTAGGGTTAGGGTTAGGGTACGGGTTAGGGAAAGGGTTAGGGTACAGGTTAGGTTTGGGGTTAGGGTTAGGGTACGGGATAGGGTTAGGGTTAGGGTTAGGGTTAGTGTTAGGGTTAGGGTTAGGGTTAGGAAAGGGTTAGGGTTAGGGTTAGGGGTTAGGGGTTATGGTTACGGTTATGGTTAGGGTTAGGGTTAGTGTACGGGTTAGGGTACGGGTTAGAGTTAGGGTTAGGTTTAGTGTTAGGGTACGGGTTAGTGTTAGGGTTAGGGTTAGGGTTAGGGTACGGGTTAGGGTACGGGTTAGGGTTAGGTTACGGGTTAGGGTTAGGGTTAGGGTTAGGTTTAGGAAAGGGTTAGGGTTAGGGTTAGGGTACGGGTTAGGGTTAGGGTTAGGGTACGGGTTAGGGTTAGGGTTGTGTTAGGGTTAGGGTTAAGGTACGGGTTAGGTTTAGGGTACGGGTTAGGGTACGGGTTAGGGTTAGGGTTAGGATTAGGGTTAGGGTACCGGTTACGGTTAGGGTACGGATTAGGGTTAGGGTTAGGGTTAGGTTTGGGGTACGGGTTAGGGTTAGGGTTAGGGTTAGGGGATAGGGGTTACGGTTAGGGTTATGGGTAAGGTTAGCGTTAGGGTACGGGTTAGGGTACGGGTTAGTGTTAGGGTTAGGTTTAGTGTTATGGTACGGGTTAGTGTTAGGGTTAGGGTTAGGGTTAGGAAAGGGTTAGTGTTAGGGTTAGGGTACGGGTTAGGGTTAGGGTTAGGGTTAGGGTACGGGTTGGGTTAGGGTACGGGTTAGGTTTAGGGTTTGGGTTAGGGTACGGGTTAGGGTTAGGGTTCGGGTATGGGTTAGTGTTAGGGTTAGGGTTAGGGTACGGGTTAGGGTTAGTGTTAGGTTTAGGGTATGGGTTAGAGTTAGTTTTAGGTTTAGGGTTAGGGTTAGGGTACAGTTTAGGGTTAGGGTTAGGGTTAGTGTTAGGGTAAGGTTAAGGGTACGGGTTAGGGTTAGGGTTAGAGTTAGGTTTAGGGTACGGGTTAGGGTTAGGTTTAGGGTTAGGGTTAGGGTACGGGTTTGGGTTAGGGTTAGGGTTAGGGTTAGGTTTAGGGTTAGTGTACGGGTTAGGGTTAGGGTACGGGTTAGGTTAAGGGTACAGGTTAGGGTTAGGGGACAGGTTAGGGTTAGGGTTAGGGTTAGGAAAGGGTTAGGGTTAGGGTTAGGGTACGGGTTAGGGTACGGGTTAGGGTTAGGGTTAGGGTTAGGGTACGGGTTAGGGTTAGGGTTAGGGTTAAGGTACGGGTTAGGTTTAGGGTTAGGGTACGGCTTAGGTTTAGGGTACGGGTTAGGGTACGTGTTAGGGTTAGGGTACGGTTTAGTGTTAGGGTTAGGGGTTAGGGTTAGGGTTAGGGTTAGGGTTAGGGTTAGGTTTAGGGTACGGGTTAGGTTTAGGGATAGGTACGGGTTAGGGTGAGGGTACGGGTTAGGGTTAGGGTACGGGTTAGGGTTAGGTTAGGGTACGGGTTAGGTTTAGGGTTAGGGTTAAGGTTAGGGTTAGGGTACGGGTTAGGGTTAGGGTTACGGTTAGTGGTAGGGTTAGCGTACAGGTTAGGGTTAGGTTTCAGGTTAGGTTAGGGTACGGTTTAGGGTTAGGGTACGGGTTAGTGTTAGGGTTAGGGTTAGGGTTAGGGTTAGCAAAGGGTTAGGGTTAGGGTTAGGGTTAGGGTACGTTTAGGGTTAGGTTTAGGGTACGGGTTAGGGTTAGGGATAGGGTTAGGGTTAGGTTATTGTTAGGGGTTAGGGTTAGTTTAGGGTTAGGGTTAGTGTTAGGGTACGGGTTAGGGTAGGGTATGGGTTGGGTAGGTTTAGGGTTGGGTACAGTTTAGGGTTAGGGTTAGGGTTCGGGTTGGGGTTAGGGTTAGGGTACGTGTTAGGGTTAGGGTACGGGTTAGGGGTTAGGGTTAGGGTTAGGGTAGGGTACGGGTTAGGGTACGAGTTAGGGTAGGGTTAGGGTTGGGTACAGTTAGGGTTAGGGTTAGGGTCGGGTTGGGGTTAGGGTTAGGGTACGGGTTAGGGTTAGGGTACGGGTTAGGGTTAGGGTTAGCGTACGGGTTAGGGTTAGGGTTAGGGTTAAGGTTAGGGTACGGGTTAGGGTTAGGGTACGGATTAGGGTTAGTGCTAGGAAAGGTTTAGGGTTAGGGTTAGGGTACGGTTTAGGGTTAGGGTACGGGTTAGGGTTAGGTTAGAGTTAGGGTAGAGTTAGGGTTAGCGTACGGGTTAGGGTTAGGGGTTAGGGTTAGGGTTAGGGTTAGGGTACGGGTTAGGGTTAGGGTTAGGGTTAGGGTTAGGGTTAGGGTTAGGGTTAGTTTTAGGAAAGGGTTAGTGTTAGGGTTAGGGTAGGGTTAGGGTACGGGTTAAGTTTAGGGTTAGGGTACGGGTTAGGGTTAGGGTTAGGGTTAGGGTACGGGTTAGGGTTAGGGTACGGGTTAGGGTACGGGTTAGAGTTAGGGTTAGGTTTAGTGTTAGGGTACGGGTTAGTGTTAGGGTTAGTTTTAGGGTTAGGGTTAGGGTACGTGTTAGGGTACGGTAGGGTTAGGGTTAGGGTACGGGTTAGGGTTAGGGTTAGGGTTAGGGTTAGGTTTAGGAAAGGGTTAGGGTTAGGGTTAGGGTACGGGTTAGGTTTAGGTTTAGGGTTAGGGTTAGGGTATGGGTTAGGGTTAAGGTACGGATTAGGTTTAGGGTACGTGTTAGGGTACGGGTTAGGGTTAGGGTTAGGGTACGGGTTAGGGTTAGGGTTGGGTTAGGATTAGGGTTAGGGTACGGGTTATGGTTAGGGTTAGGTTTAGGGTTAGGTTACGGGTTAGGGTTAGGGTACGGATTAGGGTTAGGTTTAGGGTTAGTGTTAGGGTTAAAGTACGGGTTAGGGTTAGGGTTAAGGTTAGGGTTAGGGTTAGGGGTTAGGGGTTAGTGTTAGGGTAAGGGTTAGGGTTAGGTTTAGGGTACGGTTAGGGTACGAGTTAGGGTTAGGGTTAGGGTTGGGTACGGTTTAGGGTTAGGGTTAGGGTTCGGGTTGGTGTTAGGGTTAGGGTACGGTTTAGTGTTAGAGTTAGGTTTAGGGTACGGGTTAGGGTTAGGGTTAGGTTTTGGGTTAGGGTTAAAGTACGGTTTAGGGTTAGGGTTAAGGTTAGGGTTAGGGTTAGGGGTTAGGGGTTAGTGTTAGGGAAAGGGTTAAGGTTAGGGTTAGGGTACGGGTTAGGTTACGTGTTAGGTTTAGGGTTAGGGTTGGGTACGGGTTAGGTTTAGGGTTAGGGTTCGGGTTGGGGTTAGGGTTAGGGTACGGGTTAGTGTTAGAGTTAGGTTTAGGGTGTTAGGGTTAGGGTTAGGGTAAGGTTTAGGGTTAGGGTACGGGTTAGGGTTAGGGTACGGGTTAGGGTTAGGTTTAGGGTACTGGTTAGGGTTAGGGTTATTGTTAGGGGTTAGGGGTTAGTTTTAGGGTTAGGGTTAGTGTTAGGGTACGGGTTAGGGTTAGAGTACGGGTTAGGGTTAGGTTTAGGGATAGGGTTAGGGTACGGGTTAGGGTTAATGTACGGGTTAGCGTTAGGTTTAGTGTTAGGGTACGGGTTAGGGTTAGGGTTAGGGTACGGGTTAGGATTAGGGTTGGGTTAGGGTTACGGTTAGGGTTAGGGTACGGGTTACGGTTAGGGTACGGGTTAGGGTACGGGTTAGGGTTAAGGTTAGGGTTAGGGTTAGGGTACGAGTTAGGGTTAGGGTTAGGGTTAGGGTTAGGGTACTGGTTAGGGTTAGGGTTAGAGTACGGGTTAGGGTTAGCGTTAGGGGTTAGGGTTAGGGTATGGGTTAGGGTTAGGGTTAGGGTAAGGTTTAGGTTTAGGGTACCGGTTAGGGTTAGGGTTAGGGTTAGTGTTAGTGTTAAAGTACGGGTTAGGGTAGGGTTAGGGTTAGGGTTAGGGTTAAGGGTTAGGGGTTAGGGTTAGGGTTAGGATTAGGGTTAGGGTACGGGTTAGGGTACGAGTTAGGGTTAGGGTTAGGGTTAGGGTTAGGGTTAGGGTTAGGGTACGGGTTAGGGAAAGGGTTAGGGTACAGGTTAGGTTTAGGGTTAGGGTTAGGGTACGGGATAGGGTTAGGGTTAGGGTTAGGGTTAGTGTTAGGGTTAGGTTTAGGGTTAGGAAAGGGTTAGGGTTAGGGTTAGGGTTAGGGGTTATGGTTACGGTTATGGTTAGGGTTAGGGTTAGTGTACGGGTAGGGTACGGGTTAGAGTTAGGGTTAGGTTTAGTGTTAGGGTACGGGTTAGTGTTAGGGTTAGGGTTAGGGTTAGGGTACGGGTTAGGGTACGGGTTAGGGTTAGGTTACGGGTTAGGGTTAGGGTTAGGGTTAGGTTTAGGAAAGGGTTAGGGTTAGGGTTAGGGTACGGGTTAGGGTTAGGGTTAGGGTACGGGTTAGGGTTAGGGTTGTGTTAGGGTTAGGGTTAAGGTACGGGTTAGGTTTAGGGTACGGGTTAGGGTACGGGTTAGGGTTAGGGTTAGGATTAGGGTTAGGGTACCGGTTACGGTTAGGGTACGGATTAGGGTTAGGGTTAGGGTTAGTGTTAGGGTTAAAGTACGGTTTAGGGTTAGGGTTAAGGTTAGGGTTAGGGTTAGGGGTTAGGGGTTAGTGTTAGGGTAAGGATTAGGGTTAGGGTTAGGGTACAGGTTAGGGTACGAGTTAGGGTTAGTGTTAGGGTTGGGTACGGGTTAGGGTTAGGGTTAGGGTTCGGGTTGGGGTTAGGGTTAGGGTACGGGTTAGTGTTAGAGTTCGGTTTAGGGTACGGGTTAGGATTAGGGTACGGGTTAGGATTAGGGTTAGGGTACGGGTCAGGGTTAGGGTTGGGGGTTAGGGTTAGGGTTAGGGTTAGGGTTAGGGTTAGGGTACGTGTTAGGGTTAGGGTACGGGTTAGGGTTAGGTTTAGGGTTAGGGTTAGCGTATGGGTTAGGGTTAGGGTTAGGTTTAGGGTACGTTTTAGGGTTAGCGTACGGGTTAGGGTTAGGGTTAGGAAAGAGTTAGGGTTAGGGTTAGGGTACGGGTTAGGGTTAGGGTACGGGTTAGGGTTAGGGTTAGAGTTAGGGTTAGCGTACTTGTTAGGGTTAGGGTTAGGGTTAGGGTTAGGGTTAGGGTACGGGTTAGGGTTAGGGTACGGGTTAGGGTTAGGTTTAGGGTTAGGGTTAGGGTTAGAAAGGGTTAGTGTTAGGGTTAGGGTTAGGGTTAGGGTACGGGTTAAGGTTAGGGTTAGGGTACGGGTTAGGGTGCGGGTTAGGGTTAGGGTTAGGTTTAGGGTTAGGGTACGGGTTAGGGTTAGGGTACGGATTAGGGTTAGGGTTAGGGTTAGTGTTAGGGTTAAAGTAGGGTTTAGGGTTAGGGTTAAGGTTAGGGTTAGGGTTAGGGGTTAGGAGTTAGTGTTAGGGTAAGGGTTAGGGTTAGGGTCAGGGTACGGGTTAGGGTAAGGGTTAGGGTTAGGGTTTGGGTTCGGGTTGGGGTTAGGGTTAGTGTACGGGTTAGTGTTAGAGTTAGGTTTAGGGTACGGGTTAGGGTTAGGGTACGGGTTAGGATTAGGGTTAGGTTACGGGTCAGGGTTAGGGTTGGGGGTTAGGTTAGGGTTAGGGTTAGGGTTAGGGTTAGGGTACGGGTTAGGGTTAGGGTACGGGTTAGGGTTAGGGTTAGGGTTAGGGTTAGCGTACGGGTTAGGGTTAGGTTTAGGGTACGGGTTAGGGTTAGGGTACGGGTTACGGTTAGGGTTAGGAAAGGGTTAGGGTTAGAGTAAGGGTACGGGTTAGGGTTAGGGTACGGGTTAGGGTTAGGGTTAGGGTTAGGGTTAGGGTTAGGGTTAGCATACGGGTTAGGGTTAGGATTAGGGTACGGGTTAGGTTTAGGGTTAGGGTTAGGTTTGGGGTACGGGTTAGGGTTAGGGTTAGGGTTAGGGGATAGGGGTTACGGTTAGGGTTATGGGTAAGGTTAGCGTTAGGGTACGGGTTAGGGTACGGGTTAGTGTTAGGGTTAGGTTTAGTGTTATGGTACGGGTTAGTGTTAGGGTTAGGGTTAGGGTTAGGAAAGGGTTAGTGTTAGGGTTAGGGTACGGGTTAGGGTTAGGGTTAGGGTTAGGGTACGGGTTGGGTTAGGGTACGGGTTAGGTTTAGGGTTTGGGTTAGGGTACGGGTTAGGGTTAGGGTTCGGGTATGGGTTAGTGTTAGGGTTAGGGTTAGGGTACGGGTTAGGGTTAGTGTTAGGTTTAGGGTATGGGTTAGAGTTAGTTTTAGGTTTAGGGTTAGGGTTAGGGTACAGTTTAGGGTTAGGGTTAGGGTTAGTGTTAGGGTAAGGTTAAGGGTACGGGTTAGGGTTAGGGTTAGAGTTAGGTTTAGGGTACGGGTTAGGGTTAGGTTTAGGGTTAGGGTTAGGGTACGGGTTTGGGTTACGGTTAGGGTTAGGGTTAGGTTTAGGGTTAGTGTACGGGTTAGGGTTAGGGTACGGGTTAGGTTAAGGGTACAGGTTAGGGTTAGGGGACAGGTTAGGGTTAGGGTTAGGGTTAGGAAAGGGTTAGGGTTAGGGTTAGGGTACGGGTTAGGGTACGGGTTAGGGTTAGGGTTAGGGTTAGGGTACGGGTTAGGGTTAGGGTTAGGGTTAAGGTACGGGTTAGGTTTAGGGTTAGGGTACGGCTTAGGTTTAGGGTACGGGTTAGGGTACGTGTTAGGGTTAGGGTACGGTTTAGTGTTAGGGTTAGGGGTTAGGGTTAGGGTTAGGGTTAGGGTTAGGGTTAGGTTTAGGGTACGGGTTAGGTTTAGGGATAGGTACGGGTTAGGGTGAGGGTACGGGTTAGGGTTAGGGTACGGGTTAGGGTTAGGGTTAGGGTACGGGTTAGGGTTAGGGTTAGGGTTAAGGTTAGGGTTAGGGTACGGGTTAGGGTTAGGGTTACGGTTAGTGGTAGGGTTAGCGTACAGGTTAGGGTTAGGTTTCAGGTTAGGGTTAGGGTACGGTTTAGGGTTAGGGTACGGGTTAGTGTTAGGGTTAGGGTTAGGGTTAGGGTTAGCAAAGGGTTAGGGTTAGGGTTAGGGTTAGGGTACGTTTTAGGGTTAGGTTTAGGGTACGGGTTAGGGTTAGGGATAGGGTTAGGGTTAGGGTTATTGTTAGGGGTTAGGGGTTAGTTTTAGGGTTAGGGTTAGTGTTAGGGTACGGGTTAGGGTTAGGGTACGGGTTAGGGTTAGGTTTAGGGTTGGGTACAGTTTAGGGTTAGGGTTAGGGTTCGGGTTGGGGTTAGGGTTAGGGTACGTGTTAGGGTTAGGGTACGGGTTAGGGTTAGGGTTAGGGTTAGGGTTAGGGTACGGGTTAGGGTACGAGTTAGGGTTAGGGTTAGGGTTGGGTACAGTTTAGGGTTAGGGTTAGGGTTCGGGTTGGGGTTAGGGTTAGGGTACGGGTTAGGGTTAGGGTACGGGTTAGGGTTAGGGTTAGCGTACGGGTTAGGGTTAGGGTTAGGGTTAAGGTTAGGGTACGGGTTAGGGTTAGGGTACGGATTAGGGTTAGTGTAGGAAAGGTTTAGGGTTAGGGTTAGGGTACGGTTTAGGGTTAGGGTACGGGTTAGGGTTAGGGTTAGAGTTAGGGTTAGCGTACGGGTTAGGGTTAGGGTTAGGGTTAGGGTTAGGGTTAGGGTACGGGTTAGGGTTAGGGTTAGGGTTAGGGTTAGGGTTAGGGTTAGGGTTAGTTTTAGGAAAGGGTTAGTGTTAGGGTTAGGGTAGGGTTAGGGTACGGGTTAAGTTTAGGGTTAGGGTACGGGTTAGGGTTAGGGTTAGGGTTAGGGTACGGGTTAGGGTTAGGGTACGGGTTAGGGTACGGGTTAGAGTTAGGGTTAGGTTTAGTGTTAGGGTACGGGTTAGTGTTAGGGTTAGTTTTAGGGTTAGGGTTAGGGTACGTGTTAGGGTACGGGTTAGGGTTAGGGTACGGGTTAGGGTTAGGGTTAGGGTTAGTGTTAGGTTTAGGAAAGGGTTAGGGTTAGGGTTAGGGTACGGGTTAGGTTTAGGTTTAGGGTTAGGGTTAGGGTATGGGTTAGGGTTAAGGTACGGATTAGGTTTAGGGTACGTGTTAGGGTACGGGTTAGGGTTAGGGTTAGGGTACGGGTTAGGGTTAGGGTTGGGTTAGGATTAGGGTTAGGGTACGGGTTATGGTTAGGGTTAGGTTTAGGGTTAGGTTACGGGTTAGGGTTAGGGTACGGATTAGGGTTAGGTTTAGGGTTAGTGTTAGGGTTAAAGTACGGGTTAGGGTTAGGGTTAAGGTTAGGGTTAGGGTTAGGGGTTAGGGGTTAGTGTTAGGGTAAGGGTTAGGGTTAGGTTTAGGGTACGGTTAGGGTACGAGTTAGGGTTAGGGTTAGGGTTGGGTACGGTTTAGGGTTAGGGTTAGGGTTCGGGTTGGTGTTAGGGTTAGGGTACGGTTTAGTGTTAGAGTTAGGTTTAGGGTACGGGTTAGGGTTAGGGTTAGGTTTTGGGTTAGGGTTAAAGTACGGTTTAGGGTTAGGGTTAAGGTTAGGGTTAGGGTTAGGGGTTAGGGGTTAGTGTTAGGGAAAGGGTTAAGGTTAGGGTTAGGGTACGGGTTAGGTTACGTGTTAGGTTTAGGGTTAGGGTTGGGTACGGGTTAGGTTTAGGGTTAGGGTTCGGGTTGGGGTTAGGGTTAGGGTACGGGTTAGTGTTAGAGTTAGGTTTAGGGTACGGGTTAGGGTTAGGGTTAGGGTAAGGTTTAGGGTTAGGGTACGGGTTAGGGTTAGGGTACGGGTTAGGGTTAGGTTTAGGGTACTGGTTAGGGTTAGGGTTATTGTTAGGGGTTAGGGTTTAGTTTTAGGGTTAGGGTTAGTGTTAGGGTACGGGTTAGGGTTAGAGTACGGGTTAGGGTTAGGTTTAGGGATAGGGTTAGGGTACGGGTTAGGGTTAATGTACGGGTTAGCGTTAGGTTTAGTGTTAGGGTACGGGTTAGGGTTAGGGTTAGGGTACGGGTTAGGATTAGGGTTGGGTTAGGGTTACGGTTAGGGTTAGGGTACGGGTTACGGTTAGGGTACGGGTTAGGGTACGGGTTAGGGTTAAGGTTAGGGTTAGGGTTAGGGTACGAGTTAGGGTTAGGGTTAGGGTTAGGGTTAGGGTACTGGTTAGGGTTAGGGTTAGAGTACGGGTTAGGGTTAGCGTTAGGGGTTAGGGTTAGGGTATGGGTTAGGGTTAGGGTTAGGGTAAGGTTTAGGTTTAGGGTACCGGTTAGGGTTAGGGTTAGGGTTAGTGTTCAGTGTTAAAGTACGGGTTAGGGTAGGGTTAGGGTTAGGGTTAGGGTTAAGGGTTAGGGGTTAGGGTTAGGGTTAGGATTAGGGTTAGGGTACGGGTTAGGGTACGAGTTAGGGTTAGGGTTAGGGTTAGGGTTAGGGTTAGGGTACGGGTTAGGGAAAGGGTTAGGGTACAGGTTAGGTTTAGGGTTAGGGTTAGGGTACGGGATAGGGTTAGGGTTAGGGTTAGGGTTAGTGTTAGGGTTAGGGTTAGGGTTAGGAAAGGGTTAGGGTTAGGGTTAGGGGTTAGGGGTTATGGTTACGGTTATGGTTAGGGTTAGGGTTAGTGTACGGGTTAGGGTACGGGTTAGAGTTAGGGTTAGGTTTAGTGTTAGGGTACGGGTTAGTGTTAGGGTTAGGGTTAGGGTTAGGGTACGGGTTAGGGTACGGGTTAGGGTTAGGTTACGGGTTAGGGTTAGGGTTAGGGTTAGGTTTAGGAAAGGGTTAGGGTTAGGGTTAGGGTACGGGTTAGGGTTAGGGTTAGGGTACGGGTTAGGGTTAGGGTTGTGTTAGGGTTAGGGTTAAGGTACGGGTTAGGTTTAGGGTACGGGTTAGGGTACGGGTTAGGGTTAGGGTTAGGATTAGGGTTAGGGTACCGGTTACGGTTAGGGTACGGATTAGGGTTAGGGTTAGGGTTAGGTTTGGGGTACGGGTTAGGGTTAGGGTTAGGGTTAGGGGATAGGGGTTACGGTTAGGGTTATGGGTAAGGTTAGCGTTAGGGTACGGGTTAGGGTACGGGTTAGTGTTAGGGTTAGGTTTAGTGTTATGGTACGGGTTAGTGTTAGGGTTAGGGTTAGGGTTAGGAAAGGGTTAGTGTTAGGGTTAGGGTACGGGTTAGGGTTAGGGTTAGGGTTAGGGTACGGGTTGGGTTAGGGTACGGGTTAGGTTTAGGGTTTGGGTTAGGGTACGGGTTAGGGTTAGGGTTCGGGTATGGGTTAGTGTTAGGGTTAGGGTTAGGGTACGGGTTAGGGTTAGTGTTAGGTTTAGGGTATGGGTTAGAGTTAGTTTTAGGTTTAGGGTTAGGGTTAGGGTACAGTTTAGGGTTAGGGTTAGGGTTAGTGTTAGGGTAAGGTTAAGGGTACGGGTTAGGGTTAGGGTTAGAGTTAGGTTTAGGGTACGGGTTAGGGTTAGGTTTAGGGTTAGGGTTAGGGTACGGGTTTGGGTTAGGGTTAGGGTTAGGGTTAGGTTTAGGGTTAGTGTACGGGTTAGGGTTAGGGTACGGGTTAGGTTAAGGGTACAGGTTAGGGTTAGGGGACAGGTTAGGGTTAGGGTTAGGGTTAGGAAAGGGTTAGGGTTAGGGTTAGGGTACGGGTTAGGGTACGGGTTAGGGTTAGGGTTAGGGTTAGGGTACGGGTTAGGGTTAGGGTTAGGGTTAAGGTACGGGTTAGGTTTAGGGTTAGGGTACGGCTTAGGTTTAGGGTACGGGTTAGGGTACGTGTTAGGGTTAGGGTACGGTTTAGTGTTAGGGTTAGGGGTTAGGGTTAGGGTTAGGGTTAGGGTTAGGGTTAGGTTTAGGGTACGGGTTAGGTTTAGGGATAGGTACGGGTTAGGGTGAGGGTACGGGTTAGGGTTAGGGTACGGGTTAGGGTTAGGGTTAGGGTACGGGTTAGGGTTAGGGTTAGGGTTAAGGTTAGGGTTAGGGTACGGGTTAGGGTTAGGGTTACGGTTAGTGGTAGGGTTAGCGTACAGGTTAGGGTTAGGTTTCAGGTTAGGGTTAGGGTACGGTTTAGGGTTAGGGTACGGGTTAGTGTTAGGGTTAGGGTTAGGGTTAGGGTTAGCAAAGGTTAGGGTTAGGGTTAGGGTTAGGGTACGTTTTAGGGTTAGGTTTAGGGTACGGGTTAGGGTTAGGGATAGGGTTAGGGTTAGGGTTATTGTTAGGGGTTAGGGGTTAGTTTTAGGGTTAGGGTTAGTGTTAGGGTACGGGTTAGGGTTAGGGTACGGGTTAGGGTTAGGTTTAGGGTTGGGTACAGTTTAGGGTTAGGGTTAGGGTTCGGGTTGGGGTTAGGGTTAGGGTACGTGTTAGGGTTAGGGTACGGGTTAGGGTTAGGGTTAGGGTTAGGGTTAGGGTACGGGTTAGGGTACGAGTTAGGGTTAGGGTTAGGGTTGGGTACAGTTTAGGGTTAGGGTTAGGGTTCGGGTTGGGGTTAGGGTTAGGGTACGGGTTAGGGTTAGGGTACGGGTTAGGGTTAGGGTTAGCGTACGGGTTAGGGTTAGGGTTAGGGTTAAGGTTAGGGTACGGGTTAGGGTTAGGGTACGGATTAGGGTTAGTGTAGGAAAGGTTTAGGGTTAGGGTTAGGGTACGGTTTAGGGTTAGGGTACGGGTTAGGGTTAGGGTTAGAGTTAGGGTTAGCGTACGGGTTAGGGTTAGGGTTAGGGTTAGGGTTAGGGTTAGGGTACGGGTTAGGGTTAGGGTTAGGGTTAGGGTTAGGGTTAGGGTTAGGGTTAGTTTTAGGAAAGGGTTAGTGTTAGGGTTAGGGTAGGGTTAGGGTACGGGTTAAGTTTAGGGTTAGGGTACGGGTTAGGGTTAGGGTTAGGGTTAGGGTACGGGTTAGGGTTAGGGTACGGGTTAGGGTACGGGTTAGAGTTAGGGTTAGGTTTAGTGTTAGGGTACGGGTTAGTGTTAGGGTTAGTTTTAGGGTTAGGGTTAGGGTACGTGTTAGGGTACGGGTTAGGGTTAGGGTACGGGTTAGGGTTAGGGTTAGGGTTAGGGTTAGGTTTAGGAAAGGGTTAGGGTTAGGGTTAGGGTACGGGTTAGGTTTAGGTTTAGGGTTAGGGTTAGGGTATGGGTTAGGGTTAAGGTACGGATTAGGTTTAGGGTACGTGTTAGGGTACGGGTTAGGGTTAGGGTTAGGGTACGGGTTAGGGTTAGGGTTGGGTTAGGATTAGGGTTAGGGTACGGGTTATGGTTAGGGTTAGGTTTAGGGTTAGGTTACGGGTTAGGGTTAGGGTACGGATTAGGGTTAGGTTTAGGGTTAGTGTTAGGGTTAAAGTACGGGTTAGGGTTAGGGTTAAGGTTAGGGTTAGGGTTAGGGGTTAGGGGTTAGTGTTAGGGTAAGGGTTAGGGTTAGGTTTAGGGTACGGTTAGGGTACGAGTTAGGGTTAGGGTTAGGGTTGGGTACGGTTTAGGGTTAGGGTTAGGGTTCGGGTTGGTGTTAGGGTTAGGGTACGGTTTAGTGTTAGAGTTAGGTTTAGGGTACGTAGGGTACGGGTTAGGGTTAGGGTTAGGTTTTGGGTTAGGGTTAAAGTACGGTTTAGGGTTAGGGTTAAGGTTAGGGTTAGGGTTAGGGGTTAGGGGTTAGTGTTAGGGAAAGGGTTAAGGTTAGGGTTAGGGTACGGGTTAGGTTACGTGCGGGTTAGGGTTGGGTACGGGTTAGGTTTAGGGTTAGGGTTCGGGTTGGGGTTAGGGTTAGGGTACGGGTTAGTGTTAGAGTTAGGTTTAGGGTACGGGTTAGGGTTAGGGTTAGGGTAAGGTTTAGGGTTAGGGTACGGGTTAGGGTTAGGGTACG
Organism: Urocyon cinereoargenteus; assembly: GCA_032313775.1. NCBI lineage: Eukaryota > Metazoa > Chordata > Mammalia > Carnivora > Canidae > Urocyon > Urocyon cinereoargenteus. Next base: position 705,168 of record JAVLSZ010000133.1, on the reverse strand, counting down.
GGTTAGGGTTAGGTTTAGGGTACTGGTTAGGGTTAGGGTTATTGTTAGGGGTTAGGGGTTAGTTTTAGGGTTAGGGTTAGTGTTAGGGTACGGGTTAGGGTTAGAGTACGGGTTAGGGTTAGGTTTAGGGATAGGGTTAGGGTACGGGTTAGGGTTAATGTACGGGTTAGCGTTAGGTTTAGTGTTAGGGTACGGGTTAGGGTTAGGGTTAGGGTACGGGTTAGGATTAGGGTTGGGTTAGGGTTACGGTTAGGGTTAGGGTACGGGTTACGGTTAGGGTACGGGTTAGGGTACGGGTTAGGGTTAAGGTTAGGGTTAGGGTTAGGGTACGAGTTAGGGTTAGGGTTAGGGTTAGGGTTAGGGTACTGGTTAGGGTTAGGGTTAGAGTACGGGTTAGGGTTAGCGTTAGGGGTTAGGGTTAGGGTATGGGTTAGGGTTAGGGTTAGGGTAAGGTTTAGGTTTAGGGTACCGGTTAGGGTTAGGGTTAGGGTTAGTGTTAGTGTTAAAGTACGGGTTAGGGTAGGGTTAGGGTTAGGGTTAGGGTTAAGGGTTAGGGGTTAGGGTTAGGGTTAGGATTAGGGTTAGGGTACGGGTTAGGGTACGAGTTAGGGTTAGGGTTAGGGTTAGGGTTAGGGTTAGGGTACGGGTTAGGGAAAGGGTTAGGGTACAGGTTAGGTTTAGGGTTAGGGTTAGGGTACGGGATAGGGTTAGGGTTAGGGTTAGGGTTAGTGTTAGGGTTAGGGTTAGGGTTAGGAAAGGGTTAGGGTTAGGGTTAGGGGTTAGGGGTTATGGTTACGGTTATGGTTAGGGTTAGGGTTAGTGTACGGGTTAGGGTACGGGTTAGAGTTAGGGTTAGGTTTAGTGTTAGGGTACGGGTTAGTGTTAGGGTTAGGGTTAGGGTTAGGGTACGGGTTAGGGTACGGGTTAGGGTTAGGTTACGGGTTAGGGTTAGGGTTAGGGTTAGGTTTAGGAAAGGGTTAGGGTTAGGGTTAGGGTACGGGTTAGGGTTAGGGTTAGGGTACGGGTTAGGGTTAGGGTTGTGTTAGGGTTAGGGTTAAGGTACGGGTTAGGTTTAGGGTACGGGTTAGGGTACGGGTTAGGGTTAGGGTTAGGATTAGGGTTAGGGTACCGGTTACGGTTAGGGTACGGATTAGGGTTAGGGTTAGGGTTAGTGTTAGGGTTAAAGTACGGTTTAGGGTTAGGGTTAAGGTTAGGGTTAGGGTTAGGGGTTAGGGGTTAGTGTTAGGGTAAGGATTAGGGTTAGGGTTAGGGTACAGGTTAGGGTACGAGTTAGGGTTAGTGTTAGGGTTGGGTACGGGTTAGGGTTAGGGTTAGGGTTCGGGTTGGGGTTAGGGTTAGGGTACGGGTTAGTGTTAGAGTTCGGTTTAGGGTACGGGTTAGGATTAGGGTACGGGTTAGGATTAGGGTTAGGGTACGGGTCAGGGTTAGGGTTGGGGGTTAGGGTTAGGGTTAGGGTTAGGGTTAGGGTTAGGGTACGTGTTAGGGTTAGGGTACGGGTTAGGGTTAGGTTTAGGGTTAGGGTTAGCGTATGGGTTAGGGTTAGGGTTAGGTTTAGGGTACGTTTTAGGGTTAGCGTACGGGTTAGGGTTAGGGTTAGGAAAGAGTTAGGGTTAGGGTTAGGGTACGGGTTAGGGTTAGGGTACGGGTTAGGGTTAGGGTTAGAGTTAGGGTTAGCGTACTTGTTAGGGTTAGGGTTAGGGTTAGGGTTAGGGTTAGGGTACGGGTTAGGGTTAGGGTACGGGTTAGGGTTAGGTTTAGGGTTAGGGTTAGGGTTAGAAAGGGTTAGTGTTAGGGTTAGGGTTAGGGTTAGGGTACGGGTTAAGGTTAGGGTTAGGGTACGGGTTAGGGTTAGGGTTAGGGTTAGGGTACGGGTTAGGGTTAGGGTTAGGGTTAGGGTTAGGGTTAGGCGATAGGGTTTACGGTTAGGGTTATGGTTAGTGTTAGGGTTAGGGTACGGGTTAGGGTACGGGTTAGGGTTAGGGTTAGGTTTAGTGTTCGGGTACGGGTTAGTGTTAGGGTTAGGGTTAGGGTTAGGAAAGGGTTAGGGTTAGGGATAGGGTACGGGTTAGGTTTAGGGTTAGGGTTAGGGTTAGGGTACAGGTTAGGTTTAGGGTACGGGTTAGGGTTAGGGTATGGTTTAGGGTACGGTTTAGGGTTAGGGTTCTGGTACGGGTTAGTGTTAGGGTTAGGGTTAGGGTACGGGTTAGGGTTAGTGTTAGGGTTAGGGTACGGGTTAGAGTTAGGGTTAGGTTTAGGGTTAGGGTTAGGGTACGGGTTAGGGTTAGGGTTAGGTTTAGTGTTAGGGTTAGGTTAAGGGTACGGGTTAGTGTTAGGGTTAGGGTTAGGTTTAGGGTACGGGTTAGGGTACGGGTTAGGGTTAGGGTTAGGGTACGGGTTTGGGTTAAGGTTAGGGTTAGGGTTAGGGTAAGGGTTAGGGTACGGGTTAGGGTTAGGGTACGGGTTAGGTTAAGGGTACGGGTTAGGGTTAGGGGACAGGTTAGGGTTAGGGTTAGGGTTAGGAAATGGTTAGGGTTAGGGTTAGGGTTAGGGCACGGTTTAGGGTTAGGGTACCGGTTAGGGTTAGGGTACGGGTTAGGGTTAGGCTTAGCGTACGGGTTAGGGTTAGGGTTAGGGGTTAGGGTGTAGGGTTAGGGTACGGGTTAGGGTTAGGGTACGGGTTAGGGTTAGGGTTAGGTTTAGCGTACGGGTTAGGGTTAGGGTTAGGTTTAGGGTACGTTTTAGGGTTAGCGTACGGGTTAGGGTTAGGGTTAGGAAAGAGATAGGGTTAGGGTTAGGGTACGGGTTAGGGTTAGGGTACGGGTTAGGGTTAGGGTTAGAGTTAGGGTTAGCGTACGGGTTAGGGTTAGGGTTAGGGTTAGGGTTAGGGTTAGGGTACGGGTTAGGGTTAGGGTACGGGTTAGGGTTAGGTTTAGGGTTAGGGTTAGGGTTAGGAAAGGGTTAGTGTTAGGGTTAGGGTTAGGGTTAGGGTACGGGTTAAGGTTAGGGTTAGGGTACGGGTTAGGGTTAGTGTTAGGGTTAGGGTACGGGTTAGGGTTAGGGTTAGGGTTAGGGTTAGGGTTAGGGGTTAGGGGTTACGGTTAGGGTTATGATTAGGGTTAGGGTTAGGGTACGGGTTAGGGTACGGGTTAGGGTTAGGGTACGGGTTACGGTACGGTTTAGGGTACGGGTTAGGGCTAGGGTTAGGGTTAGGGTTAGGTTATGGGTTAGGGTTAGGGTAGGGGTTAGGGTTAGGGTTAGGGTACGGGTTAGGTTTAGGGTACGGGTTAGGGTACGTGTTAGGGTTAGGGTACGGGTTAGGGTTAGGGTTAGGGGTTAGGGTTAGGGTTAGGGTTAGCGTACGGGTTAGGGTTATGGTACGGCTTAGGGTTAGCGATAGGGTACGGGTTAGAGTGAGGTTACGTGTTAGGGTTAGGGTTAGGGTACGTGTTAGGGTTAGGGTTAGGGGTTAGGGTTAGGGTTAGGGTACGGGTTAGGGTTAGGGTTAGGGTACGGGTTAGGGTTAGGGTACAGGTTAGGGTTAGGTTTAGGGTACAGGTATGGTTTAGGGTTAGGGGTTAGGGTTAGGGTTAGTGTAGGGTTAGGGTACGGGTTAGGGTTAGGGTACGTGTTAGGGTTAGGGTTAGGGTTAGGGTTAGGGTTAGGGTTAGCGTAACGTTTAGGGTTAGGGTTAGGGTTAGGGTTAGGTTTAGGTTTAGGGTACGGGTTAGGGTTAGGGTACGGGTTAGGGTTAGGTTACGGGTTAGGGTTAGGGTTAGGGTTAGGGTTAGGGTTAGGTTTAGGAAAGGGTTAGGGTTAGGGTTAGGGTACGGGTTAGGGTTAGGTTTAGGGGTAGGGTTAGGGTTAGGGTACGGGTTAGGGTTAGGGTACGGGTTAAGGTTATGGTACGGGTTATGGTACGGGTTAGCGATAGGGTTAGGGTACGGATTTGTTTAGGGTACCGGTTAGGGTTAGGTTTAGGGTTAGGGTTAGGTTTAGGGTACGGGTTAGGGTTAGGGTTAGGGTTAGGGTACGGGTTAGGGTACGGGTTAGGGTTAGGGTACGGGTTAGGGTACGTGTTAGGTTTAGGGTACGGGTTAGGGTTAGGGTACGGGTTAGGGTTAGGGTACGGGTTAGGGTTAGGATTAGGGTTAGGGTTAGGGTACGGGTTAGGTTTAGGGTACGGGTTAGGGTTAGGGTTAGGGTACGTGTTAGGGTTAGGGTTAGGGGTTAAGTTTAGGGTTAGTGTTAGGGTACGGGTTAGGGGTAGGGTACGGGCTAGGGTTAGGGTTAGGGTTAGGGTTAGAGTTAGGGTTAGCGTACGGGTTAGGGTTAGGGTTAGGGTAGAGTTAGGGTACGGGTTAGGGTTAGTGTACGGGTTAGGGTTAGGGTTAGGGTTAGGGTACGGGTTAGGGTTAGGGTTAGGTTTAGGGTACGGGTTAGGTTTAGGGTTAGGTGTTAGGGTAGTGTACGGGTTAGGGTTAGGTTTAGGGTTAGGGAACGGATTAGGGTTAGGGTTAGGGTTAGTGTTAGGGTTAAAGTATGTGTTAGGGTTAGGGTTAGGGTTAGGGTTAGGGGTTAGGGGTTAGTGTTAGGGTAAGGGTTAGGGTTAGGGTTAGGGTACGGGTTAGGGTACGAGTTACGGTTAGTGTTAGGGTTGGGTACAGTTTAGGGTTAGGGTTAGTGTTCGGGTTGGGGTTAGGGTTAGGGTACGGGTTAGGGTTAGAGTTAGGGTTAGGGTAAGGGTTAGGGTACGGGTTAGGGTTAGGGTTAGGGTTAGAGTTAGGTTTAGGGTACGGGTTATGGTTAGGGTTAGGGTTAGGTTTAGGGTACGGGTTAGGGTTAGGGTTAGGGTAAGCGTTAGGTTTAGGGTACGGGTTAGGGTAAGGGTTAGGGTTAGGGTACGGGTTAGGGTTAGGTTTAGGGTTAGGGTTAGGGTTAGGGTTAGGGCACGGTTTAGGGTTAGGGTTCCGGTTAGGGTAAGGGGATGGGTTAGGGTTAGGCTTAGCGTACGGGTTAGGGTTAGGGTTAGGGGTTAGGTTTAGGGTTAGGTTTAGGGTACGGGTTAGTGTTAGGGTACGGGTTAGGGTTAGGGTTAGGTTTAGGGTAAGGGTTAGGGTTAGGGTACGGGTTAGGTTTAGGTTTAGGGCGCGGGTTAGAGTTAGGGTTTGGGGTTAGGGTTAGGGTTAGGGTTAGGGTTAGGGTTAGGGTACGGGTTAGGGTTAGGGTACGGGTTAGGGTTAGGTTTAGGGTTACGGTTAGCGTACGGGTTAGGGTTAGGTTTAGGGTTAGGGTTAGGGTACGGATTAGGGTTAGGGTAGGAAAGGGTAAGGGTTAGGTTTAGGGTACGGGTTAGGGTTAGGGTACAGGTTAGGGTTAGGGTTATTGTTAGGGTTAGCGTACGGGTTAGGGTTAGGGTTAGGGTTAGTGTACGGGTTAGTGTTAGGGTTAGGTTTTAGGGTTAGGTTTAGGGTACGGGTTAGGGTATGGGTTAGGGTTAAAGTACGGGTTAGGGTTAGGGTTAAGGTTAGGGTTAGGGTTAGGGGTTAGGGGTTAGTGTTAGTGTAAGGGTTAGGGTTAGGTTTAGGGTACGGGTTAGGGTACGGGTTAGGGTTAGGGTTAGGTTTAGTGTTAGGGTACGGATTAGTGTTAGGGTTAGGTTTAGGTTTAGGGTTAGGGTACGGGTTAGGGTACGGGTTAGGGTTAGGGTACGGGTTAGGGTTAGGGTTAGGGTTAGGGTTAGGTTTAGGAAAGGGTTAGGGTTATGGTTAGGGTACGGGTTAGGTTTAGGTTTAGGGTTAGGGTTAGGGTATGGGTTAGGGTTAAGGTACGGGTTAGGGTTAGGGTACGTGTTAGGGTACGGGTTAGGGTTAGGGTTAGGGTACGGGTTAGGGTTAGGGTTGGTTTAGGGTTTGGGTTAGGGAACGGGTTAGGGTTAGGGTACGGGTTAGGGTACGGGTTAGGTTTAGGTTTAGGGTTAGGGTACTGGTTAGGGTTAGGGTAAGGATTAGGGTTAGAGTTAGGGTTAGTGTTAGGGTTAAATTACGGGTTAGGGTTAGGGTTAAGGTTAGGGTTAGGGTTAGGGTTTAGGGGTTAGTGTTAGGGTAAGGTTTAGGGTTAGGGTTAGGGTACGGGTTAGGGTACGAGTTAGGGTTAGGGTTAGGGTTGGGTACGGGTTAGTGTTAGGGTTAGGGTTCGGGTTGGGGTTAGGGTTAGGGTACGGGTTAGTGTTAGAGTTAGGTTTAGGGTACGGCTTAGCGTTAGGGTACGGGTTAAGATTAGGGTTAGGTTACGGGTCAGGGTTAGGGTTGGGGGTTAGGGTTAGGGTTAGGGTTAGGGTTAGGGTACGGGTTAGGTTACGGGTTAGGGTTAGGGTTAGGGTTAGGGTTAGCATACGGGTTAGGGTTAGGGTTAGGGTTAGGGTATGGGTTAGGGTTAGGGTACGGGTTACGGTTAGGGTTAGGAAAGGTTTAGGGTTAGGGTAAGGGTACGGGTTAGGGTTAGGGTATGGGATAGGGTTAGGGTTAGGGTTAGGGTTAGGGTTAGGGTTAGCGTACGGGTTAGGGTTAGGGTTAGGGTATGGGTTAGATTTAGGGTTAGGGTTAGGTTTAGGGTACGGGTTAGGGTTAGGGTTAGGGTTAGGGGATAGGGGTTACGGTTAGGGTTATGGTTAGTGTTAGGGTTAGGGTACGGGTTAGGGTACGGGTTAGGGTTAGGGTTAGGTTTAGTGTTAGGGTACGGGTTAGTGTTAGGGTTAGGGTTAGGGTTAGGAAAGGGTTAGGGTTAGGGTTAGGGTACGGGTTAGGTTTAGGGTTAGGGTTAGGGTTAGGGTACGGGTTAGGTTTAGGGTATTGGTTAGGGTTAGGGTATGGTTTAGGGTACGGTTTAGGGTTAGGGTTCGGGTACGGGTTAGTGTTAGGGTTAGGGTTAGGGTGCGGGTTAGGTTTAGTGTTAGGGTTAGGGTACGGGTTAGAGTTAGGGTTAGGTTTAGTGTTAGGGTTAGGTTAAGGGTACGGGTTAGTGTTAGGGTTAGGGTTAGGTTTAGGGTACGGGTTAGGGTACGGGTTAGGGTTAGGGTTAGGGTACGGGTTTGGGTTAAGGTTAGGGTTAGGGTTAGGGTAAGGGTTAGGGTACGGGTTAGGGTTAGGGTACGGGTTAGGTTAAGGGTACGGGTTAGGGTTAGGGGACAGGTTAGGGTTAGGGTTAGGGTTAGGAAATGGTTAGAGTTAGGGTTAGGGTTAGGGCACGGTTTAGGGTTAGGGTACCGGTTAAGGTTAGGGTACGGGTTAGGGTTAGGCTTAGCGTACGGGTTAGGGTTAGGGTTAGGGGTGAGTGTGTAGGGTTAGGGTTAGGGTACGGGTTAGTGTTAGGGTACGGGTTAGGGTTATGGTTAGGTTTAGGGTACGGGTTAGGGTTAGGGTACGGGTTAGGGTTAGGGTATGTGTTAGGGTACGGTTTAGGGTTAGGGTTAGGGTACGTGTTAGGGTGAGGGTTGGGTTAGGGTTAGGGTTAGGGTACGGGTTAGGGTTAGGGTACGGGTTAGGGTACGGGTTAGGGTTAGGGTTAGGTTTTGGGTTAGGGTACGGGTTAGGGTTAGGGTACGGATTAGGGTTAGGGTTAGGGTTAGTGTTAGGGTTAAAGTACGGTTTAGGGTTAGGGTTAAGGTTAGGGTTAGGGTTAGGGGTTAGGGGTTAGTGTTAGGGTAAGGGTTAAGGTTAGGGTTAGGGTACGGGTTAGGGTACGTGTTAGGTTTAGGGTTAGGGTTGGGTACGGGTTAGGGTTAGGGTTAGGGTTCGGGTTGGGGTTAGGGTTAGGGTACGGGTTAGTGTTAGAGTTAGGTTTAGGGTACGGGTTAGGGTTAGGGTACGGGTTAGGTTTAGGGTTAGGGTACGGGTCATGGTTAGGGTTGGGGGTTAGGGTTAGGGTTAGGGTTAGGGTTAGGGTTAGGGTACGTTTTAGGGTTAGGGTACGGGTTAGGGTTAGGGTTATGGTTAGGGTTAGCGTACGGGTTAGAGTTGGGGTTAGGGTTACGGTACGGGTTAGGGTTAGGGTACGGGTTAGGGTTAGGGTTAGGAAAGATTTAGGGTTAGGGTTAGGGTACGGGTTAGGGTTAGGGTAAGGGTTAGGGTTAGGGTTAGAGTTAGGGTTAGCGTACGGGTTAGGGTTAGGTTTAGGGTTAGGGTTAGGGTTAGTGTACGGGTTAGGGTTAGGGTACGGGTTACGGTTAGGTTTAGGGTTAGGGTTAGGGTTAGGAAAGGGTTAGTGTTAGGGTTAGGGTTAGGGTTAGGGTTAGGGTACGGGTTAAGGTTAGGTTTAGGATACGGGTTAGGGTTAGGGTTAGGGTTAGGGTTAGGGTTAGGGTACGGGTACGGGTTAGGGTTAGGGTTAGGGTTATGGTTAGGGGTTAGGGGTTACGGTTAGGGTTATGGTTAGGGTTAGGTTTAGGGTACGGGTTAGTGTACGGGTTAGGGTTAGGGTTAGGTTTAGTGTTAGGGTACTGGTTAGTGTTAGGGTTAGGGTTAGGGTTAGGGTTAGGTTATGGGTTAGGGTACGGGTTAGGGTTAGGGTACGGGTTAGGGTTAGGGTTAGGGTTATGGCATGGTTTAGGGTTAGGGTACCGGTTAGGTTTAGGGTACGGGTTAGGGTTAGGCTTAGCGTACGTGTTAGGGTTAGGGTTAGGGGTTAGGGTTAGGGTTAGGTTTAGGGTACGGGTTAGTGTTAGGGTACGGGTTAGGGTTAGGGTTAGGTTTAGGGTACGGGTTAGGGTTAGGGTACGGGTTAGGATTAGGGTTAGGGTACGGGTTAGGATTAGGGTTTGGGTTTAGGGTTAGGGTTAGGGTTAGGGTTAGGGTACGGATTACGTTTAGGGTATGGGTTAGGGTTAGGGTTAGGGTTACGGTTAGCATACGGGTTAGGGTTAGGGTTAGGGTTAGGGTTAGGGTTAGGGTTAGGGTACGGGTTAGGGTTAGGGTACGGATTAGGGTTAGGGTAGGAAAGGTTTAGGGTTAGAGTTAGGGTACGGGTTAGGGTTAGGGTACGGGTTAGGGTTAGGGTTAGAGTTAGGGTTAGCGTACGGGTTAGGGTTAGGGTTAGGGTTAGGGTTAGGGTACGGGTTAGGGTTAGGGTTAGGGTTAGTGTTAGGGTTAGGAAAGGGTTAGTGTTAGTGTTAGGGTAGGGTTAGGGTACGGTTTAAGGTTAGGGTTAGGGTACGGTTTAGGGTTAGGGTTAGGGTTAGGGTTAGGGTACGGGTTAGGGTTAGTGTTAGGCTTAGGGTTAGGGGTTAGGGGTTACGGTTAGGGTTATGGTTAGGGTTAGGTTTAGGGTACGGGTTAGGGTACGGGTTAGGGTTAGGGTTAGGTTTAGTGTTAGGGTACGGGTTAGGTTTAGGATACGGGTTAGGGTACGTTTTAGGGTTAGGGTACGGGTTAGGGTTAGGGTTAGGGGTTAGGGTTAGGGTTAGGGTACGGGTTAGGGTTAGAGTACGGCTTAGCGTTTGCGATAGGGTACGGGTTAGGGTGAGGGTACGGGTTAGGGTTAGGGTTAGGGGACGTGTTAGGGTTAGGGTTAGGGGTTAGGGTTAGGGTTAGGGTTAGCGTACGGGTTAGGGTTAGGGTTAGGGTTAGGGTACGGGTTAGGGTTAGGGTACGGGTTAGGGTTAGGGTTAGGGTACAGGTATGGTTTAGGGGTAGGGGTTAGGTTTAGGGTTAGGGTTAGTGTAGGGTTAGGGTATGGGTTAGGGTTAGGGTACGGGTTAGGGTTAGGGTTGGGTTAGGGTTAGGGTTAGCGTAACGGTTAGGGTTAGGTTTAGGGTTAGGGTTAGGTTTAGGTTTAGGGTACTGGTTAGGGTTAGGGGACGGGTTAGGGTTAGGGTACGGGTTAGGGTACGTGTTAGGATTAGGGTTAGGTTTTGGAAAGGGTTAGGTTTAGGGTTAGGGTACGGGTTAGGGTTAGGTTTAGGGGTAGGGTTAGGGTTAGGGTACGGGTTAGGGTTAGGGTACGTGTTAGGGTTATGGTACGGGTTAGTGTACGGGTTAGCGATAGGGTTAGGGTACGGGTTTGTTTAGGGTACGGGTTAGGGTTAGGTTTATGGTTAGGGTTAGGTTTAGGGTACGGGTTAGGGTTAGGGTTAGGGTTAGGGTTAGGGTACGGGTTAGGGTACGGGTTAGGGTTAGGGTACGGGTTAGGGTACGGGTTAGGTTTAGGGTATGGGTTAGGGTTAGGGTACGGGTTAGGGTTAGGGTACGGGTTAGGGTTAGGGTACGGGTTAGGGTTAGGGTTAGGGTTAGGGTACGGTTTAGGGTTAGGGTACGGGTTAGGGTTAGGGTTTGGTTAGGTTTAGGGTTAGGAAAGGGTTAGTGTTAGCGTTAGGGTAGGGTTAGAGTACGGGTTAAGGTTAGGGTTAGGGTACGGGTTAGGGTTAGGGTTAGGGTAAGGGTTAGCGAACGGGTTAGGGTTAGGGTTAGGTTTAGGGTTAGGTTTAGGGTTAGGGTACGGGTTAGGGTTAGGGTACGGGTTAGGGTTAGTGTTAGGGTTAGGGTTAGGGTTAGGGTTAGGGTTAGGGTTAGGGTACGTGTTAGGGTTAGGGTTAGGGTTAGGGTTAGGTGTTAGGGGTTACGGTTAGGGTTATGGTTAGGTTTAGGTTTAGGGTACGGGTTAGGGTACGGGTTAGGGTTAGGGTAGGGGTAAGATTTAGGGTACGGGTTAGGGTTAGGGTACGGGTTAGGGTTAGGGTACGGGTTAGGGTTAGGGTACGGGTTATGGTTAGGGTACGGGTTAGGGTTAGGGTACGGGTTAGGGTTAGGGTTAGGGTTAGTGTACGGGTTAGGGTTAGGGTTAAGGTTAGGGTACGGGTTAGGGTTAGGGTTAGGGGTCAGGGTTAGGGTTAGGGTTAGGGTACGGGTTAGGGGTAGGGTACGGGTTAGGGTTAGGGTTAGGGTTAGGGTTAGAGTTAGGGTTAGCGTACGGGTTATGGTTAGGGTTAGGGTTAGGGTTAGGGTTAGGGTACGGGTTAGGATTAGGTTTAGGTTTAGGGTACGGGTTAGGGTTAGGGTTAGGGGTTAGGGTAGTGTACGGGTTAGGGTTGGGTTAGGGTTAGGGTACGGATTAGGGTTAGGGTTAGGGTTAGTGTTAGGGTTAAAGTACGGGTTAGGGTTAGGGTTAGGGTTAGGGTTAGGGGTTAGGGGTTAGTGTTAGGGTAAAGGTTAGGGTTAGGGTTAGGGTACGGGTTAGGGTACGAGTTAGGGTTAGGGTTAGGGTTGGGTACAGTTTAGGGTTAGTGTTAGGGTTCGGGTTGGGCTTAGGTTTAGGGTACGGGTTAGGGTTAGAGTTAGGGTTAGGGTAAGGTTTAGGGTACGGCTTAGGGTTAGGGTTAGGGTTAAGGTTAGGTTTAGGGTAAGGGTTAGGGTACGGGTTAGGGTTAGGTTTAGGGTACGGGTTAGGGTTAGGGTTAGGGTAAGGGTTAGGGTTAGGGTACGGTTAGGGTACGGGTTAGGGTTAGGGTACGGGTTAGGGTACGGGTTAGGGTACGGGATAGGGTTAGGCTTAGCGTACGGGTTAGGGTTAGGGTTAGGGGTTAGGGTTAGGGTTAGGGTTAGGGTACGGGTTAGTGTTAGGGTACGGGTTAGGGTTAGGGTTTGGTTTAGGGTACGGGTTAGGTTTAGGGTACGGGTTAGGGTTAGGGTACGTGTTAGGGTACGGTTTAGGGTTAGGGTTAGGGTACGGGTTAGGGTTAGGGTTGGGTTAGGGTTAGGGTTAGGGTACGGGTTAGGGTTAGGGTACGGGTTAGGGTACGGGTTAGAGTTAGGGTTAGGTTTTGCGTTAGGGTACGGGTTAGGGTTAGGGTACGGATTAGGGTTAGTGTTAGGGTTAGTGTTAGGTTTAAATACGGTTTAGGGTTAGGGTTAAGGTTAGGGTTAGGGTTAGGGGTTAGGGGTTAGTGTTAGGGTAAGGGTTAGGGTTAGGTTTAGGGTACGGGTTAGGGTACGAGTTAGGGTTAGGGTTAGGGTTGGATAAGTGTTAGTGTTAGGTTAGGGTTCGGGTTGGGGTTTGGGTTAGGGTACGGGTTAGGATTAGGGCTAGGGTACGGGTCAGGGTTAGGGTTGGGGGTTAGGGTTAGGGTTAGGGTTAGGTTTAGGGTACGGGTTAGGGTTAGGGTACGGTTTAGGGTTATGGTTAGGGTTAGGGTTAGCGTACGGGTTAGGGTTAGGGTTAGGGTTAGGGTACGGGTTAGGGTTAGGGTACGGGTTAGCGTTAGGGTTAGGAAAGAGTTAGGGTTAGGGTTAGGGTACGGGTTAGGGTTAGGGTATGGGTTAGGGTTAGGGTTAGAGTTAGGGTTAGCGTACGGGTTAGGGTTTGGGTTAGGTTTAGGGTTAGGGTACGGGTTAGGGTTAGGGTACGGGTTAGGGTTAGGTTTAGGGTTAGGATTAGGGTTAGGAAAGGGTTAGTGTTAGGATTAGGGTTAGGGTTAGGGTACGGGTTAAGGTTAGGATTAAGGTACGTTTTAGGGTAGGGTTAGGGTTAGGGTACGGTTTAGGGTTAGGTTTGGGTTAGGGTTAGGGGTTAGGGGTTACGGTTAGGGTTATGGTTAGGGTTAGGGTTAGGGTACGGGTTAGGGTACGGGTTAGGGTTAGGGTTAGGTTTAGTGTTAGGGTACGGGTTAGTGTTAGGGTTAGGGTTAGGGTTAGGGTACGGGTTAGGGTACGGTTTAGGGTTAGGGTACGGGTTAGGGTTAGGGTTAGGGTTAGGGCACGGTTTAGGGTTAGGGTACCGGTGAGGGTTAGGGTACGGGTTAGGGTTAGGCTTAGCGTACGGGTTAGGGTTAGTGTTAGGGGTTAGGGTTAGGGTTAGGGTTAGGGTTAGGGTACGGGTTAGTGTTAGGTTATGGGTTAGGGTTAGGGTTAGGTTTAGGGTATGGGTTAGGGTTAGGGTATGGGTTAGGATTAGGGTTAGGGTACGGGTTAGGATTAGGGTTTGGGGTTAGGGTTAGGGTTAGGGTTAGGGTACGGGTTACGGTTAGGGTACGGGTTAGGGTTAGGGTTAGAGTTACGGTTAGCGTACGGGTTAGGGTTAGGGTTAGGGTTAGGGTTAGGGTACGGGTTAAGGTTAGGGTACGGATTAGGGTTAGGGTAGGAAAGGGTTAGGGTTAGGGTTAGGGTACAGGTTAGGGTTAGGGTACGGGTACGGGTTAGGGTTAGAGTTAGGGTTAGCGTACGGGTTAGGGTTAGGGGTAGGGTTAGGGTTAGGGTTAGGGTACGGGTTAGGGTTAGGGTTAGGGTTAGGATTTGGGTTAGGGTTAGGAAAGGGTTAGTGTTAGGGTTAGGGTAGGGTTAGGGTACGGGTTAAGGTTAGGGTTAGGGTACGGGTTAGGGTTAGGGTTAGGGTTATGGTTAGGGTACGGGTTAAGGTTAGGGTTAGGGTTAGGGGTTAGGGGTTACGGTTAGGGTTATCGTTAGGGTTAGTGTTAGGGTACGGGTTAGGGTACGGGTTAGGGTTAGGGTTAGGTTTAGTGTTAGGGTATGGGTTAGTGTTAGGGTTAGGGTTAGGGTTAGGGTTAGGGTACGGGTTAGGGTACGGGTTAGGGTTAGGGTACGGGTTAGGGTTAGGGTTAAGGTTAGGTTTAGGAAAGGGTTAGGGTTAGGGTTAGGGTACGGGTTAGGTTTAGGTTTAGGGTTAGGGTTAGGGTATGGGTTAGGGTTAAGGTACGGGTTAGGGTTAGGGTACGTGTTAGGGTACGGTTTAGGGTTAGGTTTAGGGTACGGATTAGGGTTAGGGTTGGGTTAGGGTTAGGGTTAGGGTACGGGTTAGGGTTAGGGTACGGGTTAGGGTGCGGTTTAGGGTTAGGGTTAGGTTTAGGGTTAGGGTACGGGTTAGGGTTAGGGTACGGATTAGGGTTAGGGTTAGGGTTAGTGTTAGGGTTAAAGTAGGGTTTAGGGTTAGGGTTAAGTTTAGGGTTAGGGTTAGGGGTTAGGAGTTAGTGTTAGGGTAAGGGTTAGGGTTAGGGTTAGGGTACGGGTTAGGGTAAGGGTTAGGGTTAGGGTTTGGGTTCGGGTTGGGGTTAGGGTTAGTGTACGGGTTAGTGTTAGAGTTAGGTTTAGGGTACGGGTTAGGGTTAGGGTACGGGTTAGGGTTAGGGTTAGGTTACGGGTCAGGGTTAGGGTTGGGGGTTAGGGTTAGGATTAGGGTTAGGGTTAGGGTTAGGGTACGGGTTAGGGTTAGGGTACGGGTTAGGGTTAGGGTTAGGGTTAGGGTTAGCGTACGGGTTAGGGTTAGGTTTAGGGTACGGGTTAGGGTTAGGGTACGGGTTACGGTTAGGGTTAGGAAAGGGTTAGGGTTAGAGTAAGGGTACGGGTTAGGGTTAGGGTACGGGTTAGGGTTAGGGTTAGGGTTAGGGTTAGGGTTAGCATACGGGTTAGGGTTAGGATTAGGGTACGGGTTAGGTTTAGGGTTAGGGTTAGGTTTGGGGTACGGGTTAGGGTTAGGGTTAGGGTTAGGGGATAGGGGTTACGGTTAGGGTTATGGGTAAGGTTAGCGTTAGGGTACGGGTTAGGGTACGGGTTAGTGTTAGGGTTAGGTTTAGTGTTATGGTACGGGTTAGTGTTAGGGTTAGGGTTAGGGTTAGGAAAGGGTTAGTGTTAGGGTTAGGGTACGGGTTAGGGTTAGGGTTAGGGTTAGGGTACGGGTTGGGTTAGGGTACGGGTTAGGTTTAGGGTTTGGGTTAGGGTACGGGTTAGGGTTAGGGTTCGGGTATGGGTTAGTGTTAGGGTTAGGGTACGGGTTAGGGTTAGTGTTAGGTTTAGGGTATGGGTTAGAGTTAGTTTTAGGTTTAGGGTTAGGGTTAGGGTACAGTTTAGGGTTAGGGTTAGGGTTAGTGTTAGGTTAAGGTTAAGGGTACGGGTTAGGGTTAGGGTTAGAGTTAGGTTTAGGGTACGGGTTAGGGTTAGGTTTAGGGTTAGGGTTAGGGTACGGGTTTGGGTTAGGGTTAGGGTTAGGGTTAGGTTTAGGGTTAGTGTACGGGTTAGGGTTAGGGTACGGGTTAGGTTAAGGGTACAGGTTAGGGTTAGGGGACAGGTTAGGGTTAGGGTTAGGGTTAGGAAAGGGTTAGGGTTAGGGTTAGGGTACGGGTTAGGGTACGGGTTAGGGTTAGGGTTAGGGTTAGGGTTAGGGTACGGGTTAGGGTTAGGGTTAGGGTTAAGGTACGGGTTAGGTTTAGGGTTAGGGTACGGCTTAGGTTTAGGGTACGGGTTAGGGTACGTGTTAGGGTTAGGGTACGGTTTAGTGTTAGGGTTAGGGGTTAGGGTTAGGGTTAGGGTTAGGGTTAGGGTTAGGTTTAGGGTACGGGTTAGGTTTAGGGATAGGTACGGGTTAGGGTGAGGGTACGGTTTAGGGTTAGGGTACGGGTTAGGGTTAGGGTTAGGGTACGGGTTAGGGTTAGGGTTAGGGTTAAGGTTAGGGTTAGGGTACGGGTTAGGGTTAGGGTTAGGGTACGGGTTAGGGTTAGGGTTAGGGTTAAGGTTAGGGTTAGGGTACGGTTTAGGGTTAGGGTACGGGTTAGTGTTAGGGTTAGGGTTCGGGTTAGGGTTAGCAAAGGGTTAGGGTTAGGGTTAGGGTTAGGGTTAGGGTACGTTTTAGGGTTAGGTTTAGGGTACGGTTTAGGGTTAGGGATAGGGTTAGGGTTAGGGTTATTGTTAGGGGTTAGGGGTTAGTTTTAGGGTTAGGGTTAGTGTTAGGGTACGGGTTAGGGTTAGGGTACGGGTTAGGGTTAGGTTTAGGGTTGGGTACAGTTTAGGGTTAGGGTTAGGGTTCGGGTTGGGGTTAGGGTTAGGGTACGTGTTAGGGTTAGGGTAGGGGTTAGTGTTAGGGTTAGGGTTAGGGTTAGGGTACGGGTTAGGGTACGAGTTAGGGTTAGGGTTAGGGTTGGGTACAGTTTAGGGTTAGGGTTAGGGTTCGGGTTGGGGTTAGGGTTAGGGTACGGGTTAGGGTTAGGGTACGGGTTAGGGTTAGGGTTAGCGTACGGGTTAGGGTTAGGGTTAGGGTTAAGGTTAGGGTACGGGTTAGGGTTAGGGTACGGATTAGGGTTAGTGTAGGAAAGGTTTAGGGTTAGGGTTAGGGTACGGTTTAGGGTTAGGGTACGGGTTAGGGTTAGGGTTAGAGTTAGGGTTTGCGTACGGGTTAGGGTTAGGGTTAGGGTTAGGGTTATGGTTAGGGTTAGGGTACGGGTTAGGGTTAGGGTTAGGGTTAGGGTTAGGGTTAGGGTTAGTTTTAGGAAAGGGTTAGTGTTAGGGTTAGGGTAGGGTTAGGGTACGGGTTAAGTTTAGGGTTAGGGTACGGGTTAGGGTTAGGGTTAGGGTTAGGGTAAGGGTTAGGGTTAGGGTACGGTTTAGGGTACGGGTTAGAGTTAGGGTTAGGTTTAGTGTTAGGGTACGGGTTAGTGTTAGGGTTAGTTTTAGGGTTAGGGTTAGGGTACGGGTTAGGGTACGTGTTAGGGTTAGGGTACGGGTTAGGGTTAGGGTTAGGGTTAGGGTTAGGTTTAGGAAAGGGTTAGGGTTAGTGTTAGGGTACGGGTTAGGTTTAGGTTTAGGGTTAGGGTTAGGGTATGGATTAGGGTTAAGGTACGGGTTAGGTTTAGGGTACGTGTTAGGGTACGGGTTAGGGTTAGGGTTAGGGTACGGGTTAGGGTTAGGGTTGGGTTAGGATTAGGGTTAGGGTACGGGTTATGGTTAGGGTTAGGTTTAGGGTTAGGGTACGGGTTAGGGTTAGGGTACGGATTAGGGTTAGGTTTAGGGTTAGTGTTAGGGTTAAAGTACGGGTTAGGGTTAGGGTTAAGGTTAGGGTTAGGGTTAGGGGTTAGGGGTTAGTGTTAGGGTAAGGGTTAGGGTTAGGTTTAGGGTACGGTTAGGGTACGAGTTAGGGTTAGGGTTAGGGTTGGGTACGGGTTAGGGTTAGGGTTAGGGTTCGGGTTGGTGTTAGGGTTAGGGTACGGTTTAGTGTTAGAGTTAGGTTTAGGGTACGGGTTAGGGTTAGGGTTAGGGGTTAGTGTGTAGGGTTAGGGTTAGGGTACGGGTTAGTGTTAGGGTACGGGTTAGGGTTATGGTTAGGTTTAGGGTACGGGTTAGTGTTAGGGTACGGGTTAGGGTTAGGGTATGTGTTAGGGTACGGTTTAGGGTTAGGGTTAGTGTACGGGTTAGGGTTAGGGTTGGGTTAGGGTTAGGGTTAGGGTACGGGTTAGGGTTAGGGTACGGGTTAGGGTACGGGTTAGGGTTAGGGTTAGGTTTTGGGTTAGGGTACGGGTTAGGGTTAGGGTACGGATTAGGGTTAGGGTTAGGGTTAGTGTTAGGGTTAAAGTACGGTTTAGGGTTAGGGTTAAGGTTAGGGTTAGGGTTAGGGTTTAGGGGTTAGTGTTAGGGAAAGGGTTAAGGTTAGGGTTAGGGTACGGGTTAGGTTACGTGTTAGGTTTAGGGTTAGGGTTGGGTACGGGTTAGGTTTAGGGTTAGGGTTCGGGTTGGGGTTAGGGTTAGGGTACGGGTTAGTGTTAGAGTTAGGTTTAGGGTACGGGTTAGGGTTAGGGTACGGGTTAGGATTAGGGTTAGGTTACGTGTCAGGGTTAGGGTTGGGGGTTAGGGTTAGGGTTAGGGTTAGGGTTAGGGTTAGGGTTAGGGTACGGGTTAGGGTTAGGGTACGGGTTAGGGTTAGGGTTAGGGTTAGGGTTAGCGTACGGGTTAGGGTTAGGTTTAGGGTACGGGTTAAGGGTTTAGGGTACGGGTTACGGTTAGGGTTAGGAAAGGGTTAGGGTTAGAGTAAGGGTACGGGTTAGGTTTAGGGTACGGGTTAGGGTTAGGGTTAGGGTTAGGGTTAGGGTTAGCATACGGGTTAGGGTTAGGGTTAGGGTACGGGTTAGGTTTAGGGTTAGGGTTAGGTTTGGGGTACGGGTTAGGGTTAGGGTTAGGGTTAGGGGATAGGGGTTACGGTTAGGGTTATGGGTAAGGTTAGGGTTAGGGTACGGGTTAGGGTACGGGTTAGTGTTAGGGTTAGGTTTAGTGTTATGGTACGGGTTAGTGTTAGGGTTAGGGTTAGGGTTAGGAAAGGGTTAGTGTTAGGGTTAGGGTACGGGTTAGGGTTAGGGTTAGGGTTAGGGTACGGGTTGGGTTAGGGTACGGGTTAGGTTTAGGGTTTGGGTTAGGGTACGGGTTAGGGTTAGGGTTCGGGTATGGGTTAGTGTTAGGGTTAGGGTTAGGGTACGGGTTAGGGTTAGTGTTAGGTTTAGGGTATGGGTTAGAGTTAGTGTTAGGTTTAGGGTTAGGGTTAGGGTACAGTTTAGGGTTAGGGTTAGGGTTAGGGTTAGTGTTAGGGTAAGGTTAAGGGTACGGGTTAGGGTTAGGGTTAGAGTTAGGTTTAGGGTACGGGTTAGGGTTAGGTTTAGGGTTAGGGTTAGGGTACGGGTTTGGGTTAGGGTTAGGGTTAGGGTTAGGTTTAGGGTTAGTGTACGGGTTAGGGTTAGGGTACGGGTTAGGTTAAGGGTACAGGTTAGGGTTAGGGGACAGGTTAGGGTTAGGGTTAGGAAAGGGTTAGGGTTAGGGTTAGGGTACGGGTTAGGGTACGGGTTAGGGTTAGGGTTAGGGTTAGGGTTAGGGTACGGGTTAGGGTTAGGGTTAGGGTTAAGGTATGGGTTAGGTTTAGGGTTAGGGTACGGCTTAGGTTTAGGGTACGGTTTAGGGTACGTGTTAGGGTTAGGGTACGGTTTAGTGTTAGGGTTAGGGGTTAGGGTTAGGGTTAGGGTTAGGGTACGGGTTAGGTTTAGGGTATGGGTTAGGTTTAGGGATAGGTACGGGTTAGGGTGAGGGTACGGGTTAGGGTTAGGGTACGGGTTAGGGTTAGGGTTAGGGTACGGGTTAGGGTTAGGGTTAGGGTTAAGGTTAGGGTTAGGGTCCGGGTTAGGGTTAGGGTTACGGTTAGTGGTAGGGTTAGCGTACAGGTTAGGGTTAGGTTTCGGGTTAGGGTTAGGGTACGGTTTAGGGTTAGGGTACGGGTTAGTGTTAGGGTTAGGGTTAGGGTTAGGGTTAGCAAAGGGTTAGGGTTAGGGTTAGGGTTAGGGTACGTTTTAGGGTTAGGTTTAGGGTACGGGTTAGGGTTAGGGATAGGGTTAGGGTTAGGGTTATTGTTAGGGGTTAGGGGTTAGTTTTAGGGTTAGGGTTAGTGTTAGGGTACGGGTTAGGGTTAGGGTACGGGTTAGGGTTAGGTTTAGGGTTGGGTACAGTTTAGGGTTAGGGTTAGGGTTCGGGTTGGGGTTAGGGTTAGGGTACGTGTTAGGGTTAGGGTACGGGTTAGTGTTAGGGTTAGGGTTAGGGTTAGGGTACGGGTTAGGGTACGAGTTAGGGTTAGGGTTAGGGTTGGGTACAGTTTAGGGTTAGGGTTAGGGTTCGGGTTGGGGTTAGGGTTAGGGTACGGTTTAGGGTTAGGGTACGGGTTAGGGTTAGGTTTAGCGTACGGGTTAGGGTTAGGGTTAGGGTTAAGGTTAGGGTACGGGTTAGGGTTAGGGTACGGATTAGGGTTAGGGTAGGAAAGGGTTAGGGTTAGGGTTAGGGTACGGTTTAGGGTTAGGGTACGGGTTAGGGTTAGGGTTAGAGTTAGGGTTAGCGTACGGGTTAGGGTTAGGGTTAGGGTTAGGGTTAGGGTACGGGTTAGGGTTAGGGTTAGGGTTAGGGTTAGGGTTAGTTTTAGGAAAGGGTTAGTGTTAGGGTTAGGGTAGGGTTAGGGTACGGGTTAAGTTTAGGGTTAGGGTACGGGTTAGGGTTAGGGTTAGGGTTAGGGTACGTGTTAGGGTTAGGGTACGGGTTAGGGTACGGGTTAGAGTTAGGGTTAGGTTTAGTGTTAGGGTACGGGTTAGGGTTAGGGTTAGGGTTAGGGTTAGGGGTTAGGGGTTACGGTTAGGGTTATGGTTAGGGTTAGGGTTAGGGTATGGGTTAGGGTACGGGTTAGGGTTAGTGTTAGGTTTAGTGTTAGGGTACGGGTTAGTGTTAGGGTTAGGTTTAGGGTTAGGGGTAGGGTACGGGTTAGGGTACGGGTTAGGGTTAGGGTACGGGTTAGGGTTAGGGTTAGGGTTAGGGTTAGGGTTAGGGTACGGTTTAGGGTTAGTGTACGGGTTAGGGTTAGGGTTAGGGTTAGGGTACGGGTTAGGGTTAGGGTTAGGTTTAGGGTACGGGTTAGGTTTAGGGTTAGGGGTTAGGGTAGTGTACGGGTTAGGGTTAGGGTTAGGGTACGGATTAGGGTTAGGGTTAGGGTTAGTGTTAGGGTTAAAGTACGGGTTAGGGTTAGGGTTAGGGTTAGGGTTAGTGGTTAGTGGTTAGTGTTAGGGTAAGTGTTAGGGTTAGGGTTAAGGTACGGGTTAGGGTACGAGTTAGGGTTAGGGTTAGGGTTGGGTACAGTTTAGGGTTAGGGTTAGGATTCGGGTTCGGGTTAGGTTTAGGGTACGGGTTAGGGTTAGAGTTAGGGTTAGGGTAAGGGTTAGGGTACGGGTTAGGGTTAGGGATAGGGTTAGGGTTAGGTTTAGGGAACGGGTTATGGTTAGGGTTAGGGTTAGGGTTAGGTTTAGGGTTCGGGTTAGGGTTAGGGTTAGGGTAAGGGTTAGGGTTAGGGTACGGGTTAGGGTTAGTGTACGGGATAGGGTTAGGTTTAGGGTACTGGTTAGGTTTAGGGTTATTGTTAGGGGTTAGGGGTTAGTTTTAGGGTTAGGGTTAGTGTTAGGGTTAGGGTTAGAGTTAGGGTTAGGGCACGGTTTAGGGTTAGGGTTCCGGTTAGGGTAAGGGGATGGGTTAGGGTTAGGCTTAGCGTACGGGTTAGGGTTAGGGTTAGGGGTTAGGTTTAGGGTTAGGTTTAGGGTACGGGTTAGTGTTAGGGTACGGGTTAGGGTTAGGGTTAGGTTTAGGGTAAGGGTTAGGGTTAGGGTACGGGTTAGGTTTAGGGTTAGGGCGCGGGTTAGAGTTAGGGTTTGGGGTTAGGGTTAGGGTTAGGGTTAGGGTTAGGGTTAGGGTACGGGTTAGGGTTAGGGTACGGGTTAGGGTTAGGTTTAGGGTTACGGTTAGCGTACGGGTTAGGGTTAGGTTTAGGGTTAGGGTTAGGGTACGGATTAGGGTTAGGGTAGGAAAGGGTTAGGGTTAGGTTTAGGGTACGGGTTAGGGTTAGGGTACGGGTTAGGGTTAGGGTTATTGTTAGGGTTAGCGTACGGGTTAGGGTTAGGGTTAGGGTTAGGGTACGGGTTAGGGTTAGGGTTAGGGTTAGGGTTAGGGTTAGGAAAGGGTTAGTGTTAGGGTTAGGGTAGGGTTAGGGTACGGGTTAAGGTTAGGGTTAGGGTACGGGTTAGGGTTAGGGTTAGGGTTAGGGTTAGGGTACGGGTTAGGGTTAGGGTTAGGGTTAGGTTTGGGGTTAGGGGTTAGGGGTTACTGTTAGGGTTATGGTTAGAGTTAGGGTTAGGGTACGGGTTAGGGTACGGGTTAGTGTTAGGGTTAGGTTTAGTGTTAGTGTACGGGTTAGTGTTAGGGTTAGGTTTTAGGGTTAGGTTTAGGGTACGGGTTAGGGTACGGGTTAGGGTTAAAGTACGGTTTAGGGTTAGGGTTAAGGTTAGGGTTAGGGTTAGGGGTTAGGGGTT
This sequence comes from Urocyon cinereoargenteus, assembly GCA_032313775.1. NCBI lineage: Eukaryota > Metazoa > Chordata > Mammalia > Carnivora > Canidae > Urocyon > Urocyon cinereoargenteus. The sequence goes on along the minus strand of JAVLSZ010000133.1, from coordinate 683,513 downwards.
AGTGTTAGGGTAAGGGTTAGGGTTAGGTTTAGGGTACAGGTTAGGGTACGGGTTAGGGTTAGGGTTAGGTTTAGTGTTAGGGTACGGATTAGTGTTAGGGTTAGGTTTAGGTTTAGGGTTAGGGTACGGGTTAGGGTACGGGTTAGGGTTAGGGTACGGGTTAGGGTTAGGGTTAGGGTTAGGGTTAGGTTTAGGAAAGGGTTAGGGTTATGGTTAGGGTACGGGTTAGGTTTAGGTTTAGGGTAAGGGTTAGGGTATGGGTTAGGGTTAAGGTACGGGTTAGGGTTAGGGTACGTGTTAGGGTACGGGTTAGGGTTAGGGTTAGGGTACGGGTTAGGGTTAGGGTTGGTTTAGGGTTTGGGTTAGGGAACGGGTTAGGGTTAGGGTACGGGTTAGGGTACGGGTTAGGTTTAGGTTTAGGGTTAGGGTACTGGTTAGGGTTAGGGTAAGGATTAGGGTTAGGGTTAGGGTTAGTGTTAGGGTTAAATTACGGGTTAGGGTTAGGGTTAAGGTTAGGTTTAGGGTTAGGGTTTAGGGGTTAGTGTTAGGGTAAGGTTTAGGGTTAGAGTTAGGGTACGGGTTAGGGTACGAGTTAGGGTTAGGGTTATGGTTGGGTACGGGTTAGTGTTAGGGTTAGGGTTCGGTTTGGGGTTAGGTTTAGGGTACGGGTTAGTGTTAGAGTTAGGTTTAGGGTACGGCTTAGCGTTAGGGTACGGGTTAAGATTAGGGTTAGGTTACGGGTCAGGGTTAGGGTTGGGGGTTAGGGTTAGGGTTAGGGTACGGGATAGGGTACGGGTTAGGGTACAGGTTAGGGTTAGGGTTAGGGTTAGGGTTAGCGTACGGGTTAGGGTTAGGGTTAGGGTTAGGGTATGGGTTAGGGTTAGGGTACGGGTTACGGTTAGGGTTAGGAAAGGTTTAGGGTTAGGGTAAGGGTACGGGTTAGGGTTAGGGTATGGGATAGGGTTAGGGTTAGGGTTAGGGTTAGGGTTAGGGTTAGCGTACGGGTTAGGGTTAGGGTTAGGGTATGGGTTAGATTTAGGGTTAGGGTTAGGTTTAGGGTACGGGTTAGGGTTAGGGTTAGGGTTAGGGGATAGGGGTTACGGTTAGGGTTATGGTTAGTGTTAGGGTTAGGGTACGGGTTAGGGTACGGGTTAGGGTTAGGGTTAGGTTTAGTGTTAGGGTACGGGTTAGTGTTAGGGTTAGGGTTAGGGTTGGAAAGGGTTAGGGTTAGGGTTACGGTACGGGTTAGGTTTAGGGTTAGGGTTAGGGTTAGGGTACGGGTTAGGTTTAGGGTATGGGTTAGGGTTAGGGTATGGTTTAGGGTACGGTTTAGGGTTAGGGTTCGGGTACGGGTTAGTGTTAGGGTTAGGGTTAGGGTACGGGTTAGAGTTAGTGTTAGGGTTAGGGTACGGGTTAGAGTTAGGGTTAGGTTTAGGGTTAGGGTTAGGGTACGGGTTAGGGTTAGGGTTAGGTTTAGTGTTAGGGTTAGGTTAAGGGTACGGGTTAGTGTTAGGGTTAGGGTTAGTTTTAGGGTACGGGTTAGGGTACGGGTTAGGGTTAGGGTTAGGGTATGGGTTTGGGTTAAGGTTAGGGTTAGGGTTAGGGTAAGGGTTAGGGTACGGGTTAGGGTTAGGGTACGGGTTAGGTTAAGGGTACGGGTTAGGGTTAGGGGACAGGTTAGGGTTAGGGTTAGGGTTAGGAAATGTTTAGCGTTAGGGTTAGGGTTAGGGCACGGTTTAGGGTTAGGGTACCGGTTAAGGTTAGGGTACGGGTTAGGGTTAGGCTTAGCGTACGGGTTAGGGTTAGGGTTAGGGGTTAGTGTGTAGGGTTAGGGTTAGGGTATGGGTTAGTGTTAGGGTACGGGTTAGGGTTATGGTTAGGTTTAGGGTACGGGTTAGGGTTAGGGTACGGGTTAGGGTTAGGGTATGTGTTAGGGTACGGTTTAGGGTTAGGGTTAGGGTACGTGTTAGGGTTAGGGTTGGGTTAGGGTTAGGGTTAGGGTACGGGTTAGGGTTAGGGTACGGGTTAGGGTACGGGTTAGGGTTAGGGTTAGGTTTTGGGTTAGGGTACGGGTTAGGGTTAGGGTACGGATTAGGGTTAGGGTTAGGGTTAGTGTTAGGGTTAAAGTACGGTTTAGGGTTAGGGTTAAGGTTAGGGTTAGGGTTAGGGGTTAGGGGTTAGTGTTAGGGTAAGGGTTAAGGTTAGGGTTAGGGTACGGGTTAGGGTACGTGTTAGGTTTAGGGTTAGGGTTGGGTACGGGTTAGGGTTAGGGTTAGGGTTCGCGTTGGGGTTAGGGTTAGGGTACGGGTTAGTGTTAGAGTTAGGTTTAGGGTACGGGTTAGGGTTAGGGCTCGGGTTAGGTTTAGGGTTAGGGTACGGGTCATGGTTAGGGTTGGGGGTTAGGGTTAGGGTTAGGGTTAGGGTTAGGGTTAGGGTACGTTTTAGGGTTAGGGTACGGGTTAGGGTTAGGGTTATGGTTAGGGTTAGCGTACGGGTTAGAGTTGGGGTTAGGGTTAGGGTACGGGTTAGGGTTAGGGTACGGGTTAGGGTTAGGGTTAGGAAAGATTTAGGGTTAGGGTTAGGGTACGGGTTAGGGTTAGGGTACGGGTTAGGGTTAGGGTTAGAGTTAGGGTTAGCGTACGGGTTAGGGTTAGGTTTAGGGTTAGGGTTAGGGTTAGTGTACGGGTTAGGGTTAGGGTACGGGTTAGGGTTAGGTTTAGGGTTAGGGTTAGGGTTAGGAAAGGGTTAGTGTTAGGGTTAGGGTTAGGGTTAGGGTTAGGGTACGGGTTAAGGTTAGGGTTAGGATACGGGTTAGGGTTAGAGTTAGGGTTAGGGTTAGGGTACGGGTACGGGTTAGGGTTAGGGTTAGGGTTATGGTTAGGGGTTAGGGGTTACGGTTAGGGTTATGGTTAGGGTTAGGGTTAGGGTACGGGTTAGTGTACGGGTTAGGGTTAGGGTTAGGTTTAGTGTTAGGGTACGGGTTAGTGTTAGGGTTAGGGTTAGGGTTAGGTTTAGGTTACGGGTTAGGGTACGGGTTAGGGTTAGGGTACGGGTTAGGGTTAGGGTTAGGGTTAGGGCACGGTTTAGGGTTAGGGTACCGGTTAGGTTTAGTGTACGGGTTAGGGTTAGGCTTAGCGTACGTGTTAGGGTTAGGGTTAGGGGTTAGGGTTAGGGTTAGGGTTAGGGTACGGGTTAGTGTTAGGGTACGGGTTAGGGTTAGGGTTAGGTTTAGGGTACGGGTTAGGGTTAGGGTACGGGTTAGGATTAGGGTTAGGGTACGGGTTAGGATTAGGGTTTGGGTTTAGGGTTAGGGTTAGGGTTAGGGTTAGGGTACGGATTACGTTTAGGGTATGGGTTAGGGTTAGGGTTAGGGTTACGGTTAGCGTACGGGTTAGGGTTAGGGTTAGGGTTAGGGTTAGGGTACGGGTTAGGGTTAGGGTACGGATTAGGGTTAGGGTAGGAAAGGGTTAGGGTTAGAGTTAGGGTACGGGTTAGGGTTAGGGTACGGGTTAGGGTTAGGGTTAGAGTTAGGGTTAGCGTACGGGTTAGGGTTAGGGTTAGGGTTAGGGTTAGGGTACGGGTTAGGGTTAGTGTTATGGTTAGTGTTAGGGTTAGGAAAGGGTTAGTGTTAGTGTTAGGGTAGGGTTAGGGTACGGTTTAAGGTTAGGTTTAGGGTACGGGTTAGGGTTAGGGTTAGGGTTAGGGTTAGGGTACGGGTTAGGGTTAGGGTTAGGGTTAGGGTTAGGGGTTAGGGGTTACTGTTAGGGTTATGGTTAGGGTTAGGTTTAGGGTACGGGTTAGGGTACGGGTTAGGGTTAGGGTTAGGTTTAGTGTTAGGGTACGGGTTAGGTTTAGGATACGGGTTAGGGTACGTTTTAGGGTTAGGGTACGGGTTAGGGTTAGGGTTAGGGGTTAGGGTTAGGGTTAGGGTACGGGTTAGGGTTAGAGTACGGCTTAGCGTTTGCGATAGGGTACGGGTTAGGGTGAGGGTACGGGTTAGGGTTAGGGTTAGGGTACGTGTTAGGGTTAGGGTTAGGGGTTAGGGTTAGTGTTAGGGTTAGCGTATGGGTTAGGGTTAGGGTTAGGGTTAGGGTACGGGTTAGGGTTAGGGTACGGGTTAGGGTTAGGGTTAGGGTACAGGTATGGTTTAGGGTTAGGGGTTAGGTTTAGGGCTAGGGTTAGGGTAGGGTTAGGGTATGGGTTAGGGTTAGGGTACGGGTTAGGGTTAGGGTTGGGTTAGGGTTAGGGTTAGCGTAACGGTTAGGGTTAGGTTTAGGGTTAGGGTTAGGTTTAGGTTTAGGGTACTGGTTAGGGTTAGGGGACGGGTTAGGGTTAGGGTACGGGTTAGGGTACGTGTTAGGGTTAGGGTTAGGTTTTGGAAAGGGTTAGGGTTAGGGTTAGGGTACGGGTTAGGTTTAGGTTTAGGGGTAGGGTTAGGGTTAGGGTACGGGTTAGGGTTAGGGTACGTGTTAGGGTTATGGTACGGGTTAGGGTACGGGTTAGAGATAGGGTTAGGGTACGGGTTTGTTTAGGGTACGGGTTAGGGTTAGGTTTATGGTTAGGGTTAGGTTTAGGGTACGGGTTAGGGTTAGGGTTAGGGTTAGGGTTAGGGTACGGGTTAGGGTACGGGTTAGGGTTAGGGTACGGGTTAGGGTACGGGTTAGGTTTAGGGCATGGGTTAGGGTTAGGGTACGGGTTAGGGTTAGGGTACGGGTTAGGGTTAGGGTACGGGTTAGGGTTAGGTTTAGGGTTAGGGTACGGTTTAGGGTTAGGGTACGGGTTAGGGTTAGGGTTTGGTTAGGTTTAGGGTTAGGAAAGGGTTAGTGTTAGCGTTAGGGTAGGGTTAGAGTACGGGTTAAGGTTAGGGTTAGGGTACGGGTTAGGGTTAGGGTTAGGGTAAGGGTTAGTGTACGGGTTAGGGTTAGGGTTAGGTTTAGGGTTAGGTTTAGGGTTAGGGTACGGGTTAGGGTTAGGGTACGGGTTAGGGTTAGTGTTAGGGTTAGGGTTAGGGTTAGGGTTAGGGTTAGGGTTAGGGTACGTGTTAGGGTTAGGGTTAGGGTTAGGGTTAGGGTTAGGTGTTAGGGGTTACGGTTAGGGTTATGGTTAGGTTTAGGTTTAGGGTACGGGTTAGGGTACGGGTTAGGGTTAGGGTAGGGGTAAGATTTAGGGTACGGGTTAGGGTTAGGGTACGGGTTAGGGTTAGGGTGCGGGTTAGGGTTAGGGTACGGGTTATGGTTAGGGTACGGGTTAGGGTTAGGGTACGGGTTAGGGTTAGGGTTAGGGTTAGGGTACGGGTTAGGGTTAGGTTACGGGTTAGGCTACGGGTTAGGGTTAGGGTACGGGTTAGGGTTAGGGTTAGGGTTAGGGCACGGTTTAGGGTTAGGGTACCGGTTAGGTTTAGGGTACGGGTTAGGGTTAGGCTTAGCGTACGTGTTAGGGTTAGGGTTAGGGGTTAGGGTTAGGGTTAGGGTTAGGGTACGGGTTAGTGTTAGGGTACGGGTTAGGGTTAGGGTTAGGTTTAGGGTACGGGTTAGGGTTAGGGTACGGGTTAGGATTAGGGTTAGGGTACGGGTTAGGATTAGGGTTTGGGTTTAGTGTTAGGGTTAGGGTTAGGGTTAGGGTACGGATTACGTTTAGGGTATGGGTTAGGGTTAGGGTTAGGGTTACGGTTAGCGTACGGGTTAGGGTTAGGGTTAGGGTTAGGGTTAGGGTTAGGGTACGGGTTAGGGTTAGGGTACGGATTAGGGTTAGGGTAGGAAAGGGTCAGGGTTAGAGTTAGGGTACGGGTTAGGGTTAGGGTACGGGTTAGGGTTAGGGTTAGAGTTAGGGTTAGCGTACGGGTTAGGGTTAGGGTTAGGGTTAGGGTTAGGGTACGGGTTAGGGTTAGGGTTATGGTTAGTGTTAGGGTTAGGAAAGGGTTAGTGTTAGTGTTAGGGTAGGGTTAGGGTACGGTTTAAGGTTAGGGTTAGGGTACGGGTTAGGGTTAGGGTTAGGGTTAGGGTTAGGGTACGGGTTAGGGTTAGGGTTAGGGTTAGGGTTAGGGGTTAGGGGTTACGGTTAGGGTTATGGTTAGGGTTAGGTTTAGGGTACGGGTTAGGGTACGGGTTAGGGTTAGGGTTAGGTTTAGTGTTAGGGTACGGGTTAGGTTTAGGATACGGGTTAGGGTACGTTTTAGAGTTAGGGTACGGGTTAGGGTTAGGGTTAGGGGTTAGGGTTAGGGTTAGGGTACGGGTTAAGGTTAGAGTACGGCTTAGCGTTTGCGATAGGGTACGGGTTAGGGTGAGGGTACGGGTTAGGGTTAGGGTTAGGGTACGTGTTAGGGTTAGGGTTAGGGGTTAGGGTTAGTGTTAGGGTTAGCGTACGGGTTAGGGTTAGGGTTAGGGTTAGGGTACGGGTTAGGGTTAGGGTACGGGTTAGGGTTAGGGTTAGGGTACAGGTATGGTTTAGGGTTAGGGGTTAGGTTTAGGGTTAGGGTTAGGGTAGGGTTAGGGTATGGGTTAGGGTTAGGGTACGGGTTAGGGTTAGGGTTCGGTTAGGGTTAGGGTTAGCGTAACGGTTAGGGTTAGGTTTAGGGTTAGGGTTAGGTTTAGGTTTAGGGTACTGGTTAGGGTTAGGGGACGGGTTAGGGTTAGGGTACGGGTTAGGGTACGTGTTAGGGTTAGGGTTAGGTTTTGGAAAGGGTTAGGGTTAGGGTTAGGGTACGGGTTAGGGTTAGGTTTAGGGGTAGGGTTAGGGTTAGGGTACGGGTTAGGGTTAGGGTACGTGTTAGGGTTATGGTACGGGTTAGGGTACGGGTTAGCGATAGGGTTAGGGTACGGGTTTGTTTAGGGTACGGGTTAGGGTTAGGTTTATGGTTAGGGTTAGGTTTAGGGTACGGGTTAGGGTTAGGGTTAGGGTTAGGGTTAGGGTACGGGTTAGGGTTAGGGTACGGGTTAGGGTTAGGGTACGGGTTAGGGTTAGGTTTAGGGTTAGGGTACGGTTTAGGGTTAGGGTACGGGTTAGGGTTAGGGTTTGGTTAGGTTTAGGGTTAGGAAAGGGTTAGTGTTAGCGTTAGGGTAGGGTTAGAGTACGGGTTAAGGTTAGGGTTAGGGTACGGGTTAGGGTTAGGGTTAGGGTAAGGGTTAGTGTACGGGTTAGGGTTAGGGTTAGGTTTAGGGTTAGGTTTAGGGTTAGGGTACGGGTTAGGGTTAGGGTACGGGTTAGGGTTAGTGTTAGGGTTAGGGTTAGGGTTAGGGTTAGGGTTAGGGTACGTGTTAGGGTTAGGGTTAGGGTTAGGGTTAGGGTTAGGTGTTAGGGGTTACGGTTAGGGTTATGGTTAGGTTTAGGTTTAGGGTACGGGTTAGGGTACGGGTTAGGGTTAGGGTAGGGGTAAGATTTAGGGTACGGGTTAGGGTTAGGGTAAGGGTTAGGGTTAGGGTGCGGGTTAGGGTTAGGGTACGGGTTATGGTTAGGGTACGGGTTAGGGTTAGGGTACGGGTTAGGGTTAGGGTTAGGGTTAGGGTACGGGTTAGGGTTAGGGTTAGGGTTAGGGTACGGGTTAGGGTTAGGGTTAGGGGTCAGGGTTAGGGTTAGGGTTAGGGTACGGGTTAGGGGTAGGGTACGGGTTAGGGTTAGGGTTAGGGTTAGGGTTAGAGTTAGGGTTAGCGTACGGGTTATGGTTAGGGTTAGTGTTAGGGTTAGGGTACGGGTTAGGATTAGGTTTAGGTTTAGGGTACGGGTTAGGGTTAGGGTTAGGGGTTAGGGTAGTGTACGGGTTAGGGTTGGGTTAGGGTTAGGGTACGGATTAGGGTTAGGGTTAGGGTTAGTGTTAGGGTTAAAGTACGGGTTAGGGTTAGGGTTAGGGTTAGGGTTAGGGGTTAGGGGTTAGTGTTAGGGTAAAGGTTAGGGTTAGGGTTAGGGTACGGGTTAGGGTACGAGTTAGGGTTAGGGTTAGGGTTGGGTACAGTTTAGGGTTAGTGTTAGGGTTCGGGTTGGGCTTAGGTTTAGGGTACGGGTTAGGGTTAGAGTTAGGGTTAGGGTAAGGTTTAGGGTACGGCTTAGGGTTAGGGTTAGGGTTAAGGTTAGGTTTAGGGTAAGGGTTAGGGTACGGGTTAGGGTTAGGTTTAGGGTACGGGTTAGGGTTAGGGTTAGGGTAAGGGTTAGGGTTAGGGTACGGTTAGGGTACGGGTTAGGGTTAGGGTACGGGTTAGGGTACGGGTTAGGGTACGGGATAGGGTTAGGCTTAGTGTACGGGTTAGGGTTAGGGTTGGGGGTTAGGGTTAGGGTTAGGGTTAGGGTACGGGTTAGTGTTAGGGTACGGGTTAGGGTTAGGGTTTGGTTTAGGGTACGGGTTAGGTTTAGGGTACGGGTTAGGGTTAGGGTACGTGTTAGGGTACGGTTTAGGGTTAGGGTTAGGGTACGGGTTAGGGTTAGGGTTGGGTTAGGGTTAGGGTTAGGGTACGGGTTAGGGTTAGGGTACGGGTTAGGGTACGGGTTAGGGTTAGGGTTAGGTTTTGCGTTAGGGTACGGGTTAG
>JAVLSZ010000133.1:667500-670000 GCA_032313775.1 Urocyon cinereoargenteus | reverse complement strand
TTAGGGTTAGGGTTAGGGGTTAGGGGTTAGTGTTAGGGTAAAGGTTAGGGTTAGGGTTAGGGTACGGGTTAGGGTACGAGTTAGGGTTAGGGTTAGGGTTGGGTACAGTTTAGGGTTAGTGTTAGGGTTCGGGTTGGGCTTAGGTTTAGGGTACGGGTTAGGGTTAGAGTTAGGGTTAGGGTAAGGTTTAGGGTACGGCTTAGGGTTAGGGTTAGGGTTAAGGTTAGGTTTAGGGTAAGGGTTAGGGTACGGGTTAGGGTTAGGTTTAGGGTACGGGTTAGGGTTAGGGTTAGGGTAAGGGTTAGGGTTAGGGTACGGTTAGGGTACGGGTTAGGGTTAGGGTACGGGTTAGGGTACGGGTTAGGGTACGGGATAGGGTTAGGCTTAGCGTACGGGTTAGGGTTAGGGTTAGGGGTTAGGGTTAGGGTTAGGGTTAGGGTACGGGTTAGTGTTAGGGTACGGGTTAGGGTTAGGGTTTGGTTTAGGGTACGGGTTAGGTTTAGGGTACGGGTTAGGGTTAGGGTACGTGTTAGGGTACGGTTTAGGGTTAGGGTTAGGGTACGGGTTAGGGTTAGGGTTGGGTTAGGGTTAGGGTTAGGGTACGGGTTAGGGTTAGGGTACGGGTTAGGGTACGGGTTAGGGTTAGGGTTAGGTTTTGCATTAGGGTACGGGTTAGGGTTAGGGTACGGATTAGGGTTAGGGTTAGGGTTAGTGTTAGGTTTAAATACGGTTTAGGGTTAGGGTTAAGGTTAGGGTTAGGGTTAGGGGTTAGGGGTTAGTGTTAGGGTAAGGGTTAGGGTTAGGTTTAGGGTACGGGTTAGGGTACGAGTTAGGGTTAGGGTTAGGGTTGGATTAGTGTTAGGGTTAGGTTAGGGTTCGGGTTGGGGTTAGGGTTAGGGTACGGGTTAGGATTAGGGTTAGGGTACGGGTCAGGGTTAGGGTTGGGGGTTAGGGTTAGGGTTAGGGTTAGGTTTAGGGTACGGGTTAGGGTTAGGGTACGGGTTAGGGTTATGGTTAGGGTTAGGGTTAGCGTACGGGTTAGGGTTAGGGTTAGGGTTAGGGTTAGGGTACGGGTTAGGGTTAGGGTACGGGTTAGCGTTAGGGTTAGGAAAGAGTTAGGGTTAGGGTTAGGGTACGGGTTAGGGTTAGGGTATGGGTTAGGGTTAGGGTTAGAGTTAGGGTTAGCGTACGGGTTAGGGTTTGGGTTAGGTTTAGGGTTAGGGTACGGGGTAGGGTTAGGGTACGGGTTAGGGTTAGGTTTAGGGTTAGGGTTAGGGTTAGGAAAGGGTTAGTGTTAGGATTAGGGTTAGGGTTAGGGTACGGGTTAAGGTTAGGATTAAGGTACGTGTTAGGGTAGGGTTAGGGTTAGGGTACGGTTTAGGGTTAGGTTTGGGTTAGGGTTAGGGGTTAGGGGTCACGGTTAGGGTTATGGTTAGGGTTAGGGTTAGGGTACGGGTTAGGGTACGGGTTAGGGTTAGGGTTAGGTTTAGTGTTAGGGTACGGGTTAGTGTTAGGGTTAGGGTTAGGGTTAGGGTACGGGTTAGGGTACGGGTTAGGGTTAGGGTACGGGTTAGGGTTAGGGTTAGGGCACGGTTTAGGGTTAGGGTACCGGTGAGGGTTAGGGTACGGGTTAGGGTTAGGCTTAGCGTACGGGTTAGGGTTAGTGTTAGGGGTTAGGGTTAGGGTTAGGGTTAGGGTTAGGGTACGGGTTAGTGTTAGGTTATGGGTTAGGGTTAGGGTTAGGTTTAGGGTATGGGTTAGGGATAGGGTATGGGTTAGGATTAGGGTTAGGGTACGGGTTAGGATTAGGGTTTGGGGTTAGGGTTAGGGTTAGGGTTAGGGTACGGGTTACGGTTAGGGTACGGGTTAGGGTTAGGGTTAGAGTTACGGTTAGCGTACGGGTTAGGGTTAGGGTTAGGGTTAGGTTTAGGGTACGGGTTAAGGTTAGGGTACGGATTAGGGTTAGGGTAGGAAAGGGTTAGGGTTAGGGTTAGGGTACAGGTTAGGGTTAGGGTACGGGTACGGGTTAGGGTTAGAGTTAGGGTTAGCGTACGGGTTAGGGTTAGGGGTAGGGTTAGGGTTAGGGTTAGGGTACGGGTTAGGGTTAGGGTTAGGGTTAGGATTTGGGTTAGGGTTAGGAAAGGGTTAGTGTTAGGGTTAGGGTAGGGTTAGGGTACGGGTTAAGGTTAGGGTTAGGGTACGGGTTAGGGTTAGGGTTAGGGTTATGGTTAGGGTACGGGTTAAGGTTAGGGTTAGGGTTAGGGGTTAGGGGTTACGGTTAGGGTTATCGTTAGGGTTAGTGTTAGGGTACGGGTTAGGGTACGGGTTAGGGTTAGGGTTAGGTTTAGTGTTAGGGTATGGGTTAGTGTTAGGGTTAGGGTTAGGGTTAGGGTTAGGGTACGGGTTAGGGTACGGGTTAGGGTTAGGGTACGGGTTAGGGTTAGGGTTAAGGTTAGGTTTAGGAAAGGGTTAGGGTTAGGGTTATGGTACGGGTTAGGTT
>JAVLSZ010000133.1:645000-665000 GCA_032313775.1 Urocyon cinereoargenteus | reverse complement strand
AGGTTTAGGTGTAGGGTTAGGTTTAGGGTATGGGTTAGGGTTAAGGTACGGGTTAGGTTTAGGGTACGTGTTAGGGTACGGGTTAGGGTTAGGGTTAGGGTACAGGTATGATTTAGGGTTAGGGTTTAGGTTTAGGGTTAGGGTTAGGGTAGGGTTAGGTTACGGGTTAGGGTTAGGGTACGGGTTAGGGTTAGGGTTAGGGTTAGGGTTAGGGTTAGCGTAACGGTTAGGGTTAGGTTTAGGGTTAGGGTTAGGTTTAGGTTTAGGGTACTGGTTAGGGTTAGGGGACGGGTTAGGGTTTGGGTACGGGTTAGGGTACGTGTTAGGGTTAGGGTTAGGTTTAGGAAAGGGTTAGGGTTAGGGTTAGGGTATGGGTTAGGGTTAGGTTTAGGGGTAGGTTTAGGGTTAGGGTACGGGTTAGGGTTAGGGTACGTGTTAGGGTTATGGTACGGGTTAGGGTACGGGTTAGCGATAGGGTTAGGGTACGGGTTTGTTTAGGGTACGGGGTAGGGTTAGGTTTATGGTTAGGGTTAGCTTTAGGGTACGGGTTAGGGTTAGGGTTAGGGTTAGGGTTAGGGTACGGGTTAGGGTACGGGTTAGGGTTAGGGTACGGGTTAGGGTACGGGTTAGGTTTAGGGTATGGGTTAGGGTTAGGGTACGGTTTAGGGTTAGGGTTATTGTTAGGGGTAAGGGGTTAGTTTTAGGGTTAGGGTTAGTGTTAGGTTACGGGTTAGGGTTAGGGTTAGGGTTGGGTACAGTTTAGGGTTAGGGTTAGGGTTCGGGTTGGGGTTAGGGTTAGGGTACGGGTTAGGGTTAGGGTACGGGATAGGGTTAGGGTTAGCGTACGGGTTAGGGTTAGGGTTAGGGTTAGTGTTAGCGTACGGGTTAGGGTTAGGGTTAGGTTTAGGGTTAGGTTTAGGGTTAGGGTACAGGTTAGGGTTAGGGTACGGGTTAGGGTTAGTGTTAGGGTTAGGGTTAGGGTTAGGGTTAGGGTTAGGGTTAGGTTTAGGGTACGTGTTAGGGTTAGGGTTAGGGTTAGGGTTAGGTGTTAGGGGTTACGGTTAGGGTTATGGTTAGGTTTAGGTTTAGGGTACGGGTTTGGGTACGGGTTAGGGTTAGGGTAGGGGTAAGATTTAGGGTACGGGTTAGGGTTAGGGTACGGGTTAGGGTTAGTGTGCGGGTTAGGGTTAGGGTACGGGTTATGGTTAGGGTACGGGTTAGGGTTAGGGTACGGGTTAGGTTTAGGGTTAGGGTACGGGTTAGGGTTAGGGTTAGGGGTCAGGGTTAGGGTTAGGGTTAGGGTACGGGTTAGGGGTAGGGTACGGGTTAGGGTTAGGGTTAGGGTTAGGGTTAGAGTTAGGGTTAGCGTACGGGTTATGGTTAGGGTTAGGGTTAGAGTTAGGGTTAGGGTAAGGTTTAGGGTACGGCTTAGGGTTAGGGTTAGGGATAAGGTTAGGTTTAGGGTAAGGGTTAGGGTACGGGTTAGGGTTAGGTTTAGGGTACGGGTTAGGGTTAGGGTTAGGGTAAGTGTTAGGGTTAGGGTACGGTTAGGGTACGGGTTAGGGTTAGGGTACGGGTTAGGGTACGGGTTAGGGTACGGGATAGGGTTAGGCTTAGCGTACGGGTTAGGGTTAGGGTTAGGGGTTAGGGTTAGGGTTAGGGTTAGGGTACGGGTTAGTGTTAGGGTACGGGTTAGGGTTAGGGTTTGGTTTAGGGTACGGGTTAGGTTTAGGGTACGGGTTAGGGTTAGGGTACGTGTTAGGGTACGGTTTAGGGTTAGGGTCAGGGTACGGGTTAGGGTTAGGGTTGGGTTAGGGTTAGGGTTAGGGTACGGGTTAGGGTTAGGGTACGGGTTAGGGTACGGGTTAGGGTTAGGTTTTGCGTTAGGGTACGGGTTAGGGTTAGGGTACGGATTAGGGTTAGGGTTAGGGTTAGTGTTAGGTTTAAATACGGTTTAGGGTTAGGGTTAAGGTTAGGGTTAGGGTTAGGGGTTAGGGGTTAGTGTTAGGGTAAGGGTTAGGGTTAGGTTTAGGGTACGGGTTAGGGTACGAGTTAGGGTTAGGGTTAGGGTTGGATAAGTGTTAGGGTTAGGTTAGGGTTCGGGTTGGGGTTAGGGTTAGGGTACGGGTTAGGATTAGGGTTAGGGTACGGGTCAGGGTTAGGGTTGGGGGTTAGGGTTAGGGTTAGGGTTAGGTTTAGGGTACGGGTTAGGGTTAGGGTACGGGTTAGGGTTATGGTTAGGGTTAGGGTTAGCGTACGGGTTAGGGTTAGGGTTAGGGTTAGGGTACGGGTTAGGGTTAGGGTACGGGTTAGCGTTAGGGTTAGGAAAGAGTTAGGGTTAGGGTTAGGGTACGGGTTAGGGTTAGGGTATGGGTTAGGGTTAGGGTTAGAGTTAGGGTTAGCGTACGGGTTAGGGTTTGGGTTAGGTTTAGGGTTAGGGTACGGGTTAGGGTTAGGGTACGGGTTAGGGTTAGGTTTAGGGTTAGGGTTAGGGTTAGGAAAGGGTTAGTGTTAGGATTAGGGTTAGGGTTAGGGTACGGGTTAAGGTTAGGGTTAAGGTACGTGTTAGGGTAGGGTTAGGGTTAGGGTACGGTTTAGGGTTAGGTTTGGGTTAGGGTTAGGGTTTAGGGGTTACGGTTAGGGTTATGGTTAGGGTTAGGGTTAGGGTACGGGTTAGGGTACGGGTTAGGGTTAGGGTTAGGTTTAGTGTTAGGATACGGGTTAGTGTTAGGGTTAGGGTTAGGGTTAGGGTACGGGTTAGGGTACGGGTTAGGGTTAGGGTACGGGTTAGGGTTAGGGTTAGGGTTAGGGCACGGTTTAGGGTTAGGGTACCGGTGAGGGTTAGGGTACGGGTTAGGGTTAGGCTTAGCGTACGGGTTAGGGTTAGTGTTAGGGGTTAGGGTTAGGGTTAGGGTTAGGGTTAGGGTACGGGTTAGTGTTAGGTTATGGGTTAGGGTTAGGGTTAGGTTTAGGGTATGGGTTAGGGTTAGGGAATGGGTTAGGATTAGGGTTAGGGTACGGGTTAGGATTAGGGTTTGGGGTTAGGGTTAGGGATAGGGTTAGGGTTAGGGTACGGGTTACGGTTAGGGTACGGGTTAGGGTTAGGGTTAGAGTTACGGTTAGCGTACGGGTTAGGGTTAGGGTTAGGGTTAGGGTTAGGGTACGTTTTAGGGTTAGGTTTAGGGTACGGGTTAGGGTTAGGGATAGGGTTAGGGTTAGGGTTATTGTTAGGGGTTAGGGGTTAGTTTTAGGGTTAGGGTTAGTGTTAGGGTACGGGTTAGGGTTAGGGTACGGGTTAGGGTTAGGTTTAGTGTTGGGTACATTTAGGGTTAGGGTTAGGGTTCGGGTTGGGTTTAGGGTTAGGGTACGTGTTAGGGTTAGGGTACGGGTTAGGGTTAGGGTTAGGGTTAGGGTTAGGGTACGGGTTAGGGTACGAGTTAGGGTTAGGGTTAGGGTTGGGTACAGTTAAGGGTTAGGGTTAGGGTTCGGGTTGGGGTTAAGGTTAGGGTACGGGTTAGGGTTAGGGTACGGGTTAGGGTTAGGGTTAGCGTACGGGTTAGGGTTAGGGTTAGGGTTAAGGTTAGGGTACGGGTTAGGGTTAGGGTACGGATTAGGGTTAGTGTAGGAAAGGGTTAGGGTTAGGGTTAGGGTACGGTTTAGGGTTAGGGTACGGGTTAGGGTTAGGGTTAGAGTTAGGGTTAGCGTACGGGTTAGGGTTAGGGTTAGGGTTAGGGTTAGGGTTAGGGTTAGGGTACGGGTTAGGGTTAGGGTTAGGGTTAGGGTTAGTTTTAGGAAAGGGTTAGTGTTAGGGTTAGGGTAGGGTTAGGGTACGGGTTAAGGTTAGGGTTAGGGTACGGGTTAGGGTTAGGGTTAGGGTTAGGGTTAGGGTTAGGGTTTAGGGGTTACGGTTAGGGTTATGGTTAGGGTTAGGGTTAGGGTACGGGTTAGGGTACGGGTTAGAGTTAGGGTTAGGTTTAGTGTTAGGGTACGGGTTAGTGTTAGGGTTAGTTTCAGGGTTAGGGTTAGGGTACAGGTTAGGGTCCGGGTTAGGGTTAGGGTACGGGTTAGGGTTAGGGTTAGGGTTAGGGTTAGGTTTAGGAAAGGGTTAGGGTTAGTGTTAGGGTACGGGTTAGGTTTAGGTTTAGGGTTAGGGTTAGGGTATGGGTTAGGGTTAAGGTACGGGTTAGGTTTAGGGTACGTGTTAGGGTACGGGTTATGGTTAGGGTTAGGGTACGGGTTAGGGTTAGGGTTGGGTTAGGATTAGGGTTAGGGTACGGGTTATGGATAGGGTTAGGTTTAGGGTTAGGGTACGGGTTAGGGTTAGGGTACGGATTAGGGTTAGGTTTAGGGTTAGGGTACGGGTTAGGGTTAGGGTACGGGTTAGGGTTAGTGTTAGGGTTAGGGTTAGGGTTAGGGTTAGGGTTAGGTTTAGGGTACGTGTTAGGGTTAGGGTTAGGGTTAGGGTTAGGTGTTAGGGGTTACGGTTAGGGTTATGGTTAGGTTTAGGTTTAGGGTACGGGTTTGGGTACGGGTTAGGGTTAGGGTAGGGGTAAGATTTAGGGTACGGGTTAGGGTTAGGGTACGGGTTAGGGTTAGGGTGCGGTTTAGGGTTAGGGTACGGGTTATGGTTAGGGTACGGGTTAGGGTTAGGGTACGGGTTAGGTTTAGGGTTAGGGTACGGGTTAGGGTTAGGGTTAGGGGTCAGGGTTAGGGTTAGGGTTAGGGTACGGGTTAGGGGTAGGGTACGGGTTAGGGTTAGGGTTAGGGTTAGGGTTAGAGTTAGGGTTAGCGTACGGGTTATGGTTAGGGTTAGGGTTAGGGTTAGGGTACGGGTTAGGATTAGGTTTAGGTTTAGGGTACGGGTTAGGGTTAGGGTTAGGGGTTAGGGTAGTGTACGGGTTAGGGTTGGGTTAGGGTTAGGGTACGGATTAGGGTTAGGGTTAGGGTTAGTGTTAGGGTTAAAGTACGGGTTAGGGTTAGGGTTAGGGTTAGGGTTAGGGGTTAGGGGTTAGTGTTAGGGTAAAGGTTAGGGTTAGGGTTTGGGTACGGGTTAGGGTACGAGTTAGGGTTAGGGTTAGGGTTGGGTACAGTTTAGGGTTAGTGTTAGGGTTCGGGTTGGACTTAGGTTTAGGGTACGGGTTAGGGTTAGAGTTAGGGTTAGGGTAAGGTTTAGGGTACGGCTTAGGGTTAGGGTTAGGGATAAGGTTAGGTTTAGGGTAAGGGTTAGGGTACGGGTTAGGGTTAGGTTTAGGTTACGGGTTAGGGTTAGGGTTAGGGTAAGTGTTAGGGTTAGGGTACGGTTAGGGTACGGGTTAGGGTTAGGGTACGGGTTAGGGTACGGGTTAGGGTACGGGATAGGGTTAGGCTTAGCGTACGGGTTAGGGTTAGGGTTAGGGGTTAGGGTTAGGGTTAGGGTTAGGGTACGGGTTAGTGTTAGGGTACCGGTTAGGGTTAGGGTTTGGTTTAGGGTACGGGTTAGGTTTAGGGTACGGGTTAGGGTTAGGGTACGTGTTAGGGTACGGTTTAGGGTTAGGGTTAGGGTACGGGTTAGGGTTAGGGTTGGGTTAGGGTTAGGGTTAGGGTACGGGTTAGGGTACGGGTTAGGGTTAGGGTTAGGTTTTGCGTTAGGGTACGGGTTAGGGTTAGGGTACGGATTAGGGTTAGGGTTAGGGTTAGTGTTAGGTTTAAATACGGTTTAGGGTTAGGGTTAAGGTTAGGGTTAGGGTTAGGGGTTAGGGGTTAGTGTTAGGGTAAGGGTTAGGGTTAGGTTTAGGGTACGGGTTAGGGTACGAGTTAGGGTTAGGGTTAGGGTTGGATAAGTGTTAGGGTTAGGTTAGGGTTCGGGTTGGGGTTAGGGTTAGGGTACGGGTTAGGATTAGGTTTAGGGTACGGGTCAGGGTTAGGGTTGGGGGTTAGGGTTAGGGTTAGGGTTAGGTTTAGGGTACGGGTTAGGGTTAGGGTACGGGTTAGGGTTATGGTTAGGGTTAGGGTTAGCGTACGGGTTAGGGTTAGGGTTAGGGTTAGGGTTAGGGTACGGGTTAGGGTTAGGGTACGGGTTAGCGTTAGGTTTAGGAAAGAGTTAGGGTTAGGGTTAGGGTACGGGTTAGGGTTAGGGTATGGGTTAGGGTTAGGGTTAGAGTTAGGGTTAGCGTACGGGTTAGGGTTTGGGTTAGGTTTAGGGTTAGGGTACGGGTTAGGGTTAGGGTACGGGTTAGGGTTAGGTTTAGGGTTAGGGTTAGGGTTAGGAAAGGGTTAGTGTTAGGATGAGGGTTAGGGTTAGGGTACGGGTTAAGGTTAGGGTTAAGGTACGTGTTAGGGTAGGGTTAGGGTTAGGGTACGGTTTAGGGTTAGGTTTGGGTTAGGGTTAGGGGTTAGGGGTTACGGTTAGGGTTATGGTTAGGGTTAGGGTTAGGGTACGGGTTAGGGTACGGGTTAGGGTTAGGGTTAGGTTTAGTGTTAGGGTACGGGTTAGTGTTAGGGTTAGGGTTAGGGTTAGGGTATGGGTTAGAGTACGGGTTAGGGTTAGGGTACGGGTTAGGGTTAGGGTTAGGGTTAGGGCACGGTTTAGGGTTAGGGTACCGGTGAGGGTTAGGGTACGGGTTAGGGTTAGGCTTAGCGTACGGGTTAGGGTTAGTGTTAGGGGTTAGGGTTAGGGTTAGGGTTAGGGTTAGGGTACGGGTTAGTGTTAGGTTATGGGTTAGGGTTAGGGTTAGGTTTAGGGTATGGGTTAGGGTTAGGGAATGGGTTAGGATTAGGGTTAGGGTACGGGTTAGGATTAGGGTTTGGGGTTAGGGTTAGGGTTAGGGTTAGGGTACGGGTTATGGTTAGGGTACGGGTTAGGGTTAGGGTTAGAGTTACGGTTAGCGTACGGGTTAGGGTTAGGGTTAGGGTTAGGGTACGGGTTAAGGTTAGGGTACGGATTAGGGTTAGGGTAGGAAAGGGTTAGGGTTAGGGTTAGGGTACAGGTTAGGGTTAGGGTACGGGTACGGGTTAGGGTTAGAGTTAGGGTTAGCGTACTGGTTAGGGTTAGGGTTAGGGTTAGGGTTAGGGTTAGGGTACGGGTTAGGGTTAGGGTTAGGGTTAGGGTTTGGGTTAGGGTTAGGAAAGGGTTAGTGTTAGGGTTAGGGTAGGGTTAGGGTACGGGTTAAGGTTAGGGTTAGGGTACGGGTTAGGGTTAGGGTTAGGGTTATGGTTAGGGTACGGGTTAAGGTTAGGGTTAGGGGTTAGGGGTTACGGTTAGGGTTATCGTTAGGGTTAGTGTTAGTGTACGGGTTAGGGTACGGGTTAGGGTTAGGGTTAGGGTTAAGGTTAGGGTTAGGGTACGGGTTAGGGTTAGGGTTACGGTTAGTGGTAGGGTTAGCGTACAGGTTAGGGTTAGGTTTCGGGTTAGGGTTAGGGTACGGTTTAGGGTTAGGGTACGGGTTAGTGTTAGGGTTAGGGTTAGGGTTAGGGTTAGCAAAGGGTTAGGGTTAGGGTTAGGGTTAGGGTACGTTTTAGGGTTAGGTTTAGGGTACGGGTTAGGGTTAGGGATAGGGTTAGGGTTAGGGTTATTGTTAGGGGTTAGGGGTTAGTTTTAGGGTTAGGGTTAGTGTTAGGGTACGGGTTAGGGTTAGGGTACGGGTTAGGGTTAGGTTTAGGGTTGGGTACATTTAGGGTTAGGGTTAGGGTTCGGGTTGGGGTTAGGGTTAGGGTACGTGTTAGGGTTAGGGTACGGGTTAGGGTTAGGGTTAGGGTTAGGGTTTGGGTACGGGTTAGGGTACGAGTTAGGGTTAGGGTTAGGGTTGGGTACAGTTTAGGGTTAGGGTTAGGGTTCGGGTTGGGGTTAGGGTTAGGGTACGGGTTAGGGTTAGGGTACGGGTTAGGGTTAGGGTTAGCGTACGGGTTAGGGTTAGGGTTAGGGTTAAGGTTAGGGTACGGGTTAGGGTTAGGGTACGGATTAGGGTTAGTGTAGGAAAGGGTTAGGGTTAGGGTTAGGGTACGGTTTAGGGTTAGGTTACGGGTTAGGGTTAGGGTTAGAGTTAGGGTTAGCGTACGGGTTAGGGTTAGGGTTAGGGTTATGGTTAGGGTTAGGGTACGGGTTAGGGTTAGGGTTAGGGTTAGGGTTAGTTTTAGGAAAGGGTTAGTGTTAGGGTTAGGGTAGGGTTAGGGTACGGGTTAAGGTTAGGGTTAGGGTTCGGGTTAGGGTTAGGGTTAGGGTTAGGGTTAGGGTTAGGGTTTAGGGGTTACGGTTAGGGTTATGGTTAGGGTTAGGGTTAGGGTACGGGTTAGGGTACGGGTTAGAGTTAGGGTTAGGTTTAGTGTTAGGGTACGGGTTAGTGTTAGGGTTACTTTCAGGGTTAGGGTTAGGGTACAGGTTAGGGTACGGGTTAGGGTTAGGGTACGGGTTAGGGTTAGGGTTAGGGTTAGGGTTAGGTTTAGGAAAGGGTTAGGGTTAGGGTTAGGGTACGGGTTAGGTTTAGGTTTAGGGTTAGGGTTAGGGTATGGGTTAGGGTTAAGGTACGGGTTAGGTTTAGGGTACGTGTTAGGGTACGGGTTAGGGTTAGGGTTAGGGTACGGGTTAGGGTTAGGGTTGGGTTAGGATTAGGGTTAGGGTACGGGTTATGGTTAGGGTTAGGTTTAGGGTTAGGGTACGGGTTAGGGTTAGGGTACGGATTAGGGTTAGGTTTAGGGTTAGGGTACGGGTTAGGGTTAGGGTACGGGTTAGGGTTAGTGTTAGGGTTAGGGTTAGGGTTAGGGTTAGGTTTAGGGTACGTGTTAGGGTTAGGGTTAGGGTTAGGGTTAGGTGTTAGGGTTTACGGTTAGGGTTATGGTTAGGTTTAGGTTTAGGGTACGGGTTTGGGTACGGGTTAGGGTTAGGGTAGGGGTAAGATTTAGGGTACGGGTTAGGGTTAGGGTACGGGTTAGGGTTAGGGTGCGGGTTAGGGTTAGGGTACGGGTTATGGTTAGGGTACGGGTTAGGGTTAGGGTACGGGTTAGGTTTAGGGTTAGGGTACGGGTTAGGGGTAGGGTACGGGTAAGGGTTAGGGTTAGGGTTAGAGTTAGGGTTAGCGTACGGGTTATGGTTAGGGTTAGGGTTAGGGTTAGGGTACGGGTTAGGATTAGGTTTAGGTTTAGGGTACGGGTTAGGGTTAGGGTTAGGGGTTAGGGTAGTGTACGGGTTAGGGTTGGGTTAGGGTTAGGGTACGGATTAGGGTTAGGGTTAGGGTTAGTGTTAGGGTTAAAGTACGGGTTAGGGTTAGGGTTAAGGTTAGGGTTAGGGTTAGGGGTTAGGGGTTAGTGTTAGGGTAAAGGTTAGGGTTAGGGTTAGGGTACGGGTTAGGGTACGAGTTAGGGTTAGGGTTAGGGTTGGGTACAGTTTAGGGTTAGTGTTAGGGTTCGGGTTTGACTTAGGTTTAGGGTACGGGTTAGGGTTAGAGTTAGGGTTAGGGTAAGGTTTAGGGTACGGCTTAGGGTTAGGGTTAGGGATAAGGTTAGGTTTAGGGTAAGGGTTAGGGTACGGGTTAGGGTTAGGTTTAGGGTACGGGTTAGGGTTAGGGTTAGGGTAAGTGTTAGGGTTAGGGTACGGTTAGGGTACGGGTTAGGGTTAGGGTACGGGTTAGGGTACGGGTTAGGGTACGGGATAGGGTTAGGCTTAGCGTACGGGTTAGGGTTAGGGTTAGGGGTTAGGGTTAGGGTTAGGGTTAGGGTACGGGTTAGTGTTAGGGTACGGGTTAGGGTTAGGGTTTGGTTTAGGGTACGGGTTAGGTTTAGGGTACGGGTTAGGGTTAGGGTACGTGTTAGGGTACGGTTTAGGGTTAGGGTTAGGGTACGGGTTAGGGTTAGGGTTGGGTTAGGTTTAGGGTTAGGGTACGGGTTAGGGTACGGGTTAGGGTTAGGGTTAGGTTTTGCGTTAGGGTACGGGATAGGGTTAGGGTACGGATTAGGGTTAGGGTTAGGGTTAGTGTTAGGTTTAAATACGGTTTAGGGTTAGGGTTAAGGTTAGGGTTAGGGTTAGGGGTTAGGGGTTAGTGTTAGGGTAAGGATTAGGGTTAGGTTTAGGGTACGGGTTAGGGTACGAGTTAGGGTTAGGGTTAGGGTTGGATAAGTGTTAGGGTTAGGTTAGGGTTCGGGTTGGGGTTAGGGTTAGGGTACGGGTTAGGATTAGGGTTAGGGTACGGGTCAGGGTTAGGGTTGGGGGTTAGGGTTAGGGTTAGGGTTAGGTTTAGGGTACGGGTTAAGGTTAGGGTACTGGTTAGGGTTATGGTTAGGGTTAGGGTTAGCGTACGGGTTAGGGTTAGGGTTAGGGTTAGGGTTAGGGTACGGGTTAGGGTTAGGGTACGGGTTAGCGTTAGGGTTAGGAAAGAGTTAGGGTTAGGTTTAGGGTACGGGTTAGGGTTAGGGTACGGGTTAGGGTTATGGTTAGGGTTAGGGTTAGTGTTAGGGTTAGGGTTAGGGGTAGGGTTAGGAAAGGGTTAGGGTTAGGGTTAGGGTTAGGGTTAGGGTACGGGTTAAGGGTAGGGTTAGGGTACGGGTTAGGGTTAGGGTTAGTGTTAGGGTTAGGGATAGGGTACGGGTTAGGGTACGGGTTAGGGTACGGGTTAGGGTACGGGTTAGGGTTAGGGTTAGGGTACGGTTTAGAGTTAGGTTTAGGGTTAGGGTACGGGTTAGGGGTTAGGGTTAGGGTTGGGGTTAAGTTTAGGGTAAGTGTTAGGGTTAGGGTTAGGGTTAGGCTTAGGGTTAGGGTTAGTGTACGGTTTAGGGTTAGGGTACGGGTTAGGGTACGGGTTAGGGTACGGGTTAGGGTTTGTATTAGGGTTAGGTTTAGGGTTAGGGTTAGGTTACGGGTTAAGTTTAGGGATAGGATTAGAGTTAGGGTTAGCGTACGGGTTAGGGTTAGGGTTAGGGTTAGGGTACGGGTTAGGGTTAGGGTTAGGGTACGGGTTAGGTTTAGGTTTAGGGTACGGGTTAGGGTTAGGGTTAGGGTTAGCGTACGGGTTAGGGTTAAGGTTAGGGTTAGGGTTAGGTTTAGCAAAGCGTTAGGGTTAGTGTTAGGGTTAGGGTTAGGGTTAGGGTTAGGGTACGGGTTAGGCTTAGGGTTAGGGTTAGGGTTAGCGTACGGTTTAGGGTTAGGGTTAGGGTACCGGTTAGGATTAGGGTTAGGGTTAGCCTTAAGATACGGGATAGGTTTAGGGTTAGGGTTAGGGTTAGGGGTTAGGTGTTAGGATTAGGGTTAGGGTTAGGGGTAGGGTACGGGTTAGGGTTAGTGTTAGGGTTAGGTTTAGGGTTAGGGTACGGGTTAGGTTTAGGGTTAGGGTTAGGGTTAGGGTACGGGTTAGGGTACGGGTTAGGTTTAGGGTTAGGGTTAGGGTTGGGTTAAGGGTACGGGTTAGGGTTAGGGTTAGGGTTAGGTTTAGGGTACGGGTTAGGGTTAGGGTTAGGGTTAGGGTTAGGGTACGGGTTTGGGTTAGGGTTAGGGTTAGGGTTAGGGTTAGGGTTAGGGTTAGGGTACGGGATAGGGTTAGGGTACGGGTTAGGTTAAGTGTACGGGTTACGGTTATGGTACGGTTTAGGTTTAGGTTTAGGGTTAGGAAAGGTTTAGGGTTAGGGTTAGGGTACGGGTTAGGGTTAGGGTTAGGGCTAGGGTTAGGGTTAGCGTACGGGTTAGGGATAGGGTTAGGTTTAGGGTTAGGTTTAGGGTTAGGGTACGGGTTAGGGTTAGAGTACGGGTTAGGGTTAGTGTTAGGGTTAGGGTTAGGTTTAGGGTTAGGTTTAGGATACGGGTTAGGGTTAGGGTACGGGTTAGGGTTAGGGTTAGGGTTAGGGTACGGGTAGGGTTAGGGTACGGGTTAGGGTTAGGGTTAGTGTACGGGTTAGGGTTAGGGTTAGGGTTAGGAAAGGTTTAGGGTTAGAGTTAGGGTACGGGTTAGGGTTAGGGTTAGGGTTAGGGTTAGGGTACGGGTTAGGGTTAGGGTACGGGTTAGGGTTAGGGTACGGGTTAGGGTTAGGGATAGGGTACGTGTTATGGTGAGGGTACGGGTTAGGGTTAGGGTTAGGGTTAAGTTTAGGGTACGGGTTAGGGTTAGGGTTAGGGTTAGGGTTAGGATTAGGGTTAGGGTTAGGGTTAGGGTTAGGGTTAGTGTACGGGTTAGGGTTAGGGTTAGGGTTAAGTTTAGGGTACGGGTTAGGGTTAGGGTTAGGGTTAGGCTTAGGGTTAAGTTTAGGGTACGGTTTAGGGTTAGGGTACGGGTTAGGTTTAGGGTTAGGGTACGGGTTAGGGTTACTGTTAGGGTTAGGGTTAGGGTTAGGGTTAGGTTACGGGTTAGGGTTAGGGTTAGGGTTAGAGTTAGGGTTAGCGTACGGGTTAGGGTTAGGGTTAGGTTTAGGGATAGGGTTAGGGTATGTGTTAGGTTTAGGGTACGGGTTAGGGTTAGTGTTAGGGTTAGGGTTAGGGTTAGGACAGGGTTAGGGTTAGGGTTAGGTTTAGGGTACGGGTTAGGGTATGGGTTAGGGTTAGGGTTAGGGTTAGGGTACGGGTTAGGGTTAGGGTTAGGGTACGGGTTAGGTTTAGGGTTAGGGTACGGGTTAGGGTTAGGGTTAGGTTTAGGGTTAGGGTTAGGGTACGGTTTAGGGTTAGGGTTAGGGTTAGTTTTAGCAAAGGGTTAGTGTTAGTGTTAGGGTTAGGGTTAGGGTTAGGGTTAGGGTTAGGGTTAGGGTAAGTGTTAGGCTTAGGGTTAGTGTTAGGGTTAGGGTACGGGTTAGGGTTAGGGTTAGGGTACGGGTTAGGATTAGGGTTAGGGTTTAGGTTAGGTTTAGGGTACGGGTTAGGGTTAGGGTTAGGGTTAGTGGTAGGGTTAGCGTACGGGTTAGGGTTAGTGTTCGGGTTAGGGTTAGTGTACGGTTTAGGGTTAGGGTACGGGTTAGGGTTAGGGTTAGGGTTAGGGTTAGTGTTAGGGTTAGCAAAGGGTTAGGGTTAGGGTTAGTGTTAGGGTACCGGTTAGGGTTAGGTTTATGGTTAGTGTTAGGGTTAGCAAAGGGTTAGGGTTAGGGTTAGGGTTAGGGTACGGGGTAGGGTTAGGGTTAGGTTTAGGGTTAGGGTACGGTTTAGGGTACGGGTTAGGGTTAGGGTACGGGTTGGGGTTAGGGTTAGGGTTAGGTTTAGGAAAGGGTTAGGGTTAGGGTTAGGGTACGGGTTAGGTTTAGGTTTAGGGTTAGGGTTAGGGTACAGGTTAGTGTTAAGTTACGGGTTAGGGTTAGGGTACGTGTTAGAGTACGGGTTAGGGTTAGGGTTAGGGTTAGGGTTAGGGTTAGGGTTAGGGTACGGGTTAGGTTTAGGGTATGGGTTAG
Organism: Urocyon cinereoargenteus; assembly: GCA_032313775.1. NCBI lineage: Eukaryota > Metazoa > Chordata > Mammalia > Carnivora > Canidae > Urocyon > Urocyon cinereoargenteus. The sequence continues at coordinate 651,677 of JAVLSZ010000133.1, read as the reverse complement.
GGTTAGGGTTAGGGTTAGGGTTAGGTTTAAGGTACGGGTTAGGGTTAGGGTTAGGGTTAGGGTTAGGGTACGGGTTAGTGTTAAGGTACGGGTTAGGGTTAGGATACGTGTTAGGGTACGGGTTAGGGTTAGGGTTAGGGGTTAGGGTTAGGGTTAGGGTTAGGGTACGGGTTAGGGTTAGGGTACGGGTTAGGGTTAGGGTAAGGGTTAGGGTACGGGTTAGGGTTAGGGTTCGGGTACGGGTTAGTGTTAGGGTTAGTGTTAGGGTACGGGTTAGGGTTAGTTTTAGGGTTAGGGTACGGGTTAGGGTTAGGGTTAGGGTTTAGGGTTAGGGTACGGGTTAGGGTTAGGGTTAGGTTTAGGGTTAGGGTTAGGGTACGGGTTAGGGTTAAGGTTAGGGTACGGGTTTGTGTTAGGGTTAGGGTAAGGGTATGGGTTAGGGTTGGTGTTAGGTTTAGGGTACGGGTTAGGGTTAGGGTTAGGGGTTAGGGTTAGGGTACTGGTTAGGGTTAGGGTTAGGTTAGGGTTTGGGTACGGGTTAGGGTTAGGGTTAGGGTTCGTGTTAGGCTTAAGGTACGGGTTAGGGTTAGGGTTAAGGTTAGGGGTTAGGGGTTAGGATTAGGGTTAGGGTTAGGGGTAGGGTACGGGTTAGGGTTAGTGTTAGGGTTAGGGTTAGGGTACTGGTTAGGTTTAGGGTTAGGGTTAGGGTTAGTGTGCGGGTTAGGGTACGGGTTAGGTTTAGGTTTAGGGTTAGGGTTAGGTTAAGGGTACGGGTTAGGGTTAGGGTTAGGGTTAGGTTTAGGGTACGGGTTAGGGTTAGGGTTAGGGTTAGGCTTAGGGTACATGTTTGGGTTAGGGTTAGTGTTAGGGTTAGGGTTAGGGTACGGGTTAGGGTTAGGGTACGGTTTAGGTTAGGGTTAGGGTTAGGAAAGGTTTAGGGTTAGGGTTAGGGTACGGGTAAGGTTTAGGGTTAGGGTTAGGGTTAGGTTTAGGGTACGGGCTAGTGTTAGGGTTAGGGTTAAGGTACGGGTTAGGGTTAGTGTTAGGGTTAGGGTTAGGTTACGGGTTAGGGTTAGGGTTCAGGTACGGGTTAGTTTTAGGGTTAGAGTTAGGGTTAGTGTACGGGTTAGGTTTAGGGTACGGGTTAGGGTACGTGTTAGGGTTAGGGTACGGTTTAGTGTTAGGGTTAGGAGTTAGGGTTAGGGTTAGTGTTAGGGTTAGGGTTAGGTTACGGGCTAGGTTTAGGGTACGGGTTAGGGTTAGGGATAGGGTACGGGTTATGGTGAGGGTACGGGTTAGGGTTAGGGTACGGGTTAGGGTTAGGTTTAGTGTACGGGTTAGGTTTAGGGTTAGGGTTAAGGTTAGGGTTAGGGTACGGGTTAGGGTGAGGGTTAGGGTTAGTGGTAGGGTTAGCGTACAGGTTATGGTCAGGGTTCGGGTTAGGGTTAGGGTACGGGTTAGGGTTAGGGTTAGGGTTAGGGTTAGGGTTAGCGTACGGGTTAGGGTTAGTGTTAGGTTTAGGGTTAGGTTTAGGGTTAGGGTACGGGTTAGGGTTAGGGTACGGGTTAGGGTTAGTGTTAGGGTTAGGGTTAGGGTTAGGGTTAGGGTTAGGATAGGGTTAGGGTTAGGGTTAGGGTTAGGGTTAGGGTACGGGTTAAGGGTAGGGTTAGGGTACGGGTTAGGGTTAGGGTTAGTGTTAGGGTTATGGATAGGGTACGGGTTAGGGTATGGGTTAGGGTACGGGTTAGGGTACGGGTTAGGGTTAGGGTTAGGGTTAGGGTATGGGTTAGGGTTAGGGTACGGGTTAGGGTTAGGGTTAGGGTTAGGTTTAGGAAAGGGTTAGGGTTAGGGTTAGGGTACGGGTTAGGTTTAGGGTTAGGGTTAGGGTTAGGGTAAGGGTTAGGTTTAGGAAAGGGTTAGGGTTAGGGTTAGGGTACGGGTTAGGTTTAGGGTTAGGGATAGGGTTAGGGTATGGGTTAGGGTTAAGGTACGGTTTAGGGTTAGGGTACGTGTTAGGGTACGGGTTAGGGTTAGGGTTAGGGTACGGGTTAGGGTTAGGGTTGGTTAGGGTTAGGGTTAGGGAACTGGTTAGGGTTAGGGTACGGGTTAGTGTACGGGTTAGGGTTTGGGTTAAGTTTAGGGTTAGGGTACTGGTTAGGGTTAGGGTACGGATTAGGGTTAGGGTTAGGGTTAGTGTTAGGGTTAAAGTACGGGTTAGGGTTAGGGTTAAGGTTAGGGTTAGGGTTAGGGTTTAGGGGTTAGTGTTAGGGTAAGGGTTAAGGTTAGGGTTAGGGTACGGGTTAGGGTACGATTTAGGGTTAGGGTTAGGGTTGGGTACGGGTTAGTTTTAGTGTTAGGGTTCGGGTTGGGGTTAGGGTTAGGGTACGGGTTAGTGTTAGAGTTAGGTTTAGGGTACGGGTTAGCGTTAGGGTACGGGTTAGGTTTAGTTTTAGGTTACGGGTCAGGGTTAGGTTTGGGGGTTAGGGTTAGGGTTAGGGTTAGGGTACGCGTTAGGGTTAGTTTACGGGTTAGGGTTAGGGTTAGCGTACGGGTTAGGGTTAGGGTTAGGGTTAGGGTATGGGTTAGGGTTAGGTTACGGGTTACGGTTAGGGTTAGGAAAGGTTTAGGGTTAGGGTAAGGGTACGGGTTAGGTTTAGGGTATGGGATAGGGTTAGGGTTAGGGTTAGGTTTAGGGTTAGGGTTAGGGTTAGCGTACGGGTTAGGGTTAGGGTTAGGGTATGGGTTAGGTTTAGGGTTAGGGTTAGGTTTAGGGTACGGGTTAGGGTTAGGTTTAGGGTTAGGGTTAGGGGATAGGGGTTACGGTTAGGGTTATGGTTTGTATTAGGGTTAGGGTACGGGTTAGGGTACGGGTTAGGGTTAGGGTTAGGTTTAGTGTTAGGGTACTGGTTAGTGTTAGGGTTAGGGTTAGGGTTAGGAAAGGGTTAGGGTTAGGGTTAGGGTACGGGTTAGGTTTAGGGTTAGGGTTAGGGTTAGGGTTAGGGTACGGGTTAGGTTTAGGGTACGGGTTAGGGTTAGGGTATGGTTTAGGGTACGGTTTAGGGTTAGGGTTCGGGTACGGGTTAGTGTTAGGGTTAGGGTTAGGGTACGGGTTAGGGTTAGTGTTAGGGTTAGGGTACGGGTTAGGGTTAGGGTACGGGTTAGAGTTAGGGTTAGGTTTAGGGTTAGGGTTAGGGTACGGGTTAGGGTTAGGTTTAGGTTTAGTGTTAGGGTTAGGTTAAGGGTATGGGTTAGTGTTAGGGTTAGGGTTAGGTTTAGGGTACGGGTTAGGGTACGGGTTAGGGTTAGGGTTAGGGTACGGGTTTGGTTTAAGGTTAGGGTTAGGGTTAGGGTAAGGGTTAGGGTACGGGTTAGGGTTAGGGTACGGGTTAGGTTAAGGGTACGGGTTAGGGTTAGGGGACAGGTTAAGGTTAGGGTTAGGGTTAGGAAAAGGTTAGGGTTAGGGTTACGGTACGGGTTAGGGTTAGGGTTAGGGTTAGGGTTAGTGTTAGGGTACGGGTTAGGGTTAGGGTTAGGGTTAGGGTTAGGATTAAGGTACGGGTTAGGGTTAGGGTTAGGGTTAGGTTTAGGTTACTGGTTAGGGTTATGGTTAGGGTACGGGTTAGGGTTAGGTTTAGGTTTAGGGTTAGGGTACGGGTTAGGTTTAGGGTACGGGTTAGGTTACGTGTTAGGGTTAGGGTACGGGTTAGTGATAGGGTTAGGGGTTAGGGTTAGGGTTAGGGTTAGGGTTAGGGTTAGGGTACGGGTTTGGTTTAGGTTACGGGATAGGGTTAGGGATAGGTACGGGTTAGGGTGAGGGTACGGGTTAGGGTTAGGGTACGGGTTAGGGTTAGGGTTAGGGTACGGGTTAGGGTTAGGGTTAGGGTTAAGGTTAGTGTTAGGGTACGGGTTAGGGTTAGGGTTAGGGTTAGTGGTAGGGTTAGCATACAGGTTAGGGTTAGGGTTCGGGTTAGGATTAGGGTACGGTTTAGCGTTAGGGTACGGGTTAGGGTTAGGGTTAGGGTTAGGGTTAGGTTTAGCAAAGGGTTAGGTTTAGGGTTAGGGTTAGGGTACGGGTTAGGTTTAGGGTTAGGGTACGGGTTAGGGTTAGGGTTATTGTTAGGGGTTAGGGGTTAGTTTTAGGGTTAGGGTTAGTGTTAGGGTACGGGTTAGGGTTAGGGTACGTGTTAGGGTTAGGTTTAGGGTTGGGTACAGTTTAGGTTTAGGGTTAGGGTTCGGGTTGGTGTAAGGGTTAGGGTATGGGTTAGGGTTAGGGTACGGGTTAGGGTTAGGGTTAGGGTTAGGGTTAGCGTACGGGTTAGGGTTAGGGTTAGGGTTAGGGTTAGGGTTGGGGTACGAGTTAGGGTTAGGGTTAGGGTTGGGTACAGTTTAGTGTTAGGGTTAGGGTTCGGGTTGGGTTTAGGGTTTGGGTACGGGTTAGGTTTAGGGTACGGGTTAGGGTTAGGTTTAGGGTTAGGGTTAGCGTACGGGTTAGGGTTAGGGTTAGGGTTAGGGTACGGGTTAGTGTTAGGGTACGGATTAGGGTTAGTGTAGGAAAGGGTTAGGGTTAGGGTACGGGTTAGGGTTAGGTTACGGGTTAGGTTTAGGGTTAGAGTTAGTGTTAGTGTACGGGTTAGGGTTAGGGTTAGGGTTAGGGTACGGGTTAGGGTTAGTGTTAGGGTTAGGGTTAGGTTTTGGAAAGGGTTAGTGTTAGGGTTAGGGTAGGGTTAGTGTACGGGTTAAGGTTAGGGTTAGGGTACGAGTTAGGGTTAGGGTTAGGGTTAGGGTACGGGTTAGGGTTAGGGTTAGGGGTTAGGGGTTATGGTTAGGGTTATGGTTAGGGTTAGGGTTAGTGTACGGGTTAGGGTACGGATTAGGGTTAGGGTATGGGTTCGATTTAGGGTACGGGTTAGGTTTAGGGTACGGGTTAGGGTTAGGTTACGGGTTAGGGTTAGTGTACGGGTTAGGGTTAGGGTAAGGTTTAGGGTACGGGTTAGGGTTAGGGTACGGGTTAGGTTTAGGGTTAGGGTACGGGTTAGGGTTAGGGTTAAGGGTTAGGGTTAGGGTTAGGGTACGGATTAGGGTTAGGGTTAGGGTTAGTGTTAGGGTTAAAGTACGGGTTAGGGTTAGGGTTATGGTTAGGGTTAGTGGTTAGTGGTTAGTGTTAGGGTAAGTGTTAGGGTTAGGGTTAAGGTACGGGTTAGGGTACGAGTTAGGGTTAGGGTTAGGATTAGGGTTAGGGTTAGGGTACGGGATAGGGTTAGGGTTAGGGTTAGTGTTAGGGTTAGGGTTAGGGTTAGGAAAGTGTTAGGGTTAGGGTTAGGGGTTAGGGGTTACGGTTACTGTTATGGTTAGGGTTAGGATTAGTGTACGGGTTAGGGTACGGGTTAGAGTTAGGGTTAGGTTTAGTGTTAGGGTACGGGTTAGTGTTAGGGTTAGGGTTAGGGTTAGGGTAGGGGTTAGGGTACGGGTAAGGGTTAGGGTACGGGTTAGGGTTAGGGTTAGGGTTAGGTTTAGGAAAGGGTTAGGGTTAGGGTTAGGGTACGGGTTAGGGTTAGGTTTAGGGTTAGGTTTAGGGTATGCGTTAGGGTTAAGGTACGGATTAGGGTTAGGGTACGTGTTAGGGTACGGGTTAGGGTTAGGGTTAGGGTACGGGTTAGGGTTAGGGTTGTGTTAGGGTTAGGGTTAAGGTACGGGTTAGGTTTAGGGTACGGGTTAGGGTACGGGTTAGGGTTAGGGTTAGGATTAGGGTTAGGGTACCGGTTACGGTTAGGGTACGGATTAGGGTTAGGGTTAGGGTTAGTGTTAGGGTTAAAGTACGGTTTAGGGTTAGGGTTAAGGTTAGGTTTAGGGTTAGGGGTTAGGGGTTAGTGTTAGGGTAAGGATTAGGGTTAGGGTTAGGGTACAGGTTAGGGTACGAGTTAGGGTTAGGGTTATGGTTGGGTACGGGTTAGGGTTAGGGTTAGGGTTCGGGTTGGGGTTAGGTTTAGGGTACGGGTTAGGGTTAGAGTTAGGGTTAGGGTTAGGGTTAGGGTACGGATTAGGGTTAGGGATAGGGTTAGGGTTAGGTTTAGGGAACGGGTTATGGTTAGGGTTAGGGTTCGGGTTAGGGTTAGGGTTAGGGTAAGGGTTAGGGTTAGGGTACGGGTTAGGGTTAGGGTACGGGTTAGGGTTAGGTTTAGGGTACTGGTTAGGGTTAGGGTTATTGTTAGGGGTTAGGGGTTAGTTTTAGGGTTAGGGTTAGTGTTAGGGTACGGGTTAGGGTTAGAGTACGGGTTAGGGTTAGGTTTAGGGATAGGGTTAGGGTACGGGTTAGGGTTAATGTACGGGTTAGCGTTAGGTTTAGTGTTAGGGTACGGGTTAGGGTTAGGGTTAGGGTACGGGTTAGGATTAGGGTTGGGTTAGGGTTACGGTTAGGGTTAGGGTACGGGTTACGGTTAGGGTACGGGTTAGGGTACGGGTTAGGGTTAGGGTTAGGGTTAGGGTTAGGGTACGAGTTAGGGTTAGGGTTAGGGTTAGGGTTAGGGTACTGGTTAGGGTTAGGGTTAGTGTACGGGTTAGGGTTAGGGTTAGGGGTTAGGGTTAGGGTATGGGTTAGGGTTAGGGTTAGGGTAAGGTTTAGGTTTAGGGTACCGGTTAGGGTTAGGGTTAGGGTTAGTGTTAGTGTTAAAGTACGGGTT
>JAVLSZ010000133.1:565000-640000 GCA_032313775.1 Urocyon cinereoargenteus | reverse complement strand
GGGTTAGGGCACGGTTTAGGGTTAGGGTACCGGTTAGGGTTAGGGTACGGGTTAGGGTTAGGCTTAGCGTACGGGTTAGGGTTAGGGTTAGGGGTTAGGGTGTAGGGTTAGGGTACGGGTTAGGGTTAGGGTACGGGTTAGGGTTAGGGTTAGGGTTAGGGTTAGCGTACGGATTAGGGTTAGGGTTACGTTTAGGGTACGTTTTAGGGTTAGCGTACGGGTTAGGGTTAGGGTTAGGAAAGAGATAGGGTTAGGGTTAGGGTACGGGTTAGGGTTAGGGTACGGGTTAGGGTTAGGGTTAGAGTTAGGGTTAGCGTACGGGTTAGGGTTAGTGTTAGGGTTAGGGTTAGGGTTAGGGTACGGGTTAGGGTTAGGGTACGGGTTAGGGTTAGGTTTAGGGTTAGGGTTAGGGTTAGGAAAGGGTTAGTGTTAGGGTTAGGGTTAGGGTTAGGGTACGGGTTAAGGTTAGGGTTAGGGTACGGGTTAGGGTTAGTGTTAGGGTTAGGGTACGGGTTAGGGTTAGGGTTAGGGTTAGGGTTAGGGGTTAGGGGTTACGGTTAGGGTTATGATTAGGGTTAGGGTTAGGGTACGGGTTAGGGTACGGGTTAGGGTTAGGGTACGGGTTAGGGTACGGTTTAGGGTACGGGTTAGGGCTAGGGTTAGGGTTAGGGTTAGGTTATGGGTTAGGGTTAGGGTATCGGTTAGGGTTAGGGTTAGGGTACGGGTTAGGTTTAGGGTACGGGTTAGGGTACGTGTTAGGGTTAGGGTACGGGTTAGGGTTAGGGTTAGGGGTTAGAGTTAGGGTTAGGGTTAGCGTACGGGTTAGGGTTAGGGTACGGCTTAGGGTTAGCGATAGGGTACGGGTTAGAGTGAGGTTACGTGTTAGGGTTAGGGTTAGGGTACGTGTTAGGGTTAGGGTTAGGGGTTAGGGTTAGGGTTAGGGTACGGGTTAGGGTTAGGGTTAGGGTACGTGTTAGGGTTAGGGTACAGGTTAGGGTTAGGGTTAGGGTACAGGTATGGTTTAGGGTTAGGGGTTAGGGTTAGGGTTAGTGTAGGGTTAGGGTACGGGTTAGGGTTAGGGTACGTGTTAGGGTTAGGGATAGGGTTAGGGTTAGGGTACGGGTTAGGGTTAGGGTACGGGTTAGGGTTAGGTTTAGGGTTAGGGTTAGGGTTAGAAAGGGTTAGTGTTAGGGTTAGGGTTAGGGTTAGGGTACGGGTTAAGGTTAGGGTTAGGGTACGGGTTAGGGTTAGGGTTAGGGTTAGGGTACGGGTTAGGGTTAGGGTTAGGGTTAGGGTTAGGCGATAGGGTTTACGGTTAGGGTTATGGTTTGTGTTAGGGTTAGGGTACGGGTTAGGGTACGGGTTAGGGTTAGGGTTAGGTTTAGTGTTCGGGTACGGGTTAGTGTTAGGGTTAGGGTTAGGGTTAGGAAAGGGTTAGGGTTAGGGATAGGGTACGGGTTAGGTTTAGGGTTAGGGTTAGGGTTAGGGTACAGGTTAGGTTTAGGGTACGGGTTAGGGTTAGGGTATGGTTTAGGGTACGGTTTAGGGTTAGGGTTCGGGTACGGGTTAGTGTTAGGGTTAGGGTTAGGGTACGGGTTAGAGTTAGTGTTAGGTTTAGGGTACGGGTTAGAGTTAGGGTTAGGTTTAGGGTTAGGGTTAGGGTACGGGTTAGGGTTAGGGTTAGGTTTAGTGTTAGGGTTAGGTTAAGGGTACGGGTTAGTGTTAGGGTTAGGGTTAGGTTTAGGGTACGGGTTAGGGTACGGGTTAGGGTTAGGGTTAGGGTACGGGTTTGGGTTAAGGTTAGGGTTAGGGTTAGGGTAAGGGTTAGGGTACGGGTTAGGGTTAGGGTACGGGTTAGGTTAAGGGTACGGGTTAGGGTTAGGGGACAGGTTAGGGTTAGGGTTAGGGTTAGGAAATGGTTAGGGTTAGGGTTAGGGTTAGGGCACGGTTTAGGGTTAGGGTACCGGTTAGGGTTAGGGTACGGGTTAGGGTTAGGCTTAGCGTACGGGTTAGGGTTAGGGTTAGGGGTTAGGGTGTAGGGTTAGGGTACGGGTTAGGGTTAGGGTACGGGTTAGGGTTAGGGTTAGGGTTAGGGTTAGCGTACGGGTTAGGGTTAGGGTTAGGTTTAGGGTACGTTTTAGGGTTAGCGTACGGGTTAGGGTTAGGGTTAGGAAAGAGATAGGGTTAGGGTTAGGGTACGGGTTAGGGTTAGGGTACGGGTTAGGGTTAGGGTTAGAGTTAGGGTTAGCGTACGGGTTAGGGTTAGTGTTAGGGTTAGGGTTAGGGTTAGGGTACGGGTTAGGGTTAGGGTACGGGTTAGGGTTAGGTTTAGGGTTAGGGTTAGGGTTAGGAAAGGGTTAGTGTTAGGGTTAGGGTTAGGGTTAGGGTACGGGTTAAGGTTAGGGTTAGGGTACGGGTTAGGGTTAGTGTTAGGGTTAGGGTACGGGTTAGGGTTAGGGTTAGGGTTAGGGTTAGGGGTTAGGGGTTACGGTTAGGGTTATGATTAGGGTTAGGGTTAGGGTACGGGTTAGGGTACGGGTTAGGGTTAGGGTACGGGTTAGGGTACGGTTTAGGGTACGGGTTAGGGCTAGGGTTAGGGTTAGGGTTAGGTTATGGGTTAGGGTTAGGGTATCGGTTAGGGTTAGGGTTAGGGTACGGGTTAGGTTTAGGGTACGGGTTAGGGTACGTGTTAGGGTTAGGGTACGGGTTAGGGTTAGGGTTAGGGGTTAGAGTTAGGGTTAGGGTTAGCGTACGGGTTAGGGTTAGGGTACGGCTTAGGGTTAGCGATAGGGTACGGGTTAGAGTGAGGTTACGTGTTAGGGTTAGGGTTAGGGTACGTGTTAGGGTTAGGGTTAGGGGTTAGGGTTAGGGTTAGGGTAGGGGTTAGGGTTAGGGTTAGGGTACGTGTTAGGTTTAGGGTACAGGTTAGGGTTAGGGTTAGGGTACAGGTATGGTTTAGGGTTAGGGGTTAGGGTTAGGGTTAGTGTAGGGTTAGGGTACGGGTTAGGGTTAGGGTACGTGTTAGGGTTAGGGTTAGGGTTAGGGTTAGGGTTAGGGTTAGCGTAACGTTTAGGGTTAGGGTTAGGGTTAGGGTTAGGTTTAGGTTTAGGGTACGGGTTAGGGTTAGGGTACGGGTTAGGGTTAGGTTACGGGTTAGGGTTAGGGTTAGGGTTAGGTTTAGAAAAGGGTTAGGGTTAGGGTTAGGGTACGGTTTAGGGTTAGGTTTAGGGGTAGGGTTAGGGTTAGGGTACGGGTTAGGGTTAGGGTACGGGTTAAGGTTATGGTACGGGTTATGGTACGGGTTAGCGATAGGGTTAGGGTACGGATTTGTTTAGGGTACCGGTTAGGGTTAGGTTTAGGGTTAGGGTTAGGTTTAGGGTACGGGTTAGGGTTAGGGCTAGGGTTAGGGTTAGGGTACGGGTTAGGGTACGGGTTAGGGTTAGGGTACGGGTTAGGGTACGTGTTAGGTTTAGGGTACGGGTTAGGGTTAGGGTACGGGTTAGGGTTAGGGTACGGGTTAGGGTTAGGATTAGGGTTAGGGTTAGGGTACGGGTTAGGTTTAGGGTACGGGTTAGGGTTAGGGTTAGGGTACGTGTTAGGGTTAGGGTTAGGGGTTAAGGTTAGGGTTAGTGTTAGGGTACGTGTTAGGGGTAGGGTACGGGCTAGGGTTCGGGTTAGGGTTAGGGTTAGAGTTAGGGTTAGCGTACGGGTTAGGGTTAGGGTTAGGGTAGAGTTAGGGTACGGGTTAGGGTTAGTGTACGGGTTAGGGTTAGGGTTAGGGTTAGGGTACGGGTTAGGGTTAGGGTTAGGTTTAGGGTACGGGTTAGGGTTAGGGTTAGGTGTTAGGGTAGTGTACGGGTTAGGGTTAGGTTGAGGGTTAGGGAACGGATTAGGGTTAGGGTTAGGGTTACTGTTAGGGTTAAAGTATGTGTTAGGGTTAGGGTTAGGGTTAGGGTTAGGGGTTAGGGGTTAGTGTTAGGGTAAGGGTTAGGGTTAGGGTTAGGGTACGGGTTAGGGTACGAGTTACGGTTAGTGTTAGGGTTGGGTACAGTTTAGGGTTAGGGTTAGTGTTCCGGTTGGGGTTAGGGTTAGGGTACGGGTTAGGGTTAGAGTTAGGGTTAGGGTAAGGGTTAGGGTACGGGTTAGGGTTAGGGTTAGGGTTAGAGTTAGGTTTAGGGTACGGGTTATGGTTAGGGTTAGGGTTAGGTTTAGGGTACGGGTTAGGGTTAGGGTTAGGGTAAGCGTTAGGTTTAGGGTACGGGTTAGGGTAAGGGTTAGGGTTAGGGTACGGGTTAGGGTTAGGTTTAGGGTTAGGGTTAGGGTTAGGGTTAGGGCACAGTTTAGGGTTAGGGTTCCGGTTAGGGTAAGGGGATGGGTTAGGGTTAGGCTTAGCGTACGGTTTAGGGTTAGGGTTAGGGGTTAGGTTTAGGGTTAGGTTTAGGGTACGGGTTAGTGTTAGGGTACGGGTTAGGGTTAGGGTTAGGTTTAGGGTAAGGGTTAGGGTTAGGGTACGAGTTAGGTTTAGGGTTAGGGCGCGGGTTAGAGTTAGGGTTTGGGGTTAGGGTTAGGGTTAGGGTCAGGGTTAGGGTTAGGGTACGGGTTAGGGTTAGGGTACGGGTTAGGGTTAGGTTTAGGGTTACGGTTAGCGTACGGGTTAGGGTTAGGTTTAGGGTTAGGGTTAGGGTACGGATTAGGGTTAGGGTAGGAAAGAGTTAGGGTTAGGTATAGGGTACGGGTTAGGGTTAGGGTACGGGTTAGGGTTAGGGTTATTGTTAGGGTTAGCGTACGGGTTAGGGTTAGGGTTAGGGTTAGGGTACGGGTTAGGGTTAGGGTTAGGGTTAGGGTTAGGAAAGGGTTAGTGTTAGGGTTAGGGTAGGGTTAGGGTACGGGTTAAGGTTAGGGTTAGGGTACGGGTTAGGGTTAGGGTTAGGGTTAGGGTTAGGGTACGGGTTAGGGTTAGGGTTAGGGTTAGGGTTAGGGGTTAGGGGTTACGGTTAGGGTTATGGTTAGAGTTACGGTTAGGGTACGGGTTAGGGTACGGGTTAGTGTTAGGGTTAGGTTTAGTGTTAGTGTACGGGTTAGTGTTAGGGTTAGGTTTTAGGGTTAGGTTTAGTGTACGGGTTAGTGTACGGGTTAGGGTTAAAGTACGGGTTTGGGTTAGGGTTAAGGTTAGGGTTAGGGTTAGGGGTTAGGGGTTAGTGTTAGGGTAAGGGTTAGGGTTAGGTTTAGGGTACGGGTTAGGGTACGGGTTAGGGTTAGGGTTAGGTTTAGTGTTAGGGTACGGATTAGTGTTAGGGTTAGGTTTAGGTTTAGGGTTAGGGTACGGGTTAGGGTACGGGTTAGGGTTAGGGTACGGGTTAGGGTTAGGGTTAGGGTTAGGGTTAGGGTTAGGTTTAGGAAAGGGTTAGGGTTATGGTTAGGGTACGGGTTAGGTTTAGGTTTAGGGTTAGGGTTAGGGTATGGGTTAGGGTTAAGGTACGGGTTAGGGTTAGGGTACGTGTTAGGATACGGGTTAGGGTTAGGGTTAGGGTACGGGTTAGGGTTAGGGTTGGTTTAGGGTTTGGGTTAGGGAACGGGTTAGGGTTAGGGTACGGGTTAGGGTACGGGTTAGGTTTAGGTTTAGGGTTTGGGTACTGGTTAGGGTTAGGGTAAGGATTAGGGTTAGGGTTAGGGTTAGTTTTAGGGTTAAATTACTGGTTAGGGTTAGGGTTAAGGTTAGGGTTAGGGTTAGGGTTTAGGGGTTAGTGTTAGGGTAAGGTTTAGGGTTAGGGTTAGGGTACGGGTTAGGGTACGAGTTAGGGTTAGGTTTAGGGTTGGGTACGGGTTAGTGTTAGGGTTAGGGTTCGGGTTGGGGTTAGGGTTAGGGTACGGGTTAGTGTTAGAGTTAGGTTTAGGGTACGGCTTAGCGTTAGGGTACGGGTTAAGATTAGGGTTAGGTTACGGGTCAGGGTTAGGGTTGGGGGTTAGGGTTAGGGTTAGGGTTAGGGTTAGGGTACGGGTTAGGGTACGGGTTAGGGTTAGGGTTAGGGTTAGCGTACGGGTTAGGGTTAGGGTTAGGGTTAGGGTATGGGTTAGGGTTAGGGTACGGGTTATGGTTAGGGTTAGGAAAGGTTTAGGGTTAGGGTAAGGGTACGGGTTAGGTTTAGGTATGGGATAGGGTTAGGGTTAGGGTTAGGGTTAGGGGTTAGCGTACGGGTTAGGGTTAGGGTTAGGGTATGGGTTAGATTTAGGGTTAGGGTTAGGTTTAGGGTACGGGTTAGGGTTAGGGTTAGGGTTAGGGGATAGGGGTTACGGTTAGGGTTATGGTTAGTGTTAGGGTTAGGGTACGGGTTAGGGTACGGGTTAGGGTTAGGGTTAGGTTTAGTGTTAGGGTACGGGTTAGTGTTAGGGTTAGGGTTAGGGTTAGGAAAGGGTTAGGGTACGGGTTAGGGTACGGGTTAGGGTTAGGGGTTAGGGTTAGAGTTAGGTTTAGGGTACAGGTTATGGTTAGGGTTAGGGTTAGGTTTAGGGTACGGGTTAGGGTTAGGGTTAGGGTAAGCGTTAGGTTTAGGGTACGGGTTAGGGTAAGGGTTAGGGTTAGGGTACGGGTTAGGGTTAGGTTTAGGGTTAGGGTTAGGGTTAGGGTTAGGGCACAGTTTAGGGTTAGGGTTCCGGTTAGGGTAAGGGGATGGGTTAGGGTTAGGCTTAGCGTACGGTTTAGGGTTAGGGTTAGGGGTTAGGTTTAGGGTTAGGTTTAGGGTACGGGTTAGTGTTAGGGTACGGGTTAGGGTTAGGGTTAGGTTTAGGGTAAGGGTTAGGGTTAGGGTACGAGTTAGGTTTAGGGTTAGGGCGCGGGTTAGAGTTAGGGTTTGGGGTTAGGGTTAGGGTTAGGGTTAGGGTTAGGGTACGGGTTAGGGTTAGGGTACGGGTTAGGGTTAGGTTTTGGGTTACGGTTAGCGTACGGGTTAGGGTTAGGTTTAGGGTTAGGGTTAGGGTACGGATTAGGGTTAGGGTAGGAAAGAGTTAGGGTTAGGTATAGGGTACGGGTTAGGGTTAGGGTACGGGTTAGGGTTAGGGTTATTGTTAGGGTTAGCGTACGGGTTAGGGTTAGGGTTAGGGTTAGGGTACGGGTTAGGGTTAGGGTTAGGGTTAGGGTTAGGAAAGGGTTAGTGTTAGGGTTAGGGTAGGGTTAGGGTACGGGTTAAGGTTAGGGTTAGGGTACGGGTTAGGGTTAGGGTTAGGGTTAGGGTTAGGGTACGGGTTAGGGTTAGGGTTAGGGTTAGGGTTAGGGGTTAGGGGTTACGGTTAGGGTTATGGTTAGAGTTAGGGTTAGGGTACGGGTTAGGGTACGGGTTAGTGTTAGGGTTAGGTTTAGTGTTAGTGTACGGGTTAGTGTTAGGGTTAGGTTTTAGGGTTAGGTTTAGTGTACGGGTTAGTGTACGGGTTAGGGTTAAAGTACGGGTTAGGGTTAGGGTTAAGGTTAGGGTTAGGGTTAGGGGTTAGGGGTTAGTGTTAGGGTAAGGGTTAGGGTTAGGTTTAGGGTACGGGTTAGGGTACGGGTTAGGGTTAGGGTTAGGTTTAGTGTTAGGGTACGGATTAGTGTTAGGGTTAGGTTTAGGTTTAGGGTTAGGGTACGGGTTAGGGTACGGGTTAGGGTTAGGGTACGGGTTAGGGTTAGGGTTAGGGTTAGGGTTAGGGTTAGGTTTAGGAAAGGGTTAGGGTTATGGTTAGGGTACGGGTTAGGTTTAGGTTTAGGGTTAGGGTTAGGGTATGGGTTAGGGTTAAGGTACGGGTTAGGGTTAGGGTACGTGTTAGGGTACGGGTTAGGGTTAGGGTTAGGGTACGGGTTAGGGTTAGGGTTGGTTTAGGGTTTGGGTTAGGGAACGGGTTAGGGTTAGGGTACGGGTTAGGGTACGGGTTAGGTTTAGGTTTAGGGTTTGGGTACTGGTTAGGGTTAGGGTAAGGATTAGGGTTAGGGTTAGGGTTAGTTTTAGGGTTAAATTACTGGTTAGGGTTAGGGTTAAGGTTAGGGTTAGGGTTAGGGTTTAGGGGTTAGTGTTAGGGTAAGGTTTAGGGTTAGGGTTAGGGTACGGGTTAGGGTACGAGTTAGGGTTAGGGTTAGGGTTGGGTACGGGTTAGTGTTAGGGTTAGGGTTCGGGTTGGGGTTAGGGTTAGGGTACGGGTTAGTGTTAGAGTTAGGTTTAGGGTACGGCTTAGCGTTAGGGTACGGGTTAAGATTAGGGTTAGGTTACGGGTCAGGGTTAGGGTTGGGGGTTAGGGTTAGGGTTAGGGTTAGGGTTAGGGTACGGGTTAGGGTACGGGTTAGGGTTAGGGTTAGGGTTAGCGTACGGGTTAGGGTTAGGGTTAGGGTTAGGGTATGGGTTAGGGTTAGGGTACGGGTTATGGTTAGGGTTAGGAAAGGTTTAGGGTTAGGGTAAGGGTACGGGTTAGGTTTAGGTATGGGATAGGGTTAGGGTTAGGGTTAGGGTTAGGGTTAGCGTACGGGTTAGGGTTAGGGTTAGGGTATGGGTTAGATTTAGGGTTAGGGTTAGGTTTAGGGTACGGGTTAGGGTTAGGGTTAGGGTTAGGGGATAGGGGTTACGGTTAGGGTTATGGTTAGTGTTAGGGTTAGGGTACGGGTTAGGGTACGGGTTAGGGTTAGGGTTAGGTTTAGTGTTAGGGTACGGGTTAGTGTTAGGGTTAGGGTTAGGGTTAGGAAAGGGTTAGGGTACGGGTTAGGGTACGGGTTAGGTTTAGGGTTAGGGATAGGGTTAGGGTACGGGTTAGGTTTAGGGTATGGGTTAGGGTTAGGGTATGGTTTAGGGTACGGTTTAGGGTTAGGGTTCGGGTACGGGTTAGTGTTAGGGTTAGGGTTAGGGTAAGGGTTAGGGTTAGTGTTAGGGTTAGGGTACGGGTTAGAGTTAGGGTTAGGTTTAGGGTTATGGTTAGGGTACGGGTTAGGGTTAGGGTTAGGTTTAGTGTTAGGGTTAGGTTAAGGGTACGGGTAAGTGTTAGGGTTAGGGTTAGGTTTAGGGTACGGGTTAGGGTACGGGTTAGGGTTAGGGTTAGGGTACGGGTTTGGGTTAAGGTTAGGGTTAGGGTTAGGGTAAGGGTTAGGGTACGGGTTAGGGTTAGGGTACGGGTTAGGTTAAGGGTACGGGTTAGGGTTAGGGGACAGGTTAGGGTTAGGGTTAGGGTTAGGAAATGGTTAGGTTTAGGGTTAGGGTTAGGGCACGGTTTAGGGTTAGGGTACCGGTTAAGGTTAGGGTACGGGTTAGGGTTAGGCTTAGCGTACGGGTTAGGGTTAGGGTTAGGGGTTAGTGTGTAGGGTTAGGGTTAGGGTACGGGTTAGTGTTAGGGTACGGGTTAGGGTTATGGTTAGGTTTAGGGTACGGGTTAGGGTTAGGGTACGGGTTAGGGTTAGGGTATGTGTTAGGGTACGGTTTAGGGTTAGGGTTAGGGTACGTGTTAGGGTTAGGGTTGGGTTAGGGTTAGGGTTAGGGTACGGGTTAGGGTTCGGGTACGGGTTAGTGTTAGGGTTAGGGTTAGGGTACGGGTTAGGGTTAGTGTTAGGGTTAGGGTACGGGTTAGAGTTAGGGTTAGGTTTAGGGTTATGGTTAGGGTACGGGTTAGGGTTAGGGTTAGGTTTAGTGTTAGGGTTAGGTTAAGGGTACGGGTTAGTGTTAGGGTTAGGGTTAGGTTTAGGGTACGGGTTAGGGTACGGGTTAGGGTTAGGGTACGGATTAGGGTTAGGGTTAGGGTTAGTGTTAGGGTTAAAGTACGGTTTAGGGTTAGGGTTAAGGTTAGGGTTAGGGTTAGGGGTTAGGGGTTAGTGTTAGGGTAAGGGTTAAGGTTAGGGTTAGGGTACGGGTTAGGGTACGTGTTAGGTTTAGGGTTAGGGTTGGGTACGGGTTAGGGTTAGGGTTAGGGTTCGGGTTGGGGTTAGGGTTAGGGTACGGGTTAGTGTTAGAGTTAGGTTTAGGGTACGGGTTAGGGTTAGGGTACGGGTTAGGTTTAGGGTTAGGGTACGGGTCATGGTTAGGGTTGGGGGTTAGGGTTAGGGTTAGGGTTAGGGTTAGGGTTAGGGTACGTTTTAGGGTTAGGGTACGGGTTAGGGTTAGGGTTATGGTTAGGGTTAGCGTACGGGTTAGAGTTGGGGTTAGGGTTAGGGTACGGGTTAGGGTTAGGGTACGGGTTAGGGTTAGGGTTAGGAAAGATTTAGGGTTAGGGTTAGGGTACGGGTTAGGGTTAGGGTACGGGTTAGGGTTAGGGTTAGAGTTAGGGTTAGCGTACGGGTTAGGGTTAGGTTTAGGGTTAGGGTTAGGGTTAGTGTACGGGTTAGGGTTAGGGTACGGGTTAGGGTTAGGTTTAGGGTTAGCGTTAGGGTTAGGAAAGGGTTAGTGTTAGGGTTAGGGTTAGGGTTAGGGTTAGGGTACGGGTTAAGGTTAGGGTTAGGATACGGGTTAGGGTTAGGGTTAGGGTTAGGGTTAGGGTTAGGGTACGGGTACGGGTTAGGGTTAGGGTTAGGGTTATGGTTAGGGGTTAGGGGTTACGGTTAGGGTTATGGTTAGGGTTAGGGTTAGGGTACGGGTTAGTGTACGGGTTAGGGTTAGGGTTAGGTTTAGTGTTAGGGTACGGGTTAGTGTTAGGGTTAGGGTTAGGGTTAGGGTTAGGTTACGGGTTAGGGTACGGGTTAGGGTTAGGGTACGGGTTAGGGTTAGGGTTAGGGTTAGGGCACGGTTTAGGGTTAGGGTACCGGTTAGGTTTAGGGTACGGGTTAGGGTTAGGCTTAGCGTACGTGTTAGGGTTAGGGTTAGGGGTTAGGGTTAGGGTTAGGGTTAGGGTACGGGTTAGTGTTAGGGTACGGGTTAGGGTTAGGGTTAGGTTTAGGGTACGGGTTAGGGTTAGGGTACGGGTTAGGATTAGGGTTAGGGTACGGGTTAGGATTAGGGTTTGGGTTTAGGGTTAGGGTTAGGGTTAGGGTTAGGGTACGGATTACGTTTAGGGTATGGGTTAGGGTTAGGGTTAGGGTTACGGTTAGCGTACGGGTTAGGGTTAGGGTTAGGGTTAGGGTTAGGGTTAGGGTACGGGTTAGGGTTAGGGTACGGATTAGGGTTAGGGTAGGAAAGGGTTAGGGTTAGAGTTAGGGTACAGGTTAGGGTTAGGGTACGGGTTAGGGTTAGGGTTAGAGTTAGGGTTAGCGTACGGTTTAGGGTTAGGGTTAGGGTACGGGTTAGGGTTAGGGTTAGGGTTAGTGTTAGGGTTAGGAAAGGGTTAGTGTTAGTGTTAGGGTAGGGTTAGGGTACGGTTTAAGGTTAGGGTTAGGGTACGGGTTAGGGTTAGGGTTAGGGGTTAGGGTTAGGTTTAGGGTATGGGTTAGGGTTAGTGTACGGCTTAGCGTTTGCGATAGGGTACGGGTTAGGGTGAGGGTACGGGTTAGGGTTAGGGTTAGGGTACGTGTTAGGGTTAGGGTTAGGGGTTAGGGTTAGGGTTAGGGTTAGCGTACGGGTTAGGGTTAGTGTTAGGGTTAGGGTACGGGTTAGGGTTAGGTTACGGGTTAGGGTTAGGGTTAGGGTACAGGTATGGTTTAGGGTTAGGGGTTAGGTTTAGGGTTAGGGTTAGGGTGGGGTTAGGGTATGGGTTAGGGTTAGGGTACGGGTTAGGGTTAGGGTTGGGTTAGGGTTAGGGTTAGCGTAACGGTTAGGGTTAGGTTTAGGGTTAGGGTTAGGTTTAGGTTTAGGGTACTGGTTAGGGTTAGGGGAGGGGTTAGGGTTAGGGTACGGGTTAGGGTACGTGTTAGGGTTAGGGTTAGGTTTTGGAAAGGGTTAGGGTTAGGGTTAGGGTACGGGTTAGGGTTAGGTTTAGGGGTAGGTTTAGGGTTAGGGTACGGGTTAGGGTTAGGGTACGTGTTAGGGTTATGGTACGGGTTAGGGTACGGGTTAGCGATAGGGTTAGGGTACGGGTTTGTTTAGGGTACGGGTTAGGGTTAGGTTTATGGTTAGGGTTAGGTTTAGGGTACGGGTTAGGGTTAGGGTTAGGGTTAGGGTTAGGGTTAGGGTACGGGTTAGGGTACGGGTTAGGGTTAGGGTACGGGTTAGGGTACGGGTTAGGTTTAGGGTATGGGTTAGGGTTAGGGTACGGGTTAGGGTTAGGGTACGGGTTAGGGTTAGGGTACGGGTTTGGTTAGGGTTAGGGTTAGGGTACGGTTTAGGGTTAGGGTACGGGTTAGGGTTAGGGTTTGGTTAGGTTTAGGGTTAGGAAAGGGTTAGTGTTAGCATTAGGTTAGGGTTAGAGTACGGGTTAAGGTTAGGGTTAGGGTACGGGTTAGGGTTAGGGTTAGGGTAAGGGTTAGCGTACGGGTTAGGGTTAGGGTTAG
The DNA here is from genome assembly GCA_032313775.1 of Urocyon cinereoargenteus. Classification (NCBI taxonomy): domain Eukaryota; kingdom Metazoa; phylum Chordata; class Mammalia; order Carnivora; family Canidae; genus Urocyon; species Urocyon cinereoargenteus. The sequence goes on along the minus strand of JAVLSZ010000133.1, from coordinate 627,645 downwards.
GTTTAGGGTTAGGTTTAGGGGTAGGGTACGGGTTAGGGTTAGGGTACGGGTTAGGGTTAGTGTTAGGGTTAGGGTTAGGGTTAGGGTTAGGGTTAGGGTACGTGTTAGGGTTAGGGTTAGGGTTAGGGGTTAGGTGTTAGGGGTTACGGTTAGGGTTATGGTTAGGTTTAGGTTTAGGGTACGGGTTAGGGTACGGGTTAGGGTTAGGGTAGGGGTAAGATTTAGGGTACAGGTTAGGGTTAGGGTTAGGGTTAGGGTTAGGGTGCGGGTTAGGGTTAGGGTACGGGTTATGGTTAGGGTACGGGTTAGGGTTAGGGTACGGGTTAGGGTTAGGGTTAGGGTTAGGGTACGGGTTAGGGTTAGGGTTAGGGTTAGGGTACGGGTTAGGGTTAGGGTTAGGGGTCAGGGTTAGGGTTAGGGTTAGGGTACGGGTTAGGGGTAGGGTACGGGTTAGGGTTAGGGTTAGGGTTAGGGTTAGAGTTAGGGTTAGCGTACGGGTTATGGTTAGGGTTATGGTTAGGGTTAGGGTACGGGTTAGGATTAGGTTTAGGTTTAGGGTACGGTTTAGGGTTAGGGTTAGGGGTTAGGGTAGTGTATGGGTTAGGGTTGGGTTAGGGTTAGGGTACGGATTAGGGTTAGGGTTAGGGTTAGTGTTAGGGTTAAAGTACGGGTTAGGGTTAGGGTTAGGGTTAGGGTTAGGTGTTAGGGGTTAGTGTTAGGGTAAAGGTTAGGGTTAGGGTTAGGGTACGGGTTAGGGTACGAGTTAGGGTTAGGGTTAGGGTTGGGTACAGTTTAGGGTTAGTGTTAGGGTTCGGGTTGGGCTTAGGTTTAGGGTACGGGTTAGGGTTAGAGTTAGGGTTAGGGTAAGGTTTAGGGTACGGCTTAGGGTTAGGGTTAGGGTTAAGGTTAGGTTTAGGGTAAGGGTTAGGGTACGGGTTAGGGTTAGGTTTAGGGTACGGGTTAGGGTTAGGGTTAGGGTAAGGGTTAGGGTTAGGTTACGGTTAGGTTACGGGTTAGGGTTAGGGTACGGGTTAGGGTACGGGTTAGGGTACGGGATAGGGTTAGGCTTAGCGTACGGGTTAGGGTTAGGGTTAGGGGTTAGGGTTAGGGTTAGGGTTAGGGTACGGGTTAGTGTTAGGGTACGGGTTAGGGTTAGGGTTTGGTTTAGGGTACGGGTTAGGTTTAGGGTACGGGTTAGGGTTAGGGTACGTGTTAGGGTACGGTTTAGGGTTAGGGTTAGGGTACGTGTTAGGGTTAGGGTCGGGTTAGGGTTAGGGTTAGGGTACGGGTTAGGGTTAGGGTACGGGTTAGGGTACGGGTTAGGGTTAGGGTTAGGTTTTGCGTTAGGGTACGGGTTAGGGTTAGGGTACGGATTAGGGTTAGGGTTAGGGTTAGTGTTAGGTTTAAATACGGTTTAGGGTTAGGGTTAAGGTTAGGGTTAGGGTTAGGGGTTAGGGGTTAGTGTTAGGGTAAGGGTTAGGGTTAGGTTTAGGGTACGGGTTAGGGTACGAGTTAGGGTTAGGGTTAGGGTTGGATAAGTGTTAGGGTTAGGTTAGGGTTCGGGTTGGGGTTAGGGTTAGGGTACGGGTTAGGATTAGGGTTAGGGTACGGGTCAGGGTTAGGGTTGGGGGTTAGGGTTAGGGTTAGGGTTAGGTTTAGGGTACGGGTTAGGGTTAGGGTACGGGTTAGGGTTATGGTTAGTGTTAGGGTTAGCGTACGGGTTAGGGTTAGGGTTAGGGTTAGGGTACGGGTTAGGGTTAGGGTACGGGTTAGCGTTAGGGTTAGGAAAGAGTTAGGGTTAGGGTTAGGGTACGGGTTAGGGTTAGGGTATGGGTTAGGGTTAGGGTTAGAGTTAGGGTTAGCGTACGGGTTAGGGTTTGGGTTAGGTTTAGGGTTAGGGTACGGGTTAGGGTTAGGGTACGGGTTAGGGTTAGGTTTAGGGTTAGGGTTAGGGTTAGGAAAGGGTTAGTTTTAGGATTAGGGTTAGGGTTAGGGTACGGGTTAAGGTTAGGGTTAAGGTACGTGTTAGGGTAGGGTTAGGGTTAGGGTACGGTTTAGGGTTAGGTTTGGGTTAGGGTTAGGGGTTAGGGGTTACGGTTAGGGTTATGGTTAGGGTTAGGGTTAGGGTACGGGTTAGGGTACGGGTTAGGGTTAGGGTTAGGTTTAGTGTTAGGGTACGGGTTAGTGTTAGGGTTAGGGTTAGGGTTAGGGTACGGGTTAGGGTACGTGTTAGGGTTAGGGTTAGGTTTTGGAAAGGGTTAGGGTTAGGGTTAGGGTACGGGTTAGGGTTAGGTTTAGGGGTAGGTTTAGGGTTAGGGTACGGGTTAGGGTTAGGGTACGTGTTAGGGTTATGGTACGGGTTAGGGTACGGGTTAGCGATAGGGTTAGGGTACGGGTTTGTTTAGGGTACGGGTTAGGGTTAGGTTTATGGTTAGGGTTAGGTTTAGGGTACGGGTTAGGGTTAGGGTACGGGTTAGGGTTAGGGTTAGGGTACGGGTTAGGGTACGGGTTAGGGTTAGGGTACGGGTTAGGGTACGGGTTAGGTTTAGGGTATGGGTTAGGGTTAGGGTACGGGTTAGGGTTAGGGTACGGGTTAGGGTTAGGGTACGGGTTAGGGTTAGGGTTAGGGTTAGGGTACGGTTTAGGGTTAGGGTACGGGTTAGGGTTAGGGTTTGGTTAGGTTTAGGGTTAGGAAAGGGTTAGTGTTAGCGTTAGGTTAGGGTTAGAGTACGGGTTAAGGTTAGGGTTAGGGTACGGGTTAAGGTTAGGGTTAGGGTAAGGGTTAGCGTACGGGTTAGGGTTAGGGTTAGGTTTAGGGTTAGGTTTAGGGGTAGGGTACGGGTTAGGGTTAGGGTACGGGTTAGGGTTAGTGTTAGGGTTAGGGTTAGGGTTAGGGTTAGGGTTAGGGTTAGGGTACGTGTTAGGGTTAGGGTTAGGGTTTGGGTTAGGGTTAGGTGTTAGGGGTTACGGTTAGGGTTATGGTTAGGTTTAGGTTTAGGGTACGGGTTAGGGTACGGGTTAGGGTTAGGGTAGGGGTAAGATTTAGGGTACAGGTTAGGGTTAGGGTACGGGTTAGGGTTAGGGTGCGGGTTAGGGTTAGGGTACGGGTTATGGTTAGGATACGGGTTAGGGTTAGGGTACGGGTTAGGGTTAGGGTTAGGGTTAGGGTACGGGTTAGGGTTAGGGTTAGGGTTAGGGTACGGGTTAGGGTTAGGGTTAGGGGTCAGGGTTAGGGTTAGGGTTAGGGTACGGGTTAGGGGTAGGGTACGGGTTAGGGTTAGGGTTAGGGTTAGGGTTAGAGTTAGGGTTAGCGTACGGGTTATGGTTAGGGTTAGGGTTAGGGTTAGGGTACGGGTTAGGATTAGGTTTAGGTTTAGGGTACGGGTTAGGGTTAGGGTTAGGAGTTAGGGTAGTGTACGGGTTAGGGTTGGGTTAGGGTTAGGGTACGGATTAGGGTTAGGGTTAGGGTTAGTGTTAGGGTTAAAGTACGGGTTAGGGTTAGGGTTAGGGTTAGGGTTAGGGGTTAGGGGTTAGTGTTAGGGTAAAGGTTAGGGTTAGGATTAGGGTACGGGTTAGGGTACGAGTTAGGGTTAGGGTTAGGGTTGGGTACAGTTTAGGGTTAGTGTTAGGGTTCGGGTTGGGCTTAGGTTTAGGGTACGGGTTAGGGTTAGAGTTAGGGTTAGGGTAAGGTTTAGGGTACGGCTTAGGGTTAGGGTTAGGGTTAAGGTTAGGTTTAGGGTAAGGGTTAGGGTACGGGTTAGGGTTAGGTTTAGGGTACGGGTTAGGGTTAGGGTTAGGGTAAGGGTTAGGGTTAGGGTACGGTTAGGGTACGGGTTAGGGTTAGGGTACGGGTTAGGGTACGGGTCAGGGTATGGGATAGGGTTAGGCTTAGCGTACAGGTTAGGGTTAGGGTTAGGGGTTAGGGTTAGGGTTAGGGTTAGGGTACGGGTTAGTGTTAGGGTACGGGTTAGGGTTAGGGTTTGGTTTAGGGTACGGGTTAGGTTTAGGGTACGGGTTAGGGTTAGGGTACGTGTTAGGGTACGGTTTATGGTTAGGGTTAGGGTACGGGTTAGGGTTAGGGTTGTGTTAGGGTTAGGGTTAGGGTACGGGTTAGTGTTAGGGTACGGGTTAGGGTACGGGTTAGGGTTAGGGTTAGGTTTTGCGTTAGGGTACGGGTTAGGGTTAGGGTACGGATTAGGGTTAGGGTTAGGGTTAGTGTTAGGTTTAAATACGGTTTAGGGTTAGGGTTAAGGTTAGGGTTAGGGTTAGGGGTTAGGGGTTAGTGTTAGGGTAAGGGTTAGGGTTAGGTTTAGGGTACGGGTTAGGGTACGAGTTAGGGTTAGGGTTAGGGTTGGATAAGTGTTAGGGTTAGGTTAGGGTTCGGGTTGGGGTTAGGGTTAGGGTACGGGTTAGGATTAGGGTTAGGGTACGGGTCAGGGTTAGGGTTGGGGGTTAGGGTTAGGGTTAGGGTTAGGTTTAGGGTACGGGTTAGGGTTAGGGTACGGGTTAGGGTTATGGTTAGGGTTAGGGTTAGCGTACGGGTTAGGGTTAGGGTTAGGGTTAGGGTACGGGTTAGGGTTAGGGTACGGGTTAGCGTTAGGGTTAGGAAAGAGTTAGGGTTAGGGTTAGGGTACGGGTTAGGGTTAGGGTATGGGTTAGGGTTAGGGTTAGAGTTAGGGTTAGCGTACGGGTTAGGGTTTGGGTTAGGTTTAGGGTTAGGGTACGGGTTAGGGTTAGGGTACGGGTTAGGGTTAGGTTTAGGGTTAGGGTTAGGGTTAGGAAAGGGTTAGTGTTAGGATTAGGGTTAGGGTTAGGGTACGGGTTAAGGTTAGGGTTAAGGTACGTGTTAGGGTAGGGTTAGGGTTAGGGTACGGTTTAGGGTTAGGTTTGGGTTAGGGTTAGGGGTTAGGGGTTACGGTTAGGGTTATGGTTAGGGTTAGGGTTAGGGTACGGGTTAGGGTACGGGTTAGGGTTAGGGTTAGGTTTAGTGTTAGGGTACGGGTTAGTGTTAGGGTTAGGGTTAGGGTTAGGGTACGGGTTAGGGTACGGGTTAGGGTTAGGGTACGGGTTAGGGTTAGGGTTAGGGTTAGGGCACGGTTTAGGGTTAGGGTACCGGTGAGGGTTAGGGTACGGGTTAGGGTTAGGCTTAGCGTACGGGTTAGGGTTAGTGTCAGGGGTTAGGGTTAGGGTTAGGGTTAGGGTTAGGGTACGGGTTAGTGTTAGGTTATGGGTTAGGGTTAGGGTTAGGTTTAGGGTATGGGTTAGGGTTAGGGTATGGGTTAGGATTAGGGTTAGGGTACGGGTTAGGATTAGGGTTTGGGGTTAGGGTTAGGGTTAGGGTTAGAGTTACGGTTAGCGTACGGGTTAGGGTTAGGTTTAGGGTTAGGGTTAGGGTACGGGTTAAGGTTAGGGTACGGATTAGGGTTAGGGTAGGAAAGGGTTAGGGTTAGGGTTAGGGTACAGGTTAGGGTTAGGGTACGGGTACGGGTTAGGGTTAGAGTTAGGGTTAGCGTACGGGTTAGGGTTAGGGGTAGGGTTAGGGTTAGGGTTAGGGTACGGGTTAGGGTTAGGGTTAGGGTTAGGATTTGGGTTAGGGTTAGGAAAGGGTTAGTGTTAGGGTTAGGGTAGGGTTAGGGTACGGGTTAAGGTTAGGGTTAGGGTACGGGTTAAGGTTAGGGTTAGGGTTATGGTTAGGGTACGGGTTAAGGTTAGGGTTAGGGTTAGGGGTTAGGGGTTACGGTTAGGGTTATCGTTAGGGTTAGTGTTAGGGTATGGGTTAGGGTACGGGTTAGGGTTAGGGTTAGGTTTAGTGTTAGGGTATGGGTTAGTGTTAGGGTTAGGGTTAGGGTTAGGGTTAGGGTTAGGGTACGGGTTAGGGTACGGGTTAGTGTTAGGGTACGGGTTAGGGTTAGGGTTAAGGTTAGGTTTAGGAAAGGCTTAGGGTTAGGGTTAGGGTACGGGTTAGGTTTAGTTTTAGGGTTAGAGTTAGGGTATGGGTTAGGGTTAAGGTACGGGTTAGGGTTAGGGTACGTGTTAGGGTACGGTTTAGGGTTAGGGTTAGGGTACGGGTTAGGGTTAGGGTTGGGTTAGGGTTAGGGTTAGGGTACGGGTTAGGGTTAGGGTACGGGTTAGGGAGCGGGTTAGGGTTAGGGTTAGGTTTAGGGTTAGGGTACGGGTTAGGGTTAGGGTACGGATTAGGGTTAGGGTTAGGGTTAGTGTTAGGGTTAAAGTAGGGTTTAGGGTTAGGGTTAAGGTTAGGGTTAGGGTTAGGGGTTAGGAGTTAGTGTTAGGGTAAGGGTTAGGGTTAGGGTTAGGGTACGGGTTAGGGTAAGGGTTAGGGTTAGGGTTTGGGTTCGAGTTGGGGTTAGGGTTAGTGTACGGGTTACTGTTACAGTTAGGTTTAGGGTACGGTTTAGGGTTAGGGTACGGGTTAGGATTAGGGTTAGGTTACGGGTCAGGGTTAGGGTTGGGGGTTAGGGTTAGGGTTAGGGTTAGGGTTAGGGTTAGGGTACGGGTTAGGGTTAGGGTACGGGTTAGGGTTAGGGTTAGGGTTAGGGTTAGCGTACGGGTTAGGGTTAGGTTTAGGGTACGGGTTAGGGTTAGGGTACGGGTTATGGTTAGGGTTAGGAAAGGGTTAGGGTTAGAGTAAGTGTACGGGTTAGGGTTAGGGTACGGGTTAGGGTTAGGGTTAGGGTTAGGGTTAGGGTTAGCATACGGGTTAGGGTTAGGATTAGGGTACGGGTTAGGTTTAGGGTTAGGGTTAGGTTTGGGGTACGGGTTAGGGTTAGGGTTAGGGTTAGGGGATAGGGGTTACGGTTAGGGTTATGGGTAAGGTTAGCGTTAGGGTACGGGTTAGGGTACGGGTTAGTGTTAGTGTTAGGTTTAGTGTTATGGTACGGGTTAGTGTTAGGGTTAGGGTTAGGGTTAGGAAAGGGTTAGTGTTAGGGTTAGGGTACGGGTTAGGGTTAGGGTTAGGGTTAGGGTACGGGTTGGGTTAGGGTACGGGTTAGGTTTAGGGTTTGGGTTAGGGTACGGGTTAGGGTTAGGGTTCGGGTATGGGTTAGTGTTTGGGTTAGGGTTAGGGTACGGGTTAGGGTTAGTGTTAGGTTTAGGGTATGGGTTAGAGTTAGTTTTAGGTTTAGGGTTAGGGTTAGGGTACAGTTTAGGGTTAGGGTTAGGGTTAGTGTTAGGGTAAGGTTAAGGGTACGGGTTAGGGTTAGGGTTAGAGTTAGGTTTAGGGTACGGGTTAGGGTTAGGTTTAGGGTTAGGGTTAGGGTACGGGTTTGGGTTAGGGTTAGGGTTAGGGTTAGGTTTAGGGTTAGTGTACGGGTTAGGGTTAGGGTACGGGTTAGGTTAAGGGTACAGGTTAGGGTTAGGGGACAGGTTAGGGTTAGGGTTAGGGTTAGGAAAGGGTTAGGGTTAGGGTTAGGGTACGGGTTAGGGTACGGGTTAGGGTTAGGGTTAGTGTTAGGGTTAGGGTACGGGTTAGGGTTAGGGTTAGGGTTAAGGTACGGGTTAGGTTTAGGGTTAGGGTACGGCTTAGGTTTAGGGTACGGGTTAGGGTACGTGTTAGGGTTAGGGTACGGTTTAGTGTTAGGGTTAGGGGTTAGGGTTAGGGTTAGGGTTAGGGTTAGGGTTAGGTTTAGGGTACGGGTTAGGTTTAGGGATAGGTACGGGTTAGGGTGAGGGTACGGGTTAGGGTTAGGGTACGGGTTAGGGTTAGGGTTAGGGTACGGGTTAAGGTTAGGGTTAGGGTTAAGGTTAGGGTTAGCGTACGGGTTAGGGTTAGGGTTACGGTTAGTGGTAGGGTTAGCGTACAGGTTAGGGTTAGGTTTCAGGTTAGGGTTAGGGTACGGTTTAGGGTTAGGGTACGGGTTAGTGTTAGGGTTATTGTTAGGGTTAGGGTTAGCAAAGGGTTAGGGTTAGGGTTAGGGTTAGGGTACGTTTTAGGGTTAGGTTTAGGGTACGGGTTAGGGTTAGGGATAGGGTTAGGGTTAGGGTTATTGTTAGGGGTTAGGGGTTAGTTTTAGGGTTAGGGTTAGTGTTAGGGTACGGGTTAGGGTTAGGGTACGGGTTAGGGTTAGGTTTAGGGTTGGGTACAGTTTAGGGTTAGGGTTAGGGTTCGGGTTGGGGGTAGGGTTAGGGTACGTGTTAGGGTTAGGGTACGGGTTAGGTTTAGGGTTAGGGTTAGGGTTAGGGTACGGGTTAGGGTACGAGTTAGGGTTAGGGTTAGGGTTGGGTACAGTTTAGGGTTAGGGTTAGGGTTCGGGTTGGGGTTAGGGTTAGGGTACGGGTTAGGGTTAGGGTACGGGTTAGGGTTAGGGTTAGCGTACGGGTTAGGGTTAGGGTTAGGGTTAAGGTTAGGGTACGGGTTAGGGTTAGGGTACGGATTAGGGTTAGTGTAGGAAAGGGTTAGGGTTAGGGTGAGGGTACGGTTTAGGGTTAGGGTACGGGTTAGGGTTAGGGTTAGAGTTAGGGTTAGCGTACGGGTTAGGGTTAGGGTTAGGGTTAGGGTTAGGGTTAGGGTTAGGGTACGGGTTAGGGTTAGGGTTAGGGTTAGGGTTAGGGTTAGGGTTAGGGTTAGTTTTAGGAAAGGGTTAGTGTTAGGGCTAGAGTAGGGTTAGGGTACGGGTTAAGTTTAGGGTTAGGGTACGGGTTAGGGTTAGGGTTAGGGTTAGGGTACGGGTTAGGGTTAGGGTACGGGTTAGGGTACGGGTTAGAGTTAGGGTTAGGTTTAGTGTTAGGGTACGGGTTAGTTTTAGGGTTAGTTTTAGGGTTAGGGTTAGGGTACGGGTTAGGGTACGGGTTAGGGTTAGGGTACGGGTTAGGGTTAGGGTTTGGGTTAGGGTTAGGTTTAGGAAAGGGTTAGGGTTAGGGTTAGGGTACGGGTTAGGTTTAGGTTTAGGGTTAGGGTTAGGGTATGGGTTAGGGTTAAGGTACGGGTTAGGTTTAGGGTACGTGTTAGGGTACGGGTTAGGGTTAGGGTTAGGGTACGGGTTAGGGTTAGGGTTGGGTTAGGATTAGGGTTAGGGTACGGGTTATGGTTAGGGTTAGGTTTAGGGTTAGGGTACGGGTTAGGGTTAGGGTACGGATTAGGGTTAGGTTTAGGGTTAGTGTTAGGGTTAAAGTACGGGTTAGGGTTAGGGTTAAGGTTAGGGTTAGGGTTAGGGGTTAGGGGTTAGTGTTAGGGTAAGGGTTAGGGTTAGGTTTAGGGTACGGTTAGGGTACGAGTTTGGGTTAGGTTTAGGGTTGGGTACGGGTTAGGGTTAGGGTTAGGGTTCGGGTTGGTGTTAGGGTTAGGGTACGGGTTAGTGTTAGGGTACGGGTTAGGGTTATGGTTAGGTTTAGGGTACGGGTTAGTGTTAGGGTACGGGTTAGGGTTAGGGTATGTGTTAGGGTACGCTTTAGGGTTAGGGTTAGTGTACGGGTTAGGGTTAGGTTTGGGTTAGTGTTAGGGTTAGGGTACGGGTTAGGGTTAGGGTACGGGTTAGGGTACGGGTTAGGGTTAGGGTTAGGTTTTGGGTTAGGGTACGGGTTAGGGTTAGGGTACGGATTAGGGTTAGGGTTAGGGTTAGTGTTAGGGTTAAAGTACGGTTTAGGGTTAGGGTTAAGGTTAGGGTTAGGGTTAGGGGTTAGGGGTTAGTGTTAGGGAAAGGTTTAAGGTTAGGGTTAGGGTACGGGTTAGGTTACGTGTTAGGTTTAGGGTTAGGGTTGGGTACGGGTTAGGTTTAGGGTTAGGGTTCGGGTTGGGGTTAGGGTTAGGGTACGGGTTAGTGTTAGAGTTAGGTTTAGGGTACGGGTTAGGGTTAGGGTACGGGTTAGGTTTAGGGTTAGGGTACGGGTCATGGTTAGGGTTGGGGGTTAGGGTTAGGGTTAGGGTTAGGGTTAGGGTTAGGGTACGTTTTAGGGTTAGGGTACGGGTTAGGGTTAGGGTTATGGTTAGGGTTAGCGTACGGGTTAGAGTTGGGGTTAGGGTTAGGGTACGGGTTAGGTATAGGGTACGGGTTAGGGTTAGGGTTAGGAAAGATTTAGGGTTAGGGTTAGGGTACGGGTTAGGGTTAGGGTACGGGTTAGGGTTAGGGTTAGAGTTAGGGTTAGCGTACGGGTTAGGGTTAGGTTTAGGGTTAGGGTTAGGGTTAGTGTACGGGTTAGGGTTAGGGTACGGGTTAGGGTTAGGTTTAGGGTTAGGGTTAGGGTTAGGAAAGGGTTAGTGTTAGGGTTAGGGTTAGGGTTAGGGTTAGGGTACGGGTTAAGGTTAGGGTTAGGATACGGGTTAGGGTTAGGGTTAGGGTTAGGGTTAGGGTTAGCGTACGGGTACGGGTTAGGGTTAGGGTTAGGGTTATGGTTAGGGGTTAGGGGTTACGGTTAGGGTTATGGCTAGGGTTAGGGTTAGGGTACGGGTTAGTGTACGGGTTAGGGTTAGGGTTAGGTTTAGTGTTAGGGTACGGGTTAGTGTTAGGGTTAGGGTTAGGGTTAGGGTTAGGGTACGGGTTAGGGTACGGGTTAGGGTTAGGGTACGTGTTAGGGTTAGGGTTAGGGTTAGGGCACGGTTTAGGGTTAGGGTACCGGTTAGGTTTAGGGTACGGGTTAGGGTTAGGCTTAGCGTACGTGTTAGGGTTAGGGTTAGGGGTTAGGGTTAGGGTTAGGGTTAGGGTACGGGTTAGTGTTAGGGTACGGGTTAGGTTTAGGGTTAGGTTTAGGGTACGGGTTAGGGTTAGGGTACGGGTTAGGATTAGGGTTAGGGTACGGGTTAGGATAAGGGTTTGGGTTTAGGGTTAGGGTTAGGGTTAGGGTTAGGGTACGGGTTACGTTTAGGGTACGGGTTAGGGATAGGGTTAGGGTTACGGTTAGCGTACGGGTTAGGGTTAGGGTTAGGGTTAGGGTTAGGGTACGGGTTAGGGTTAGGGTACGGATTAGGGTTAGGGTAGGAAAGGGTTAGGGTTAGGGTTAGGGTACGGGTTAGGGTTAGGGTACGGGTTAGGGTTAGGGTTAGAGTTAGGGTTAGCGTACGGGTTAGCTTTAGGGTTAGGGTTAGGGTTAGGGTTAGGGTTAGGGTACGGGCTAGGGTTAGGGTTAGGGTTAGTGTTAGTGTTAGGAAAGGGTTAGTGTTAGTGTTAGGGTAGGGTTAGGGTACGGTTTAAGGTTAGGGTTAGGGTACGGGTTAGGGTTAGGGTTAGGGTTAGGGTTAGGGTTAGGGTACGGGTTAGGGTTAGGGTTAGGGTTAGGGTTAGGGGTTAGGGGTTACGGTTAGGGTTATGGTTAGGGTTAGGTTTAGGGTACGGGTTAGGGTATGGGTTAGGGTTAGGGTTAGGTTTAGTGTTAGGGTACGGGTTAGGTTTAGGATACGGGTTAGGGTACGTTTTAGGGTTAGGGTACGGGTTAGGGTTAGGGTTAGGGGTTAGGGTTAGGGTTAGGGTTAGGGTACGGGTTAGGGTTAGAGTACGGCTTAGGGTTTGCGATAGGGTACGGGTTAGGGTGAGGGTACGGGTTAGGGTGTGGGTTAGGGTACGTGTTAGGGTTAGGGTTAGGGGTTAGGGTGAGGGTTAGGGTTAGCGTACGGGTTAGGGTTAGGGTTAGGGTTAGGGTACGGGTTAGGGTTAGGGTACGGGTTAGGGTAGGGTTAGGGTACAGGTATGATTTAGGGTTAGGGGTTAGGTTTAGGGTTAGGGTTAGGGTAGGGTTAGGTTACGGGTTAGGGTTAGGGTACGGGTTAGGGTTAGGGTTAGGTTTAGGGTTAGGGTTAGCGTAACGGTTAGGGTTAGGTTTAGGGTTAGGGTTAGGTTTAGGTTTAGGGTACTGGTTAGGGTTAGGGGACGGGTTAGGGTTTGGGTACGGGTTAGGGTACGTGTTAGGGTTAGGGTTAGGTTTAGGAAAGGGTTAGGGTTAGGGTTAGGGTATGGGTTAGGGTTAGGTTTAGGGGTAGGTTTAGGGTTAGGTTACGGGTTAGGGTTAGGGTACGTGTTAGGGTTATGGTACGGGTTAGGGTACGGGTTAGCGATAGGGTTAGGGTACGGGTTTTTAGGGTACGGGGTAGGGTTAGGTTTATGGTTAGGGTTAGGTTTAGGGTACGGGTTAGGGTTAGGGTTAGGGTTAGGGTACGGGTTAGGGTACGGGTTAGGGTTAGGGTACGGGTTAGGGTACGGGTTAGGTTTAGGGTATGGGTTAGGGTTAGGGTACGGGTTAGGGTTAGGGTTATTGTTAGGGGTTAGGGGTTAGTTTTAGGGTTAGGGTTAGTGTTAGGGTACGGGTTAGGGTTAGGGTTAGGGTTGGGTACAGTTTAGGGTTAGGGTTAGGGTTCGGGTTGGGGTTAGGGTTAGGGTACGGGTTAGGGTTAGGGTACGGGTTAGGGTTAGGGTTAGCGTACGGGTTAGGGTTAGGTTTAGGGTTAGGGTTAGGTTTAGGGTACGTGTTAGGGTTAGGGTTAGGGTTAGGGTTAGGGTTAGGTTTAGGGTACGTGTTAGGGTTAGGGTTAGGGTTAGGGTTAGGTGTTAGGGGTTACGGTTAGGGTTATGGTTAGGTTTAGGTTTAGGGTACGGGTTTGGGTACGGGTTAGGGTTAGGGTAGGGGTAAGATTTAGGGTACGGGTTAGGGTTAGGGTACGGGTTAGGGTTAGGGTGCGGGTTAGGGTTAGGGTACGGGTTATGGTTAGGGTACGGGTTAGGGTTAGGGTACGGGTTAGGTTTAGGGTTAGGGTACGGGTTAGGGTTAGGGTTAGGGGTCAGGGTTAGGGTTAGGGTTAGGGTACGGGTTAGGGGTAGGGTACGGGTTAGGGTTAGGGTTAGGGTTAGGGTTAGAGTTAGGGTTAGCATACGGGTTATGGTTAGTGTTAGGGTTAGGGTTAGGGTACGGGTTAGGATTAGGTTTAGGTTTAGGGTACGGGTTAGGGTTAGGGTTAGGGGTTAGGGTAGTGTACGGGTTAGGGTTGGGTTAGGGTTAGGGTACGGATTAGGGTTAGGGTTAGGGTTAGTGTTAGGGTTAAAGTACGGGTTAGGGTTAGGGTTAGGGTTAGGGTTAGGGGTTAGGGGTTAGTGTTAGGGTAAAGGTTAGGGTTAGGGTTAGGGTACGGGTTAGGGTACGAGTTAGGGTTAGGGTTAGGGTTGGGTACAGTTTAGGGTTAGTGTTAGGGTTCGGGTTGGGCTTAGGTTTAGGGTACGGGTTAGGGTTAGAGTTAGGGTTAGGGTAAGGTTTAGGGTACGGCTTAGGGTTAGGGTTAGGGATAAGGTTAGGTTTAGGGTAAGGGTTAGGGTGCGGGTTAGGGTTAGGGTACGGGTTATGGTTAGGGTACGGGTTAGGGTTAGGGTACGGGTTAGGGTTAGGGTTAGGGTTAGGGTACGGGTTAGGGTTAGGGTTAGGGTTAGGGTACGGGTTAGGGTTAGGGTTAGGGGTCAGGGTTAGGGTTAGGGTTAGGGTACGGGTTAGGGGTAGGGTACGGGTTAGGGTTAGGGTTAGGGTTAGGGTTAGAGTTAGGGTTAGCGTACGGGTTATGGTTAGGGTTAGGGTTAGGGTTAGGGTACGGGTTAGGATTAGGTTTAGGTTTAGGGTACGGGTTAGGGTTAGGGTTAGGGGTTAGGGTAGTGTACGGGTTAGGGTTGGGTTAGGGTTAGGGTACGGATTAGGGTTAGGGTTAGGGTTAGTGTTAGGGTTAAATTACGGGTTAGGGTTAGGGTTAGGGTTAGGGTTAGGGGTTAGGGGTTAGTGTTAGGGTAAAGGTTAGGGTTAGGGTTAGGGTACGGGTTAGGGTACGAGTTAGGGTTAGGGTTAGGGTTGGGTACAGTTTAGGGTTAGTGTTAGGGTTCGGGTTGGGCTTAGGTTTAGGGTACGGGTTAGGGTTAGAGTTAGGGTTAGGGTAAGGTTTAGGGTACGGCTTAGGGTTAGGGTTAGGGTTAAGGTTAGGTTTAGGGTAAGGGTTAGGGTACGGGTTAGGGTTAGGTTTAGGGTACGGGTTAGGGTTAGGGTTAGGGTAAGGGTTAGGGTTAGGGTACGGTTAGGGTACGGGTTAGGGTTAGGGTACGGGTTAGGGTACGGGTTAGGGTACGGGATAGGGTTAGGCTTAGCGTACGGGTTAGGGTTAGGGTTAGGGGTTAGGGTTAGGGTTAGGGTTAGGGTACGGGTTAGTGTTAGGGTACGGGTTAGGGTTAGGGTACGTGTTAGGGTACGGTTTCGGGTTAGGGTTAGGGTACGGGTTAGGGTTAGGGTTTGGTTTAGGGTACGGGTTAGGTTTAGGGTACGGGTTAGGGTTAGGGTACGTGTTAGGGTACGGTTTCGGGTTAGGGTTAGGGTACGGGTTAGGGTTAGGGTTGGGTTAGGGTTAGGGTTAGGGTACGGGTTAGGGTTAGGGTACGGGTTAGGGTACGGGTTAGGGTTAGGGTTAGGTTTTGCGTTAGGGTACGGGTTAGGGTTAGGGTACGGATTAGGGTTAGGGTTAGGGTTAGTGTTAGGTTTAAATACGGTTTAGGGTTAGGGTTAAGGTTAGGGTTAGGGTTAGGGGTTAGGGGTTAGTGTTAGGGTAAGGGTTAGGGTTAGGTTTAGGGTACGGGTTAGGGTACGAGTTAGGGTTAGGGTTAGGGTTGGATAAGTGTTAGGGTTAGGTTAGGGTTCGGGTTGGGGATAGGGTTAGGGTACGGGTTAGGATTAGGGTTAGGGTACGGGTCAGGGTTAGGGTTGGGGGTTAGGGTTAGGGTTAGGGTTAGGTTTAGGGTACGGGTTAGGGTTAGGGTACGGGTTAGGGTTATGGTTAGGGTTAGGGTTAGCGTACGGGTTAGGGTTAGGGTTAGGGTTAGGGTACGGGTTAGGGTTAGGGTACGGGTTAGCGTTAGGGTTAGGGTTGGGTACAGTTTAGGGTTAGGGTTAGGGTTCGGGTTGGGGTTAGGGTTAGGGTACGGGTTAGGGTTAGGGTACGGGTTAGGGTTAGGGTTAGCGTACGGGTTAGGGTTAGGTTTAGGGTTAGGGTTAGGCTACGGGTTAAGGTTAGGTTACGGATTAGGGTTAGGGTAGGAAAGGGTTAGGGTTAGGGTTAGGGTACAGGTTAGGGTTAGGGTACGGGTACGGGTTAGGGTTAGAGTTAGGGTTAGCGTACGGGTTAGGGTTAGGGGTAGGGTTAGGGTTAGGGTTAGGGTACGGGTTAGGGTTAGGGTTAGGGTTAGGATTTGGGTTAGGGTTAGGAAAGGGTTAGTGTTAGGGTTAGGGTAGGGTTAGGGTACGGGTTAAGGTTAGGGTTAGGGTACGGGTTAGGGTTAGGGTTAGGGTTATGGTTAGGGTACGGGTTAAGGTTAGGGTTAGGGTTAGGGGTTAGGGGTTACGGTTAGGGTTATCGTTAGGGTTAGTGTTAGGGTACGGGTTAGGGTACGGGTTAGGGTTAGGGTTAGGTTTAGTGTTAGGGTATGGGTTAGTGTTAGGGTTAGGGTTAGGGTTAGGGTTAGGGTACGGGTTAGGGTACGGGTTAGTGTTAGGGTACGGGTTAGGTTTAGGGTTAAGGTTAGGTTTAGGAAAGGGTTAGGGTTAGGGTTAGGGTACGGGTTAGGTTTAGGTTTAGGGTTAGGGTTAGGGTATGGGTTAGGGTTAAGGTACGGGTTAGGGTTAGGGTACGTGTTAGGGTACGGTTTAGGGTTAGGGTTAGGGTACGGGTTAGGGTTAGGGTTGGGTTAGGGTTAGGGTTAGGGTACGGGTTAGGGTTAGGGTACGGGTTAGTGTGCGGGTTAGGGTTAGGGTTAGGTTTAGGGTTAGGGTACGGGTTAGGGTTAGGGTACGCATTAGGGTTAGGGTTAGGGTTAGTGTTAGGGTTAAAGTAGGGTTTAGGGTTAGGGTTAAGGTTAGGGTTAGGGTTAGGGGTTAGGTGTTAGTGTTAGGGTAAGGGTTAGTGTTAGGGTTAGGGTACGGGTTAGGGTAAGGGTTAGGGTTAGGGTTTGGGTTCGGGTTGGGGTTAGGGTTAGTGTACGGGTTAGTGTTAGAGTTAGGTTTAGGGTACGGGTTAGGGTTAGGGTACGGGTTAGGATTAGGGTTAGGTTACGGGTCAGGGTTAGGGTTGGGGGTTAGGGTTAGGGTTAGGGTTAGGGTTAGGGTTAGGGTACGGGTTAGGGTTAGGGTACGGGTTAGGGTTAGGGTTAGGGTTAGGGTTAGCGTACGGGTTAGGCTTAGGTTTAGGGTACGGGTTAGGGTTAGGGTACGGGTTACGGTTAGGGTTAGGAAAGGGTTAGGGTTAGAGTAAGGGTACGGGTTAGGGTTAGGGTACGGGTTAGGGTTAGGGTTAGGGTTAGGGTTAGGGTTAGCATACGGGTTAGAGTTAGGATTAGGGTACGGGTTAGGTTTAGGGTTAGGGTTAGGTTTGGGGTACGGGTTAGGGTTAGGGTTAGGGTTAGGGGATAGTGGTTACGGTTAGGGTTATGGGTAAGGTTAGCGTTAGGGTACGGGTTAGGGTACGGGTTAGTGTTAGTGTTAGGTTTAGTGTTATGGTACGGGTTAGTGTTAGGGTTAGGGTTAGGGTTAGGAAAGGGTTAGTGTTAGGGTTAGGGTACGGGTTAGGGTTAGGGTTAGGGTTAGGGTACGGGTTGGGTTAGGGTACGGGTTAGGTTTAGGGTTTGGGTTAGGGTACGGGTTAGGGTTAGGGTTCGGGTATGGGTTAGTGTTAGGGTTAGGGTTAGGGTACGGGTTAGGGTTAGTGTTAGGTTTAGGGTATGGGTTAGAGTTAGTTTTAGGTTTAGGGTTAGGGTTAGGGTACAGTTTAGGGTTAGGGTTAGGGTTAGTGTTAGGGTAAGGTTAAGGGTACGGGTTAGGGTTAGGGTTAGAGTTAGGTTTAGGGTACGGGTTAGGGTTAGGTTTAGGGTTAGGGTTAGGGTACGGGTTTGGGTTAGGGTTAGGGTTAGGTTTAGGGTTAGTGTAAGGGTTAGGGTTAGGGTACGGGTTAGGTTAAGGGTACAGGTTAGGGTTAGGGGACAGGTTAGGGTTAGGGTTAGGGTTAGGAAAGGGTTAGGGTTAGGGTTAGGGTACGGGTTAGGGTACGGGTTAGGGTTAGGGTTAGGGTTAGGGTTAGGGTTCGGGTTAGGGTTAGGGTTAGGGTTAAGGTACGGGTTAGGTTTAGGGTTAGGGTACGGCTTAGGTTTAGGGTACGGGTTAGGGTAAGTGTTAGGGTTAGGGTACGGTTTAGTGTTAGGGTTAGGGGTTAGGGTTAGGGTTAGGGTTAGGGTTAGGGTTAGGGTTAGGGTTAGGGTTAGGTTTAGGGTACGGGTTAGGTTTAGGGATAGGTACGGGTTAGGGTGAGGGTACGGGTTAGGGTTAGGGTACGGGTTAGGGTTAGGGTTAGGGTACGGGTTAAGGTTAGGGTTAGGGTTAAGGTTAGGGTTAGCGTACGGGTTAGGGTTAGGGTTACGGTTAGTGGTAGGGTTAGCGTACAGGTTAGGGTTAGGTTTCAGGTTAGGGTTAGGGTACGGTTTAGGGTTAGGGTACGGGTTAGTGTTAGGGTTAGGGTTAGGGTTAGGGTTAGCAAAGGGTTAGGGTTAGGGTTAGGGTTAGGGTACGTTTTAGGGTTAGGTTTAGGGTACGGGTTAGGGTTAGGGATAGGGTTAGGGTTAGGGTTATTGTTAGGGGTTAGGGGTTAGTTTTAGGGTTAGGGTTAGTGTTAGGGTACGGGTTAGGGTTAGGGTACGGGTTAGGGTTAGGTTTAGGGTTGGGTACAGTTTAGGGTTAGGGTTAGGTTTCGGGTTGGGGTTAGGGTTAGGGTACGTGTTAGGGTTAGGGTACGGGTTAGGGTTAGGGTTAGGGTTAGGGTTAGGGTACGGGTTAGGGTACGAGTTAGGGTTAGGGTTAGGGTTGGGTACAGTTTAGGGTTAGGGTTAGGGTTCGGGTTGGGGTTAGGGTTAGGGTACGGGTTAGGGTTAGGGTACGGGTTAGGGTTAGGGTTAGCGTACGGGTTAGGGTTAGGGTTAGGGTTAAGGTTAGGGTACGGGTTAGGGTTAGGGTACGGATTAGGGTTAGTGTAGGAAAGGGTTAGGGTTAGGGTGAGGGTACGGTTTAGGGTTAGGGTACGGGTTAGGGTTAGGGTTAGAGTTAGGGTTAGCGTACGGGTTAGGGTTAGGGTTAGGGTTAGGGTTAGGGTTAGGGTACGGGTTAGGGTTAGGGTTAGGGTTAGGGTTAGGGTTAGGGTTAGTTTTAGGAAAGGGTTAGTGTTAGGGTTAGAGTAGGGTTAGGGTACGGGTTAAGTTTAGGGTTAGGGTACGGGTTAGGGTTAGGGTTAGGGTTAGGGTACGGGTTAGGGTTAGGGTACGGGTTAGGGTACGGGTTAGAGTTAGGGTTAGGTTTAGTGTTAGGGTACGGGTTAGTGTTAGGGTTAGTTTTAGGGTTAGGGTTAGGGTACGGGTTAGGGTACGGGTTAGGGTTAGGGTACGGGTTAGGGTTAGGGTTAGGGTTAGGGTTAGGTTTAGGAAAGGGTTAGGGTTAGGGTTAGGGTACGGGTTAGGTTTAGGTTTAGGGTTAGGGTTAGGGTATGGGTTAGGGTTAAGGTACGGGTTAGGTTTAGGGTACGTGTTAGGGTACGGGTTAGGGTTAGGGTTAGGGTACGGGTTAGGGTTAGGGTTGGGTTAGGATTAGGGTTAGGGTACGGGTTATGGTTAGGGTTAGGTTTAGGGTTAGGGTACGGGTTAGGGTTAGGGTACGGATTAGGGTTAGGTTTAGGGTTAGTGTTAGGGTTAAAGTACGGGTTAGGGTTAGGGTTAAGGTTAGGGTTAGGGTTAGGGGTTAGGGGTTAGTGTTAGGGTAAGGGTTAGGGTTAGGTTTAGGGTACGGTTAGGGTACGAGTTTGGGTTAGGTTTAGGGTTGGGTACGGGTTAGGGTTAGGGTTAGGGTTCGGGTTGGTGTTAGGGTTAGGTTACGGGTTAGTGTTAGGGTACGGGTTAGGGTTATGGTTAGGTTTAGGGTACGGGTTAGTGTTAGGGTACGGGTTAGGGTTAGGGTATGTGTTAGGGTACGCTTTAGGGTTAGGGTTAGTGTACGGGTTAGGGTTAGGGTTGGGTTAGGGTTAGGGTTAGGGTACGGGTTAGGGTTAGGGTACGGGTTAGGGTACGGGTTAGGGTTACGGTTAGGTTTTGGGTTAGGGTACGGGTTAGGGTTAGTGTACGGATTAGGGTTAGGGTTAGGGTTAGTGTTAGGGTTAAAGTACGGTTTAGGGTTAGGGTTAAGGTTAGGGTTAGGGTTAGGGGTTAGGGGTTAGTGTTAGGGAAAGGTTTAAGGTTAGGGTTATGGTACGGGTTAGGTTACGTGTTAGGTTTAGGTTTAGGGTTGGGTACGGGTTAGGTTTAGGTTTAGGGTTCGGGTTGGGGTTAGGGTTAGGGTACGGGTTAGTGTTAGAGTTAGGTTTAGGGTACGGGTTAGGGTTAGGGTACGGGTTAGGTTTAGGGTTAGGGTACGGGTCATGGTTAGGGTTGGGGGTTAGGGTTAGGGTTAGGGTTAGGGTTAGGGTTAGGGTACGTTTTAGGGTTAGGGTACGGGTTAGGGTTAGGGTTATGGTTAGGGTTAGCGTACGGGTTAGAGTTGGGGTTAGGGTTAGGGTACGGGATAGGGTTAGGGTACGGGTTAGGGTTAGGGTTAGGAAAGATTTAGGGTTAGGGTTAGGGTACGGGTTAGGTTTAGGGTACGGGTTAGGGTTAGGGTTAGAGTTAGGGTTAGCGTACGGGTTAGGGTTAGGTTTAGGGTTAGGGTTAGGGTTAGTGTACGGGTTAGGGTTAGGGTACGGGTTAGGGTTAGGTTTAGGGTTAGGGTTAGGGTTAGGAAAGGGTTAGTGTTAGGGTTAGGGTTAGGGTTAGGGTTAGGGTACGGGTTAAGGTTAGGGTTAGGATACGGGTTAGGGTTAGGGTTAGGGTTAGGGTTAGGGTTAGGGTACGGGTACGGGTTAGGGTTAGGGTTAGGGTTATGGTTAGGGGTTAGGGGTTACGGTTAGGGTTATGGTTAGGGTTAGGGTTAGGGTACGGGTTAGTGTACGGGTTAGGGTTAGGGTTAGGTTTAGTGTTAGGGTACGGGTTAGTGTTAGGGTTAGGGTTAGGGTTAGGGTTAGGGTACGGGTTAGGGTACGGGTTAGGGTTAGGGTACGTGTTAGGGTTAGGGTTAGGGTTAGGGCACGGTTTAGGGTTAGGGTACCGGTTAGGTTTAGGGTACGGGTTAGGGTTAGGCTTAGCGTACGTGTTAGGGTTAGGGTTAGGGGTTAGGGTTAGGGTTAGGGTTACGGTACGGGTTAGTGTTAGGGTACGGGTTAGGGTTAGGGTTAGGTTTAGGGTACGGGTTAGGGTTACGGTACGGGTTAGGATTAGGGTTAGGGTACGGGTTAGGATAAGGGTTTGGGTTTAGGGTTAGGGTTAGGGTTAGGGTTAGGGTACGGGTTACGTTTAGGGTACGGGTTAGGGATAGGGTTAGTGTTACGGTTAGCGTACGGGTTAGGGTTAGGGTTAGGGTTAGGGTTAGGGTACGGGTTAGGGTTAGGGTACGGATTAGGGTTAGGGTAGGAAAGGGTTAGGGTTAGGGTTAGGGTACGGGTTAGGGTTAGGGTACGGGTTAGGGTTAGGGTTAGAGTTAGGGTTAGCGTACGGGTTAGGGTTAGGGTTAGGGTTAGGGTTAGGGTTAGGGTTAGGGTACGGGCTAGGGTTAGGGTTAGGGTTAGTGTTAGGGTTAGGAAAGGGTTAGTGTTAGTGTTAGGGTAGGGTTAGGGTACGGTTTAAGGTTAGGGTTAGGGTACGGGTTAGGGTTAGGGTTAGGGTTAGGGTTAGGGTCCGGGTTAGGGTTAGGTTTAGGGTTAGGGTTAGGGGTTAGGGGTTACGGTTAGGGTTATGGTTAGGGTTAGGTTTAGGGTACGGGTTAGGGTACGGGTTAGGGTTAGGGTTAGGTTTAGTGTTAGGGTACGGGTTAGGTTTAGGATACGGGTTAGGGTACGTTTTAGGGTTAGGGTACGGGTTAGGGTTAGGGTTAGGGGTTAGGGTTAGGGTTAGGGTTAGGGTACGGGTTAGGGTTAGAGTACGGCTTAGGGTTTGCGATAGGGTACGGGTTAGGGTGAGGGTACGGGTTAGGGTGTGGGTTAGGGTACGTGTTAGGGTTAGGGTTAGGGGTTAGGGTGAGGGTTAGGGTTAGCGTACGGGTTAGGGTTAGGGTTAGGGTTAGGGTACGGGTTAGGGTTAGGGTACGGGTTAGGGTTAGGGTACAGGTATGATTTAGGGTTAGGGGTTAGGTTTAGGGTTAGGGTTAGGGTAGGGTTAGGTTACGGGTTAGGGTTAGGGTACGGGTTAGGGTTAGGGTTAGGTTTAGGGTTAGGGTTAGCGTAACGGTTAGGGTTAGGTTTAGGGTTAGGGTTAGGTTTAGGTTTAGGGTACTGGTTAGGGTTAGGGGACGGGTTAGGGTTTGGGTACGGGTTAGGGTACGTGTTAGGGTTAGGGTTAGGTTTAGGAAAGGGTTAGGGTTAGGGTTAGGGTATGGGTTAGGGTTAGTTTTAGGGGTAGGTTTAGGGTTAGGGTACGGGTTAGGATTAGGGTACGTGTTAGGGTTATGGTACGGGTTAGGGTACGGGTTAGCGATAGGGTTAGGGTACGGGTTTTTAGTGTACGGGGTAGGGTTAGGTTTATGGTTAGGGTTAGGTTTAGGGTACGGGTTAGGGTTAGGGTTAGGGTTAGGGTTAGGGTACGGGTTAGGGTACGGGTTAGGGTTAGGGTACGGGTTAGGGTACGGGTTAGGTTTAGGGTATGGGTTAGGGTTAGGGTACGGGTTAGGGTTAGGGTTATTGTTAGGGGTTAGGGGTTAGTTTTAGGGTTAGGGTTAGTGTTAGGGTACGGGTTAGGGTTAGGGTTAGGGTTGGGTACAGTTTAGGGTTAGGGTTAGGGTTCGGGTTGGGGTTAGGGTTAGGGTACGGGTTAGGGTTAGGGTACGGGTTAGGGTTAGGGTTAGCGTACGGGTTAGGGTTAGGGTTAGGGTTAGGGTTAGCGTACGGGTTAGGGTTAGGGTTAGGTTTAGGGTTAGGTTTAGGGTTAGGGTACGGGTTAGGGTTAGGGTACGGGTTAGGGTTAGTGTTAGGGTTAGGGTTAGGGTTAGGGTTAGGGTTAGGTTTAGGGTACGTGTTAGGGTTAGGGTTAGGGTTAGGGTTAGGTGTTAGGGGTTACGGTTAGGGTTATGGTTAGGTTTAGGTTTAGGGTACGGGTTTGGGTACGGGTTAGGGTTAGGGTAGGGGTAAGATTTAGGGTACGGGTTAGGGTTAGGGTACGGGTTAGGGTTAGGGTGCGGGTTAGGGTTAGGGTACGGGTTATGGTTAGGGTACGGGTTAGGGTTAGGGTACGGGTTAGGTTTAGGGTTAGGGTACGGGTTAGGGTTAGGGTTAGGGGTCAGGGTTAGGGTTAGGGTTAGGGTACGGGTTAGGGGTAGGGTACGGGTTAGGGTTAGGGTTAGGGTTAGGGTTAGAGTTAGGGTTAGCATACGGGTTATGGTTAGGGTTAGGGTTAGGGTTAGGGTACGGGTTAGGATTAGGTTTAGGTTTAGGGTACGGGTTAGGGTTAGGGTTAGGGGTTAGGGTAGTGTACGGGTTAGGGTTGGGTTAGGGTTAGGGTACGGATTAGGGTTAGGGTTAGGGTTAGTGTTAGGGTTAAAGTACGGGTTAGGGTTAGGATTAGGGTTAGGGTTAGGGGTTAGGGGTTAGTGTTAGGGTAAAGGTTAGGGTTAGGGTTAGGGTACGGGTTAGGGTACGAGTTAGGGTTAGGGTTAGGGTTGGGTACAGTTTAGGGTTAGTGTTAGGGTTCGGGTTGGGCTTAGGTTTAGGGTACGGGTTAGGGTTAGAGTTAGGGTTAGGGTAAGGTTTAGGGTACGGCTTAGGGTTAGGGTTAGGGATAAGGTTAGGTTTAGGGTAAGGGTTATGGTACGGGTTAGGGTTAGGTTTAGGGTACGGGTTAGGGTTAGGGTTAGGGTAAGTGTTAGGGTTAGGGTACGGTTAGGGTACGGGTTAGGGTTAGGGTACGGGTTAGGGTACGGGTTAGGGTACGGGATAGGGTTAGGCTTAGCGTACGGGTTAGGGTTAGGGTTAGGGGTTAGGGTTAGGGTTAGGGTTAGGGTACGGGTTAGTGTTAGGGTACGGGTTAGGGTTAGGGTTTGGTTTAGGGTACGGGTTAGGTTTAGGGTACGGGTTAGGGTTAGGGTACGTGTTAGGGTACGGTTTAGGGTTAGGGTTAGGGTACGGGTTAGGGTTAGGGTTGGGTTAGGGTTAGGGTTAGGGTACGGGTTAGGGTTAGGGTACGGGTTAGGGTACGGGTTAGGGTTAGGGTTAGGTTTTGCGTTAGGGTACGGGTTAGGGTTAGGGTACGGATTAGGGTTAGGGTTAGGGTTAGTGTTAGGTTTAAATACGGTTTAGGGTTAGGGTTAAGGTTAGGGTTAGGGTTAGGGGTTAGGGGTTAGTGTTAGGGTAAGGGTTAGGTTTAGGTTTAGGGTACGGGTTAGGGTACGAGTTAGGGTTAGGGTTAGGGTTGGATAAGTGTTAGGGTTAGGTTAGGGTTCGGGTTGGGGTTAGGGTTAGGGTACGGGTTAGGATTAGGGTTAGGGTACGGGTCAGGGTTAGGGTTGGTGGTTAGGGTTAGGGTTAGGGTTAGGTTTAGGGTACGGGTTAGGGTTAGGGTACGGGTTAGGGTTATGGTTAGGGTTAGGGTTAGCGTACGGGTTAGGGTTAGGGTTAGGGTTAGGGTTAGGGTACGGGTTAGGGTTAGGGTACGGGTTAGCGTTAGGGTTAGGAAAGAGTTAGGGTTAGGGTTAGGGTACGGGTAAGGGTTAGGGTATGGGTTAGGGTTAGGGTTAGAGTTAGGGTTAGCGTACGGTTTAGGGTTTGGGTTAGGTTTAGGGTTAGGGTATGGGTTAGGGTTAGGGTACGGGTTAGGGTTAGGTTTAGGGTTAGGGTTAGGGTTAGGAAAGGGTTAGTGTTAGGATTAGGGTTAGGGTTAGGGTACGGGTTAAGGTTAGGGTTAAGGTACGTGTTAGGGTAGGGTTAGGGTTAGGGTACGGTTTAGGGTTAGGTTTGGGTTAGGGTTAGGGGTTAGGGGTTACGGTTAGGGTTATGGTTAGGGTTAGGGTTAGGGTACGGGTTAGGGTACGGGTTAGGGTTAGGGTTAGGTTTAGTGTTAGGGTACGGGTTAGTGTTAGGGTTAGGGTTAGGGTTAGGGTACGGGTTAGGGTACGGGTTAGGGTTAGGGTACGGGTTAGGGTTAGGGTTAGGGTTAGGGTTAGGGCACGGTTTAGGGTTAGGGTACTGGTGAGGGTTAGGGTACGGGTTAGGGTTAGGCTTAGCGTACGGGTTAGGGTTAGTGTTAGGGGTTAGGGTTAGGGTTAGGGTTAGGGTTAGGGTACGGGTTAGTGTTAGGTTATGGGTTAGGGTTAGGGTTAGGTTTAGGGTATGGGTTAGGGTTAGGGAATGGGTTAGGATTAGGGTTAGGGTACGGGTTAGGATTAGGGTTTGGGGTTAGGGTTAGGGTTAGGGTTAGGGTTAGCGTACTGGTTAGGGTTAGGGGACGGGTTAGGGTTTGGGTACGGGTTAGGGTACGTGTTAGGGTTAGGGTTAGGTTTAGGAAAGGGTTAGGGTTAGGGTTAGGGTATGGGTTAGGGTTAGGTTTAGGGGTAGGTTTAGGGTTAGGGTACGGGTTAGGGTTAGGGTACGTGTTAGGGTTATGGTACGGGTTAGGGTACGGGTTAGCGATAGGGTTAGGGTACGGGTTTTTAGGGTACGGGGTAGGGTTAGGTTTATGGTTAGGGTTAGGTTTAGGGTACGGGTTAGGGTTAGGGTTAGGGTTAGGGTTAGGGTACGGGTTAGGGTACGGGTTAGGGTTAGGGTACGAGTTAGGGTACGGGTTAGGTTTAGGGTATGGGTTAGGGTTAGGGTACGGGTTAGGGTTAGGGTTATTGTTAGGGGTTAGGGGTTAGTTTTAGGGTTAGGGTTAGTGTTAGGGTACGGGTTAGGGTTAGGGTTAGGGTTGGGTACAGTTTAGGGTTAGGGTTAGGGTTCGGGTTGGGGTTAGGGTTAGGGTACGGGTTAGGGTTAGGGTACGGGTTAGGGTTAGGGTTAGCGTACGGGTTAGGGTTAGGGTTAGGGTTAGGGTTAGCGTACGGGTTAGGGTTAGGGTTAGGTTTAGGGTTAGGTTTAGGGTTAGGGTACGGGTTAGGGTTAGGGTACGGGTTAGGGTTAGTGTTAGGGTTAGGGTTAGGGTTAGGGTTAGGGTTAGGTTTAGGGTACGTGTTAGGGTTAGGGTTAGGGTTAGGGTTAGGTTTAGGGTAAGGGTTAGGGTACGGGTTAGGGTTAGGGTTAGGGTACGGGTTAGGGTTAGGGTTGGGTTAGGATTAGGGTTAGGGTACGGGTTATGGTTAGGGTTAGGTTTAGGGTTAGGGTACGGGTTAGGGTTAGGGTACGGATTAGGGTTAGGTTTAGGGTTAGTGTTAGGGTTAAAGTACGGGTTAGGGTTAGGGTTAAGGTTAGGGTTAGGGTTAGGGGTTAGGGGTTAGTGTTAGGGTAAGGGTTAGGGTTAGGTTTAGGGTACGGGTTAGGGTACGAGTTAGGGTTAGGGTTAGGGTTGGATAAGTGTTAGGGTTAGGTTAGGGTTCGGGTTGGGGTTAGGGTTAGGGTACGGGTTAGGATTAGGGTTAGGGTACGGGTCAGGGTTAGGGTTGGGGGTTAGGGTTAGGGTTAGGGTTAGGTTTAGGGTACGGGTTAGGGTTAGGGTACGGGTTAGGGTTATGGTTAGGGTTAGGGTTAGCGTACGGGTTAGGGTTAGGGTTAGGGTTAGGGTACGGGTTAGGGTTAGGGTACGGGTTAGCGTTAGGGTTAGGGTTGGGTACAGTTTAGGGTTAGGGTTAGGGTTCGGGTTGGGGTTAGGGTTAGGGTACGGGTTAGGGTTAGGGTACGGGTTAGGGTTAGGGTTAGCGTACGGGTTAGGGTTAGGTTTAGGGTTAGGGTTAGGGTACGGGTTAAGGTTAGGGTACGGATTAGGGTTAGGGTAGGAAAGGGTTAGGGTTAGGGTTAGGGTACAGGTTAGGGTTAGGGTACGGGTACGGGTTAGGGTTAGAGTTAGGGTTAGCGTACGGGTTAGGGTTAGGGGTAGGGTTAGGGTTAGGGTTAGGGTACGGGTTAGGGTTAGGGTTAGGGTTAGGATTTGGGTTAGGGTTAGGAAAGGGTTAGTGTTAGGGTTAGGGTAGGGTTAGGGTACGGGTTAAGGTTAGGGTTAGGGTACGGGTTAGGGTTAGGGTTAGGGTTATGGTTAGGGTACGGGTTAAGGTTAGGGTTAGGGTTAGGGGTTAGGGGTTACGGTTAGGGTTATCGTTAGGGTTAGTGTTAGGGTACGGGTTAGGGTACGGGTTAGGGTTAGGGTTAGGTTTAGTGTTAGGGTATGGGTTAGTGTTAGGGTTAGGGTTAGGGTTAGGGTTAGGGTTAGGGTACGGGTTAAAGTACGGGTTAGTGTTAGGGTACGGGTTAGGGTTAGGGTTAAGGTTAGGTTTAGGAAAGGGTTAGGGTTAGGGTTAGGGTACGGGTTAGGTTTAGGTTTAGGGTTAGGGTTAGGGTATGGGTTAGGGTTAAGGTACGGGTTAGGGTTAGGGTACGTGTTAGGGTACGGTTTAGGGTTAGGGTTAGGGTACGGGTTAGGGTTAGGGTTGGGTTAGGGTTAGGGTTAGGGTACGGGTTAGGGTTAGGGTACGGGTTAGTGTGCGGGTTAGGGTTAGGGTTAGGTTTAGGGTTAGGGTACGGGTTAGGGTTAGGGTACGGATTAGGGTTAGGGTTAGGGTTAGTGTTAGGGTTAAAGTAGGGTTTAGGGTTAGGGTTAAGGTTAGGGTTAGGGTTAGGGGTTAGGTGTTAGTGTTAGGGTAAGGGTTAGGGTTAGGGTTAGGGTACGGGTTAGGGTAAGGGTTAGGGTTAGGGTTTGGGTTCGGGTTGGGGTTAGGGTTAGTGTACGGGTTAGTGTTAGAGTTAGGTTTAGGGTACGGGTTAGGGTTAGGGTACGGGTTAGGATTAGGGTTAGGTTACGGGTCAGGGTTAGGGTTGGGGGTTAGGGTTAGGGTTAGGGTTAGGGTTAGGGTTAGGGTACGGGTTAGGGTTAGGGTACGGGTTAGGGTTAGGTTTAGGGTTAGGGTTAGCGTACGGGTTAGGTTTAGGTTTAGGGTACGGGTTAGGGTTAGGGTACGGGTTACGGTTAGGGTTAGGAAAGGGTTAGGGTTAGAGTAAGGGTACGGGTTAGGGTTAGGGTACGGGTTAGGGTTAGGGTTAGGGTTAGGGTTAGGGTTAGCATACGGGTTAGGGTTAGGATTAGGGTACGGGTTAGGTTTAGGGTTAGGGTTAGGTTTGGGGTACGGGTTAGGGTTAGGGTTAGGGTTAGGGGATAGTGGTTACGGTTAGGGTTATGGGTAAGGTTAGCGTTAGGGTACGGGTTAGGGTACGGGTTAGTGTTAGTGTTAGGTTTAGTGTTATGGTACGGGTTAGTGTTAGGGTTAGGGTTAGGGTTAGGAAAGGGTTAGTGTTAGGGTTAGGGTACGGGTACGGGTTAGGGTTAGGGTTAGGGTACGGGTTGGGTTAGGGTACGGGTTAGGTTTAGGGTTTGGGTTAGGGTACGGGTTAGGGTTAGGGTTCGGGTATGGGTTAGTGTTAGGGTTAGGGTTAGGGTTAGGGTACGGGTTAGGGTTAGTGTTAGGTTTAGGGTATGGGTTAGAGTTAGTTTTAGGTTTAGGGTTAGGGTTAGGGTACAGTTTAGGGTTAGGGTTAGGGTTAGTGTTAGGGTAAGGTTAAGGGTACGGGTTAGGGTTAGGGTTAGAGTTAGGTTTAGGGTACGGGTTAGGGTTAGGTTTAGGGTTAGGGTTAGGGTACGGGTTTGGGTTAGGGTTAGGGTTAGGGTTAGGTTTAGGGTTAGTGTACGGGTTAGGGTTAGGGTACGGGTTAGGTTAAGGGTACAGGTTAGGGTTAGGGGACAGGTTAGGGTTAGGGTTAGGGTTAGGAAAGGGTTAGGGTTAGGGTTAGGGTACGGGTTAGGGTACGGGTTAGGGTTAGGGTTAGGGTTCGGGTTAGGGTACGGGTTAGGGTTAGGGTTAGGGTTAAGGTACGGGTTAGGTTTAGGGTTAGGGTACAGCTTAGGTTTAGGGTACGGGTTAGGGTACGTGTTAGGGTTAGGGTACGGTTTAGTGTTAGGGTTAGGGGTTAGGGTTAGGGTTAGGGTTAGGGTTAGGGTTAGGGTTAGGTTTAGGGTACGGGTTAGGTTTAGGGATAGGTACGGGTTAGGGTGAGGGTACGGGTTAGGGTTAGGGTACGGGTTAGGGTTAGGGTTAGGGTACGGGTTAAGGTTAGGGTTAGGGTTAAGGTTAGGGTTAGCGTACGGGTTAGGGTTAGGGTTACGGTTAGTGGTAGGGTTAGCGTACAGGTTAGGGTTAGGTTTCAGGTTAGGGTTAGGGTACGGTTTAGGGTTAGGGTACGGGTTAGTGTTAGGGTTAGGGTTAGGGTTAGGGTTAGCAAAGGGTTAGGGTTAGGTTAGGGTTAGGGTACGTTTTAGGGTTAGGTTTAGGGTACGGGTTAGGGTTAGGGATTAGGGTTAGGGTTAGGGTTATTGTTAGGGGTTAGGGGTTAGTTTTAGGGTTAGGGTTAGTGTTAGGGTACGGGTTAGGGTTAGGGTACGGGTTAGGGTTAGGTTTAGGGTTGGGTACAGTTTAGGGTTAGGGTTAGGGTTCGGGTTGGGGTTAGGGTTAGGGTACGTGTTAGGGTTAGGGTACGGGTTAGGGTTAGGGTTAGGGTTAGGGTTAGGGTACGGGTTAGGGTACGAGTTAGGGTTAGGGTTAGGGTTGGGTACAGTTTAGGGTTAGGGTTAGGGTTCGGGTTGGGGTTAGGGTTAGGGTACGGGTTAGGGTTAGGGTACGGGTTAGGGTTAGCGTACGGGTTAGGGTTAGGGTTAGGGTTAAGGTTAGGGTACGGGTTAGGGTTAGGGTACGGATTAGGGTTAGTGTAGGAAAGGGTTAGGGTTAGGGTGAGGGTACGGTTTAGGGTTAGGGTACGGGTTAGGGTTAGGGTTAGAGTTAGGGTTAGCGTACGGGTTGGGGTTAGGGTTAGGGTTAGGGTTAGGGTTAGGGTACGGGTTAGGGTTAGGGTTAGGGTTAGGGTTAGGGTTAGGGTTAGTTTTAGGAAAGGGTTAGTGTTAGGGTTAGAGTAGGGTTAGGGTACGGGTTAAGTTTAGGGTTAGGGTACGGGTTAGGGTTAGGGTTAGGGTTAGGGTACGGGTTAGGGTTAGGGTACGGGTTAGGGTACGGGTTAGAGTTAGGGTTAGGTTTAGTGTTAGGGTACGGGTTAGTGTTAGGGTTAGTTTTAGGGTTAGGGTTAGGGTACGGGTTAGGGTACGGGTTAGGGTTAGGGTACGGGTTAGGGTTAGGGTTAGGGTTAGGGTTAGGTTTAGGAAAGGGTTAGGGTTAGGGTTAGGGTACGGGTTAGGTTTAGGTTTAGGGTTAGGGTTAGGGTATGGGTTAGGGTTAAGGTACGGGTTAGGTTTAGGGTACGTGTTAGGGTACGGGTTAGGGTTAGGGTTAGGGTACGGGTTAGGGTTAGGGTTGGGTTAGGATTAGGGTTAGGGTACGGGTTATGGTTAGGGTTAGGTTTAGGGTTAGGGTACGGGTTAGGGTTAGGGTACGGATTAGGGTTAGGTTTAGGGTTAGTGTTAGGGTTAAAGTACGGGTTAGGGTGAGGGTTAAGGTTAGGGTT
This sequence comes from Urocyon cinereoargenteus, assembly GCA_032313775.1. Taxonomy (NCBI): domain Eukaryota; kingdom Metazoa; phylum Chordata; class Mammalia; order Carnivora; family Canidae; genus Urocyon; species Urocyon cinereoargenteus. The sequence continues at coordinate 597,944 of JAVLSZ010000133.1, read as the reverse complement.
AGGGTTAGGGGTTAGGGGTTAGTGTTAGGGTAAGGGTTAGGGTTAGGTTTAGGGTACGGTTAGGGTACGAGTTTGGGTTAGGTTTAGGGTTGGGTACGGGTTAGGTTTAGGGTTAGGGTTCGGGTTGGTGTTAGGGTTAGGGTACGGGTTAGTGTTAGGGTACGGGTTAGGGTTATGGTTAGGTTTAGGGTACGGGTTAGTGTTAGGGTACGGGTTAGGGTTAGGGTATGTGTTAGGGTACGCTTTAGGGTTAGGGTTAGTGTACGGGTTAGGGTTAGGGTTGGGTTAGGGTTAGGGTTAGGGTACGGGTTAGGGTTAGGGTACGGGTTAGGGTACGGGTTAGGGTTACGGTTAGGTTTTGGGTTAGGGTACGGGTTAGGGTTAGGGTACGGATTAGGGTTAGGGTTAGGGTTAGTGTTAGGGTTAAAGTACGGTTTAGGGTTAGGGTTAAGGTTAGGGTTAGGGTTAGGGGTTAGGGGTTAGTGTTAGGGAAAGGTTTAAGGTTAGGGTTAGGGTACGGGTTAGGTTACGTGTTAGGTTTAGGTTTAGGGTTGGGTACGGGTTAGGTTTAGGGTTAGGGTTCGGGTTGGGGTTAGGGTTAGGGTACGGGTTCGTGTTAGAGTTAGGTTTAGGGTACGGGTTAGGGTTAGGGTACGGGTTAGGTTTAGGGTTAGGGTACGGGTCATGGTTAGGGTTGGGGGTTAGGGTTAGGGTTAGGGTTAGGGTTAGGGTTAGGGTACGTTTTAGGGTTAGGGTACGGGTTAGGGTTAGGGTTATGGTTAGGGTTAGCGTACGGGTTAGAGTTGGGGTTAGGGTTAGGGTACGGGTTAGGGTTAGGGTACGGGTTAGGGTTAGGGTTAGGAAAGATTTAGGGTTAGGGTTAGGGTACGGGTTAGGTTTAGGGTACGGGTTAGGGTTAGGGTTAGAGTTAGGGTTAGCGTACGGGTTAGGGTTAGGTTTAGGGTTAGGGTTAGGGTTAGTGTACGGGTTAGGGTTAGGGTACGGGTTAGGGTTAGGTTTAGGGTTAGGGTTAGGGTTAGGAAAGGGTTAGTGTTAGGGTTAGGGTTAGGGTTAGGGTTAGGGTACGGGTTAAGGTTAGGGTTAGGATACGGGTTAGGGTTAGGGTTAGGGTTAGGGTTAGGGTTAGGGTACGGGTACGGGTACGGGTTAGGGTTAGGGTTATGGTTAGGGGTTAGGGGTTACGGTTAGGGTTATGGTTAGGGTTAGGGTTAGGGTACGGGTTAGTGTACGGGTTAGGGTTAGGGTTAGGTTTAGTGTTAGGGTACGGGTTAGTGTTAGGGTTAGGGTTAGGGTTAGGGTTAGGGTACGGGTTAGGGTACGGGTTAGGGTTAGGGTACGTGTTAGGGTTAGGTTTAGGGTTAGGGCACGGTTTAGGGTTAGGGTACCGGTTAGGTTTAGGGTACGGGTTAGGGTTAGGCTTAGCGTACGTGTTAGGGTTAGGGTTAGGGGTTAGGGTTAGGGTTAGGGTTACGGTACGGGTTAGTGTTAGGGTACGGGTTAGGGTTAGGGTTAGGTTTAGGGTACGGGTTAGGGTTACGGTACGGGTTAGGATTAGGGTTAGGGTACGGGTTAGGATAAGGGTTTGGGTTTAGGGTTAGGGTTAGGGTTAGGGTTAGGGTACGGGTTACGTTTAGGGTACGGGTTAGGGATAGGGTTAGGGTTACGGTTAGCGTACGGGTTAGGGTTAGGGTTAGGGTTAGGGTTAGGGTACGGGTTAGGGTTAGGGTACGGATTAGGGTTAGGGTAGGAAAGGGTTAGGGTTAGGGTTAGGGTACGGGTTAGGGTTAGGGTACGGGTTAGGGTTAGGGTTAGAGTTAGGGTTAGCGTACGGGTTAGGGTTAGGGTTAGGGTTAGGGTTAGGGTTAGGGTACGGGCTAGGGTTAGGGTTAGGGTTAGTGTTAGGGTTAGGAAAGGGTTAGTGTTAGTGTTAGGGTAGGGTTAGGGTACGGTTTAAGGTTAGGGTTAGGGTACGGGTTAGGGTTAGGGTTAGGGTTAGGGTTAGGGTACGGGTTAGGGTTAGGTTTAGGGTTAGGGTTAGGGGTTAGGGGTTACGGTTAGGGTTATGGTTAGGGTTAGGTTTAGGGTACGGGTTAGGGTACGGGTTAGGGTTAGGGTTAGGTTTAGTGTTAGGGTACGGGTTAGGTTTAGGATACGGGTTAGGGTACGTTTTAGGGTTAGGGTACGGGTTAGGGTTAGGGTTAGGGGTTAGGGTTAGGGTTAGGGTTAGGGTACGGGTTAGGGTTAGAGTACGGCTTAGGGTTTGCGATAGGGTACGGGTTAGGGTGAGGGTACGGGTTAGGGTGTGGGTTAGGGTACGTGTTAGGGTTAGGGTTAGGGGTTAGGGTGAGGGTTAGGGTTAGCGTACGGGTTAGTGTTAGGGTTAGGGTTAGGGTACGGGTTAGGGTTAGGGTACGGGTTAGGGTTAGGGTTAGGGTACAGGTATGATTTAGGGTTAGGGGTTAGGTTTAGTGTTAGGGTTAGGGTAGGGTTAGGTTACGGGTTAGGGTTAGGGTACGGGTTAGGGTTAGGGTTAGGTTTAGGGTTAGGGTTAGCGTAACGGTTAGGGTTAGGTTTAGGGTTAGGGTTAGGTTTAGGTTTAGGGTACTGGTTAGGGTTAGGGGACGGGTTAGGGTTTGGGTACGGGTTAGGGTACGTGTTAGGGTTAGGGTTAGGTTTAGGAAAGGGTTAGGGTTAGGGTTAGGGTATGGGATAGGGTTAGGTTTAGGGGTAGGTTTAGGGTTAGGGTACGGGTTAGGATTAGGGTACGTGTTAGGGTTATGGTACGGGTTAGGGTACGGGTTAGCGATAGGGTTAGGGTACGGGTTTTTAGGGTACGGGGTATGGTTAGGTTTATGGTTAGGGTTAGGTTTAGGGTACGGGTTAGGGTTAGGGTTAGGGTTAGGGTTAGGGTACGGGTTAGGGTACGGGTTAGGGTTAGGGTACGGGTTAGGGTTAGGGTGCGGGTTAGGGTTAGGGTTATTGTTAGGGGTTAGGGGTTAGTTTTAGGGTTAGGGTTAGTGTTAGGGTACGGGTTAGGGTTAGGGTTAGGGTTGGGTACAGTTTAGGGTTAGGGTTAGGGTTCGGGTTGGGGTTAGGGTTAGGGTACGGGTTAGGGTTAGGGTACGGGTTAGGGTTAGGGTTAGCGTACGGGTTAGGGTTAGGGTTAGGGTTAGGGTTAGCGTACGGGTTAGGGTTAGGGTTAGGTTTAGGGTTAGGTTTAGGGTTAGGGTATGGGTTAGGGTTAGGGTACGGGTTAGGGTTAGTGTTAGGGTTAGGGTTAGGGTTAGGGTTAGGGTTAGGTTTAGGGTACGTGTTAGGGTTAGGGTTAGGGTTAGGGTTAGGTGTTAGGGGTTACAGTTAGGGTTATGGTTAGGTTTAGGTTTAGGGTACGGGTTTGGGTACGGGTTAGGGTTAGGGTAGGGGTAAGATTTAGGGTACGGGTTAGGGTTAGGGTACGGGTTAGGGTTAGGGTGCGGGTTAGGGTTAGGGTACGGGTTATGGTTAGGGTACGGGTTAGGGTTAGGGTACGGGTTAGGTTTAGGGTTAGGGTACGGGTTAGGGTTAGGGTTAGGGGTCAGGGTTAGGGTTAGGGTTAGGGTACGGGTTAGGGGTAGGGTACGGGTTAGGGTTAGGGTTAGGGTTAGGGTTAGAGTTAGGGTTAGCATACGGGTTATGGTTAGGGTTAGGGTTAGGGTTAGGGTACGGGTTAGGATTAGGTTTAGGTTTAGGGTACGGGTTAGGGTTAGGGTTAGGGGTTAGGGTAGTGTACGGGTTAGGGTTGGGTTAGGGTTAGGGTACGGATTAGGGTTAGGGTTAGGGTTAGTGTTAGGGTTAAAGTACGGGTTAGGGTTAGGATTAGGGTTAGGGTTAGGGGTTAGGGGTTAGTGTTAGGGTAAAGGTTAGGGTTAGGGTTAGGGTACGGGTTAGGGTACGAGTTAGGGTTAGGGTTAGGGTTGGGTACAGTTTAGGGTTAGTGTTAGGGTTCGGGTTGGGCTTAGGTTTAGGGTACGGGTTAGGGTTAGAGTTAGGGTTAGGGTAAGGTTTAGGGTACGGCTTAGGGTTAGGGTTAGGGATAAGGTTAGGTTTAGGGTAAGGGTTATGGTACGGGTTAGGGTTAGGTTTAGGGTACGGGTTAGGGTTAGGGTTAGGGTAAGTGTTAGGGTTAGGGTACGGTTAGGGTACGGGTTAGGGTTAGGGTACGGGTTAGGGTACGGGTTAGGGTACGGGATAGGGTTAGGCTTAGCGTACGGGTTAGGGTTAGGGTTAGGGGTTAGGGTTAGGGTTAGGGTTAGGGTACGGGTTAGTGTTAGGGTACGGGTTAGGGTTAGGGTTTGGTTTAGGGTACGGGTTAGGTTTAGGGTACGGGTTAGGGTTAGGGTACGTGTTAGGGTACGGTTTAGGGTTAGGGTTAGGGTACGGGTTAGGGTTAGGGTTGGGTTAGGGTTAGGGTTAGGGTACGGGTTAGGGTTAGGGTACGGGTTAGGGTACGGGTTAGGGTTAGGGTTAGGTTTTGCGTTAGGGTACGGGTTAGGGTTAGGGTACGGATTAGGGTTAGGGTTAGGGTTAGTGTTAGGTTTAAATACGGTTTAGGGTTAGGGTTAAGGTTAGGGTTAGGGTTAGGGGTTAGGGGTTAGTGTTAGGGTAAGGGTTAGGTTTAGGTTTAGGGTACGGGTTAGGGTACGAGTTAGGGTTAGGGTTAGGGTTGGATAAGTGTTAGGGTTAGGTTAGGGTTCGGGTTGGGGTTAGGGTTAGGGTACGGGTTAGGATTAGGGTTAGGGTACGGGTCAGGGTTAGGGTTGGGGGTTAGGGTTAGGGTTAGGGTTAGGTTTAGGGTACGGGTTAGGGTTAGGGTACGGGTTAGGGTTATGGTTAGGGTTAGGGTTAGCGTACGGGTTAGGGTTAGGGTTAGGGTTAGGGTACGGGTTAGGGTTAGGGTACGGGTTAGCGTTAGGGTTAGGAAAGAGTTAGGGTTAGGGTTAGGGTACGGGTAAGGGTTAGGGTATGGGTTAGGGTTAGGGTTAGAGTTAGGGTTAGCGTACGGGTTTGGGTTTGGGTTAGGTTTAGGGTTAGGGTACGGGTTAGGGTTAGGGTACGGGTTAGGGTTAGGTTTAGGGTTAGGGTTAGGGTTAGGAAAGGGTTAGTGTTAGGATTAGGGTTAGGGTTAGGGTACGGGTTAAGGTTAGGGTTAAGGTACGTGTTAGGGTAGGGTTAGGGTTAGGGTACGGTTTAGGGTTAGGTTTGGGTTAGGGTTAGGGGTTAGGGGTTACGGTTAGGGTTATGGTTAGGGTTAGGGTTAGGGTACGGGTTAGGGTACGGGTTAGGGTTAGGGTTAGGTTTAGTTTTAGGGTACGGGTTAGTGTTAGGGTTAGGGTTAGGGTTAGGGTACGGGTTAGGGTACGGGTTAGGGTTAGGGTACGGGTTAGGGTTAGGGTTAGGGTTAGGGTTAGGGCACGGTTTAGGGTTAGGGTACCGGTGAGGGTTAGGGTACGGGTTAGGGTTAGGCTTAGCGTACGGGTTAGGGTTAGTGTTAGGGGTTAGGGTTAGGGTTAGGGTTAGGGTTAGGGTACGGGTTAGTGTTAGGTTATGGGTTAGGGTTAGGGTTAGGTTTAGGGTATGGGTTAGGGTTAGGGAATGGGTTAGGATTAGGGTTAGGGTACGGGTTAGGATTAGGGTTTGGGGTTAGGGTTAGGGTTAGGGTTAGGGTTAGCGTACTGGTTAGGGTTAGGGGACGGGTTAGGGTTTGGGTACGGGTTAGGGTACGTGTTAGGGTTAGGGTTAGGTTTAGGAAAGGGTTAGGGTTAGGGTTAGGGTATGGGTTAGGGTTAGGTTTAGGGGTAGGTTTAGGGTTAGGGTACGGGTTAGGGTTAGGGTACGTGTTAGGTTTATGGTACGGGTTAGGGTACGGGTTAGCGATAGGGTTAGGGTACGGGTTTTTAGGGTACGGGGTAGGGTTAGGTTTATGGTTAGGGTTAGGTTTAGGGTACGGGTTAGGGTTAGGGTTAGGGTTAGGGTTAGGGTACGGGTTAGGGTACGGGTTAGGGTTAGGGTACGGGTTAGGGTACGGGTTAGGTTTAGGGTATGGGTTAGGGTTAGGGTACGGGTTAGGGTTAGGGTTATTGTTAGGGGTTAGGGGTTAGTTTTAGGGTTAGGGTTAGTGTTAGGGTACGGGTTAGGGTTAGGGTTAGGGTTGGGTACAGTTTAGGGTTAGGGTTAGGGTTCGGGTTGGGGTTAGGGTTAGGGTACGGGTTAGGGTTAGGGTACGGGTTAGGGTTAGGGTTAGGGTTAGGGTTAGCGTACGGGTTAGGGTTAGGGTTAGGTTTAGGGTTAGGTTTAGGGTTAGGGTACGGGTTAGGGTTAGGGTACGGGTTAGGGTTAGTGTTAGGGTTAGGGTTAGGGTTAGGGTTAGGGTTAGGTTTAGGGTACGTGTTAGGGTTAGGGTTAGGGTTAGGGTTAGGTGTTAGGGGTTAAGGTTAGGGTTATGGTTAGGTTTAGGTTTAGGGTACGGGTTTGGGTACGGGTTAGGGTTAGGGTAGGGGTAAGATTTAGGGTACGGGTTAGGGTTAGGGTACGGGTTAGGGTTAGGGTGCGGGTTAGGGTTAGGGTACGGGTTATGGTTAGGGTACGGGTTAGGGTTAGGGTACGGGTTAGGTTTAGGGTTAGGGTACGGGTTAGGGTTAGGGTTAGGGGTCAGGGTTAGGGTTAGGGTTAGGGTACGGGTTAGGGGTAGGGTACGGGTTAGGGTTAGGGTTAGGGTTAGGGTTAGAGTTAGGGTTAGCATACGGGTTATGGTTAGGGTTAGGGTTAGGGTTAGGGTACGGGTTAGGATAGGTTTAGGTTTAGGGTACGGGTTAGGGTTAGGGTTAGGGGTTAGGGTAGTGTACGGGTTAGGGTTGGGTTAGGGTTAGGGTACGGATTAGGGTTAGGGTTAGGGTTAGTGTTAGGGTTAAAGTACGGGTTAGGGTTAGGGTTAGGGTTAGGGTTAGGGGTTAGGGGTTAGTGTTAGGGTAAAGGTTAGGGTTAGGGTTAGGGTACGGGTTAGGGTACGAGTTAGGGTTAGGGTTAGGGTAAGGGTTAGGGTTAGGGTTAGGGTAAGGGTTAGGGTTAGGGTACGGTTAGGGTACGGGTTAGGGTTAGGGTACGGGTTAGGGTACGGGTTAGGGTACGGGATAGGGTTAGGCTTAGCGTACGGGTTAGGGTTAGGGTTAGGGGTTAGGGTTAGGGTTAGGGTTAGGGGTAAGGGTTAGGGTTAGGGTACGGTTAGGGTACGGGTTAGGGTTAGGGTACGGGTTAGGGTACGGGTTAGGGTACGGGATAGGGTTAGGCTTAGCGTACGGGTTAGGGTTAGGGTTAGGGTTTAGGGTTAGGGGTTAGGGTTAGGGTACGGGTTAGTGTTAGGGTACGGGTTAGGGTTAGGGTTAGGTTTAGGGTACGGGTTAGGGTACGAGTTAGGGTTAGGGTTAGGGTTGGATAAGTGTTAGGGTTAGGTTAGGGTTCGGGTTGGGGTTAGGGTTAGGGTACGGGTTAGGATTAGGGTTAGGGTACGGGGTCAGGGTTAGGGTTGGGGGTTAGGGTTAGGGTTAGGGTTAGGTTTAGGGTACGGGTTAGGGTTAGGGTACGGGTTAGGGGTTATGGTTAGGGTTAGGGTTAGCGTACGGGTTAGGGTTAGGGTTAGGGTTAGGGTGTTAGGGTACGGGTTAGGGTTAGGGTACGGGTTAGCGTTAGGGTTAGGAAAGAGTTAGGGTTAGGGTTAGGGTACGGTTAAGGGTTAGGGTATGGGTTAGGGTTAGGGTTAGAGTTAGGGTTAGCGTACGGGTTAGGGTTTGGGTTAGGTTTAGGGTTAGGGTACGGGTTAGGGGTTAGGGTACGGGTTAGGGTTAGGTTTAGGGTTAGGGTTAGGTTTAGGAAAGGTTAGTGTTAGGATTAGGGTTAGGGTTAGGGTACGGGTTAAGGTTAGGGTTAAGGTACGTGTTAGGGTAGGGTTAGGGTTAGGGTACGGTTTAGGGTTAGGTTTGGGTTAGGGTTAGGGGGTTAGGGGTTACGGTTAGGGTTATGGTTAGGGTTAGGGTTAGGGTACGGGTTAGGGTACGGGTTAGGGTTAGGGTTAGGTTTAGTGTTAGGGTACGGGTTAGTGTTAGGGTTAGGGTTAGGGTTAGGGTACGGGTTAGGGTACGGGTTAGGGTTAGGGTACGGGTTAGGGTTAGGGTTAGGGTTAGGGCACGGATTAGGGTTAGGGTACCGGTGAGGGTTAGGGTACGGGTTAGGGTTAGGCTTAGCGTACGGGTTAGGGTTAGTGTTAGGGTTAGGGTTAATGTTAGGGTTAGGGTTAGGGGTACGGGTTAGTGTTAGGTTATGGGTTAGGGTTAGGGTTAGGTTTAGGGTATGGGTTAGGGTTAGGGAATGGGTTAGGATTAAGGGTTAGGGTACGGGTTAGGATTAGGGTTTGGGGTTAGGGTTAGGGTTAGGGTTAGGGTTAGGGTACGGGTTACGGTTAGGGTACGGGTTAGGGTTAGGGTTAGAGTTACGGTTAGCGTACGGGTTAGGGTTAGGGTTAGGGTTAGGGTACGGGTTAAGGTTAGGGTACGGAATAGGGTTAGGGTAGGAAAGGGTTAGGGTTAGGGTTAGGGTACAGGTTAGGGTTAGGGTACGGGAACGGGTTAGGGTTAGAGTTAGGGTTAGCGTACGGGTTAGGGTTAGGGTTAGGGTTAGGGTTAGGGTACGGGTTAGGGTTAGGGTTAGGGTTAGGGTTTGGGTTAGGGCTAGGAAAGGGTTAGTGTTAGGGTTAGGGTAGGGTTAGGGTACGGGTTAAGGTTAGGGTTAGGGGTACGGGTTAGGGTTAGGGTTAGGGTTATGGTTAGGGTACGGGTTAAGGTTAGGGTTAGGGTTAGGGGTTAGGGGTTACGGTTAGGGTTATCGTTAGGGTTAGTGTTAGGGTAAGGGTTAGGGTACGGGTTAGGGTTTGGGTTAGGGTTAAGGTTAGGGTTAGGGTACGGGTTAGCGTTAGGGTTACGGTTAGTGGTAGGGTTAGCGTACAGGTTAGGGTTAGGTTTCGGGTTAGGGTTAGGGTACGGTTTAGGGTTAGGGTACGGGTTAGTGTTAGGGTTAGGGTTAGGGTTAGGGTTAGCAAAGGGTTAGGGTTAGGGTTAGGGTTAGGGTACGTTTTAGGGTTAGCTTTAGGGTACGGGTTAGGGTTAGGGATAGGGTTAGGGTTAGGGTTATTGTTAGGGGTTAGGGGTTAGTTTTAGGGTTAGGGGTTAGTGTTAGGGTACGGGTTAGGGTTAGGGTACGGGTTAGGGTTAGGTTTAGGGTTGGGTACATTTAGGGTTAGGGTTAGGGTTCGGGTTGGGGTTAGGGTTAGGGTACGTGTTAGGGTTAGGGTACGGGTTAGGGTTAGGGTTAGGGTTAGGGTTAGGGTACGGGTTAGGGTACGAGTTAGGGTTAGGGTTAGGGTTGGGTACAGTTTAGGGTTAGGGTTAGGGGTTCGGGTTGGGGTTAGGGTTAGGGTACGGGTTAGGGTTAGGGTACGGGTTAGGGTTAGGGTTAGCGTTCGGGTTAGGGTTAGGGTTAGGGTTAAGGTTAGGGTACGGGTTAGGGTTAGGGTACGGATTAGGGTTAGTGTAGGAAAGGGTTAGGGTTAGGGTTAGGGTACGGTTTAGGGTTAGGGTACGGGTTAGGGTTAGGGTTAGAGTTAGGGTTAGCGTACGGGTTAGGGTTAGGGTTAGGGTTAGGGTTAGGGTTAGGGTACGGGTTAGGGTTAGGGTTAGGGTTAGGGTTAGGGTTAGTTTTAGGAAAGGGTTAGTGTTAGGGTTAGGGTAGGGTTAGGGTACGGGTTAAGGTTAGGGTTAGGGTACGGGTTAGGGTTAGGGTTAGGGTTAGGGTTAGGGTTAGGGTTTAGGGGTTACGGTTAGGGGTTATGGTTAGGGTTAGGGTTAGGGTACGGGTTAGGGTACGGGTTAGAGTTAGGGTTATGTTTAGTGTTAGGGTACGGGTTAGTGTTAGGGTTAGTTTCAGGGTTAGGGTTAGGGTACAGGTTAGGGTACGGGTTAGGGTTAGGGTACGGGTTAGGGTTAGGGTTAGGGTTAGGGTTAGGTTTAGGAAAGGGTTAGGGTTAGGGTTAGGGTACGGGTTAGGTTTAGGTTTAGGGTTAGGGTTAGGGTATGGGTTAGGGTTAAGGTACGGGTTAGGTTTAGGGTACGTGTTAGGGTACGGGTTAGGGTTAGGGTTAGGGTACGGGTAGGTTAGGGTTAGGGGGTTAGGATTAGGGTTAGGGTACGGGTTATGGTTAGGGTTAGGTTTAGGGTTAGGGTACGGGTTAGGGTTAGGGTACGGATTAGGGTTAGGTTTAGGGTTAGTGTTAGGGTTAAAGTACGGGTTAGGGTTAGGGTTAAGGTTAGGGTTAGGGTTAGGGGTTAGGGGTTAGTGTTAGGGTAATGGTTAGGGTTAGGTTTAGGGTACGGTTAGGGTACGAGTTAGGGTTAGGGTTAGGGTTGGGTACGGGTTAGGGTTAGGGTTAGGTTTCGGGTTGGTGTTAGGGTTAGCGTACGGGTTAGTGTTAGAGTTAGGTTTAGGGTACGGGTTACGGTTAGGGTACGGGTTAGGATTAGGGTTAGGTTACGGGTCAGGGTTAGGGTTGGGGGTTAGTGTTAGGGTTAGGGTTAGGGTACGGGTTAGGTTTAGGGTACGGGTTAGTGTTAGGGTTAGGGTTAGGGTTAGCGTACGGGTTAGGGTTAGGGTTAGGGTACGTATTAGGGTTAGGGTACGGGTTACGGTTAGGGTTAGGAAAGGTTTAGGGTTAGGGTAAGGGTACGGGTTAGGGTTAGGGTACGGGTTAGGGTTAGGTTTAGGGTTAGGGTTAGGGTTAGCATACGGGTTAGGGTTAGGGTTAGGGTACGGGTTAGGTTTAGGGTTAGGGTTAGGTTTAGGGTACGGGTTAGGGTTAGGTTTAGGGTTAGGGGATAAGGATTACGGTTAGGGTTATGGTTAGGGTTAAGGTTAGGGTACGTGTTAGGGTTAGGGTACGGTTTAGTGTTAGGGTTCGGGGTTAGGGTTAGGGTTAGGGTTAGGGTTAGGGTTAGGGTTAGGTTTAGGGTATGGGTTAGGGTTAGGGTTAGGGTTAGGGTTAGGGTACGGGTTTGGGTTAGGGTTAGGGTTAGGGTTAGGGTTAGGGTTAGGGTTAGGGTTAGGGTACTGGTTAGGGTTAGGGTACGGGTTAGGTTAAGGTTACGGGTTAGGGTTAGGGTACGGGTTAGGGTTAGGTTTAGGTTTAGGAAAGGTTTAGGGTTAGGGTTAGGGTACGGGTTAGGTTTAGGGTAAGGGTTAGGGTTAGGGTTAGGGTACGGGCTAGGGTTAGGTTTAGGGTTAAGGTACGGGTTAGGGTTAGTGTTAGGGTTAGGGTTAGGTTACGGGTTAGGGTTAGGGTTAGGGTACGGGTTAGTTTTAGGGTTAGAGATAGGGTTAGGGTACGGGTTAGGTTTAGGGTACGGGTTAGGGTACGTGTTAGGGTTGGGTACGGGTTAGTGTAAGGGTTAGGGGTTAGGGTTAGGGTTAGGGTTAGGGTTAGGGTACGGTTTAGGTTTAGGGTGCAGGTTAGGGTTAGGGATAGGGTACGGGTTATGGTGAGGGTACGGGTTAGGGTTAGGGTACGGGTTAGGTTTAGGGTTAGGGTACGGGTTAGGGTTAGGGTTAGGGTTAAGGTTAGGGTTAGGGTACGGGTTAGGGTTAGGGTTAGGGTTAGTGGTAGGGTTAGCGTACAATTAGGTTTAGGGTTCGGGTTAGGGTTAGGGTACGGGTTAGGGTTAAGTTTAGGGTTAGGGTTAGCGTACGGGTTAGGTTTAGGGTTAGGTTTAGGGTTAGGTTTAGGGTTAGGGTACGGTTTAGGGTTAGGGTACGGGTTAGGGTTAGTGTTAGGGTTAGGGTTAGGGTTAGGGTTAGGAAAGGGTTAGGGTTAGGGTTAGGGTTAGGGTTAGGGTTAGGGTACGGGTTAAGGGTAGGGTTAGGGTACGGGTTAGGGTTAGGGTTAGTGTTAGGGTTAGGGATAGGGTACGGGTTAGGGTTAGGGTTCGGGTACGGGTTAGTGTTAGGGTTAGTGTTAGGGTACGGGTTAGGGTTAGTGTTAAGGTTAGGGTACGGGTTAGGGTTAGGGTTAGGGTTAGGGTTAGGGTACGGGTTAGGGTACGGGTTAGGTTTAGGTTTAGGGTTAGGGTTAGGTTAAGGGTACGTGTTAGGGTTAGGGTTAGGTTTAGGGTACGGGTTAGGGTTAGGGTTAGGGTTAGGCTTAGGGTACGTGTTTGGGTTAGGGTTAGGGTTAGGGTTAGGGTTAGGGTACGGGTTAGGGTTAGGGTACGGTTTAGGTTAGTGTTAGGGTTAGGAAAGGTTTAGGGTTAGGGTTAGGGTACGGGTAAGGTTTAGGGTAAGGGTTAGGGTTAGGGTTAGGGTTAGGGTACGGGCTAGTGTTAGGGTTAGGGTTAAGGTACGGGTTAGGGTTAGTGTTAGGGTTAGGGTTAGGTTACGGGTTAGGGTTAGGGTTAGGGTACGGGTTAGTTTTAGGGTTAGAGTTAGGGTTATGGTACGGGTTAGGTTTAGGGTACGGGTTAGGGTACGTGTTAGGGTTAGGGTACGGTTTAGTGTTAGGGTTAGGAGTTAGGGTTAGGGTTAGTGTTAGGGTTAGGGTTAGGGTACGGGCTAGGTTTAGGGTACGGGTTAGGGTTAGGGATAGGGTACGGGTTAGGGTTAGGGTTAGGGTTAAGGTTAGGGTTAGGGTACGGGTTAGGGTGAGGGTTAGGGTTAGTGGTAGGGTTAGCGTACAGGTTATGGTTAGGGTTCGGGTTAGGGTTAGGGTACGGGTTAGGGTTAGTGTTAGGGTTAGGGTTAGGGTTAGGGTTAGGGTTAGGGTTAGGAAAGGGTTAGGGTTAGGGTTAGGGTTAGGGTTAGGGTTAGGGTACGGGTTAAGGGTAGGGTTAGGGTACGGGTTAGGGTTAGGATTAGTGTTAGGGTTAGGGATAGGGTACGGGTTAGGGTATGGGTTAGGGTACGGGGTTAGGGGTACGGGTTAGGGTTAGGGTTAGGGTACGGTTTAGGGTTAGGTTTAGGGTTAGGGTACGGGTTAGGGTACGGATTAGGGTTAGGGTTAGGGTTAGGGTTAGGGTACGGGTTAGGGTTAGGGTTAGGGTTAAGTTTAGGGTACGGGTTAGGGTTAGGGTTAGGGTTAGGCTTAGGGTTAGGGTTAGGGTACGGTTTAGGGTTAGGGTACGGGTTAGGGTTAGGGTTAGGGTACGGGTTAGGGTTAAGGTTAGGTTACGGGTTAGGGTTAGGGATAGGGTTAGAGTTAGGGTTAGCGTACGGGTTAGGGTTAGGGTTAGGGTACGGGTTAGTGTTAGGGTTAGGGTACGGGTTAGGTTTAGGGTTAGGGTACGGGTTAGGGTACGAGTTAGGGTTAGGGTTAGGGTACGGGTTAGGGTTAGGGTTAGGGTTAGGGTTAGGTTTAGGTTTAGCAAAGGGTTAGGGTTAGTGTTAGGGTTAGGTTTAGGGTTAGGGTTAGGGTACGGGTTAGGCTTAGGTTTAGGGTTAGGGTTAGGGTACGGGTTAGGGTTAGGGTATGGGTTAGGAATAGGGTTAGGGTTAGGCTTAAGGTACGGGTTAGGTTTAGGGTTAGGGTTAGTTTTAGGGGTTAGGGGTTAGGATTAGGGTTAGGGTTAGGGGTAGGGTACGGGTTAGGGTTAGTGTTAGGGTTAGTGTTATGGTTAGGGTACGGAATAGGTTTAGGGTTAGGGTTAGGGTTAGGGTAGGTTAGGTTACGGGTTAGGTTTAGGGTTAGGCTTAGGTTTAGAGTTAGGGTTAGGGTTAGGTTAAGGATACGGGTTAGGGTTAGGGTTAGGGTTAGGTTTAGGGTACGGGTTAGGGTTAGGGTTAGGGTTAGGGTTAGGGTACGGGTTTGGGTTAGTGTTAGAGTTAGGGTTAGGGTACGGGTTAGGGTTAGGGTACGGGTTAGGGTTAGGTTTAGGGTTAGGAAAGGTTTAGGGTTAGGGTTAGGGTACGGGTTAGGGTTAGGGTTAGGGTTAGGTTTAGGGTACGGGTTAGGGTTAGGGTTAGGGTTAGGGTTAGGGGTTAGGGTTAGGGTTAGGGTTAGGGTACGGGTTAGGGTTAAGGTACGGGTTAGGGTTAGGGTAAGGGTTAGGGTACGGGTTAGGGTTAGGGTTCGGGTACGGGTTAGTGTTAGGGTTAGGGTACGGGTTAGGGTTAGTGTTAGGGTTAGGGTACGGGTTAGGGTTAGGGTTAGGGTTTAGGGTTAGGGTACGGGTTAGGGATAGGGTTAGGGTTAGGGTTAGGGTTAGGGTACGGGTTAGGGTTAGGGTTAGGGTACGGGTTTGTGTTAGGGTTAGGGTTAGGGTATGGGTTAGGGTTAGTGTTAGGGTTTGGGTACGGGTTAGGGTTAGTGTTAGGGGTTAGGGTTAGTGTACTGGTTAGGGTTAGGTTTAGGTTAGGGTTTGGGTACGGGTTAGGGTTAGGGTTAGGGTTAGTGTTAGGCTTAAGGTACGGGATAGGGTTAGGGTTAGGGTTAGGGTTAGGGTTAGGGGTTAGGGGTTAGGATTAGGGTTAGGGTTAGGGGTAGGGTACGGGTTAGGGTTAGTGTTAGGGTTAGGGTTAGGGTTAGGGTACGGGTTAGGTTTAGGGTTAGGGTTAGGGTTAGGGTACGGGTTAGGGTACGGGTTAGGTTTAGGGTTAGGGTTAGGGTTAGGTTAAGGGTACGGGTTAGGGTTAGGGTTAGGTTTAGGGTACGGGTTAGGGTTAGGGTTAGGGTTAGGGTTAGGGTACGGGTTTGGGTTAGGGTTAGGGTTAGGGTTAGGGTTAGGGTACGGGTTAGGGTTAGGGTACGGGTTAGGTTAGGGTTAGGGTTAGGAATGGTTTAGGGTTAGGGTTAGGGTATGGGTTAGGTTTAGGGTTAGGGTTAGGGTTAGGGTTAGGGTTAGGGTACGGGCTAGGGTTAGGGTTAGGGTTAAGGTACGGTTTAGGGTTAGTGTTAGGGTTAGGGTTAGGTTACGGGTTAGGGTTAGGTTTAGGGTACGGGTTAGTTTTAGGGTTAGAGTTAGGGTTAGGGTACGGGTTAGGTTTAGGGTACGGTTAGGGTACGTGTTAGGGTTAGGGTACAGGTTAGTGTTAGGGTTAGGAGTTAGGGTTAGGGTTAGTTTTAGGGTTAGGGTACGGGTTAGGTTGAGGGTACGGGTTAGGGTTAGGGATAGGGTACGGGTTAGGGTTAGGGTTAGGGTTAGCGTTAGGGTACGGGTTAGGTTTAGGGTACGGGTTAGGGTTAGGTTTAGGGTACGGGTTAGGGTTAGGGTTATGGTTAGGGTTAGGGTACGGGTTAGGGTTAGGGTTAGGGTTAGTGTTAGGGTTAGCGTACGTGTTAGGTTTAGGGTTAGGGTTAGGGTTAGGGTTAGGTACGGGTTAGGGTTAAGTTAGGGTTAGGGTACAGGTTAGGGTTAGGGTTAGGGTTAGGGTTAGGGTACGGGCTAGGGTTAGGTTTAGGGTTAGGGTTAGGTTACGGGTTAGGGTTAGGGTTAGGGTACGGGTTAGGTTTAGGGTTAGAGTTAGGGCTAGGTTACGGGTTAGGTTTAGGGTACGGGTTAGGGTACGTGTTAGGGTTAGGGTACGGGTTAGTGTTAGGATTAGGGGTTAGGGTTAGGGTTAGGGTTAGGGTTAGGGTACGGGTTAGGTTTAGGGTACGGGTTAGGTTTAGGGATAGGGTACGGGTTATGGTGAGGGTACGGGTTAGAGTTAGGGTACGGGTTAGGGTTAGGGTTAGGGTACGGGTTAGGGTTAGGTTTAGGGTTAAGGTTAGGGTTAGGGTACGGGTTAGGGTTAGTGTTAGGATTAGGGTTAGGTTTAGGGTTAGGGTTAGGAAAGGGTTAGGGTTAGGGTTAGGATTAGGGTTAGGGTACGGTTTAAGGGTAGGGTTAGGGTACGGGTTAGGGTTAGGGTTAGTGTTAGGGTTAGGGATAGGGTACGGGTTAGGGTACGGGTTAGGGTACGGGTTAGGGTACGGGTTAGGGTTAGGGTTAGGGTACGGTTTAGCGTTAGGTTTAGGGTAGGGTACGGGTTAGGGTACGGATTAGGGTTAGGGTTAGGGTTAGGGTACGGGTTAGGGTTAGGGTTAGGGTTAGTTTTAGGGTACGGGTTAGGGTTAGGGTTAGGGTTAGGCTTAGGTTTAGAGTTAGGGTACGGGTTAGGGTTAGGGTACGGGTTAGGGTTAGGGTTAGGGTACGGGTTAGGGTTACTGTTAGGGTTAGGGTTAGGGTTAGGGTTAGGTTACGGGTTAGGGTTAGGGTTAGGGTTAGAGTTAGTGTTAGCGTACGGGTTAGGGTTAGGGTTAGGTTTAGGGTTAGGGTTAGGGTACGGGTTAGGGTTAGGGTACGGGTTAGGGTTAGTGTTAGGGTTAGGGTTAGGGTTAGGGTTAGGTTTAGGGTACGGGTTAGGGTACGGGTTAGGGTTAGGGTTAGGGTTAGGGTACGGGTTAGGGTTAGGGTTAGGGTACGGGTTAGGTTTAGGGTTAGGGTACGGGTTAGGGTTAGGGTTAGGCTTAGGATTAGGGTACGGGTTAGGGTTAGGTTTAGGGTTAGGTTTAGCAAAGGGTTAGTGTTAGTGTTAAGGTTAGGGTTAGGGTTAGGGTACGGTTTAGGCTTAGGGTTAGGGTTAGGGATAGGTTACGGTTTAGGGTTAGGGTTAGTGGTAGGGTTAGCGTACGGGTTAGGGTTAGTGTTCGGGTTAGGGTTAGGCTACGGTTTAGGGTTAGGGTACGGGTTAGGGTTAGGGTTAGGGTTAGGGTTAGCGTTAGGGTTAGCAAAGGGTTAGGGTTAGGGTTAGGGTTAGGGTACGGGTTAGGGTTAGGTTTAGGGATAGTGTTAGGGTTAGCAAAGGGTTAGGGTTAGGGTTAGGGTTAGGGTACGGGTTAGGGTTAGGGTTAGGTTTAGGGTTAGGGTACGGTTTAGGGTACGGGTTAGGGTTAGGGTACGGGTTAGGGTTAGGGTTATGGTTAGGTTTAGAAAAGGGTTAGGGTTAGGGTTAGGGTACGGGTTAGGTTTAGGGTTAGGGTTAGGGTTAAGTTTAGGAAAGGGTTAGAGTTAGGGTTAGGGTTAGGGTTAGGGTACGGGATAAGGGTAGGGTTAGGGTACGGGTTAGGGTTAGGGTTAGTGTTAGGGTTAGGGTTAGGGTACGGGTTAGGGTTAGGTTTAGGATACCGGTGTGGTTACGGGTTAGGGTTAGGGTTAGGGTACGGGTTAGGTTTAGGATTAGGGTTAGGGTACGGGTTAGGGTACGAGTTAGGGTTAGGGTTAGGTTTCGGGTTGGGGTTAGGTTTAGGGTACGGGTTAGGGTTAGAGTTAGGGTTAGGGTAAGGTTTAGGGTACGGGTTAGGGTTAGGGTTAGGGTTAGGGTTAGGGTTAGGTTTAGGATACGGTTTAGGGTTAGAGTTAGGGTAAGGGTTAGGGTTAGGGTTAGGGTTAGGGCACGGGTTAGGGTTAGGGTACCGGTTAGGGTTAGGTTAAGGGTTAGGGTTAGGCTTAGCGTACGGGTTAGGGTTAGGGTTAGAGGTTAGGGTTAGGGTTAGGTTACGGGTTAGGGTTAGGGTTAGGGTACGTTTTAGGGTTAGGGTTAGGTTTAGGGTACGGGTTAGGGTTAGGGTACGGTTTAGGATTAGGGTTAGGGTACGGGTCAGGGTTAGGGTTGGGGGTTAGGTTTAGGGTTAGGGTTATGGTTAGGGTTAGCGTACGGGTTAGGGTTAGGGTACGGGTTAGGGTTAGGGTTAGGGTTAGGGTTAGCGTACGGGTTAGGGTTAGGGTTAGGGTTAGGGTACGGGTTAGGGTTAGGGTACGGGTTAGGGTTAGGGTTAGGAAAGGGTTAGGTTTAGGGTAAGGGTACGGGTTAGGGTTAGGGTACGGGTTAGGGTTAGGGTTAGGGTTAGCGTACGGGTTAGGGTTAGGGTTAGGGTACGGGTTAGTTTTAGGGTAAGGGTTAGGGTTAGGGTACGGGTTAGGGTTAGGGTTAGGGTTAGGGTTAGGGGTTAGGGGTTACGTTTAGGGTTATGGTTAGGGTTAGGGTTAGGGTACGGGTTAGGGTACGGTTTAGTGTTAGCGTTAGTTTTAGAGTTAGGGTACGGGTTAGTGTTAGGGTTAGGGTTAGAATTAGGGTTAGGGTACTGGTTAGGGTTAGGGTATGGGTTAGGGTTAGGGTTAGGGTTAGGGTACGGGTTAGGGTTAGGGTACGGGTTAGGGTTAGGTTTAGTGTACGGGTTAGGGTTAGAGTTAGGGTTAGGAAAGGTTTAGGATTAGGGTTAGGGTACGGGTTAGGGTTAGGGTTAGGGTTAGGTTTAGGGTTAGGGTTAGGGTACGGGTTAGGGTTAGGGTACGGGTTAGGGTTAGGGTACGGGTTAGGGTACGGGTTAGGGTTAGGGTTCGGGTACGGGTTAGTGTTAGGTTTAGGGTTAGGGTACGGGTTAGGGTTAGTGTTAGGGTTAGGGTACGGGTTAGGTTTAGGGTTAGGGGTTAGGGTTAGGGTACGTGTTAGGGTTAGGGTTAGGGTTAGGGTTATGGTACGGGTTAGGGTTAGGGTTAGGGTACGGGTTTGTGTTAGGGTTAGGGTTAGGGTATGGGTTAGGGTTAGTGTTAGGGTTAGGGTACGGGTTAGGGTTAGGTTTAGGGGTTAGGGTTAGGGTACTGGTTAGGGTTAGGGTTAGGTTAGGGTTTGGGTACGGGTTAGGGTTAGGGTTAGGGTTAGTGTTAGGCTTAAGGTACGGGTTAGGGTTAGGTTTAGGGTTAGGGTTAGGGGTTAGGGGTTAGGATTAGGGTTAGGGTTAGGGGTAGGGTACGGGTTAGGGTTAGTGTTAGGGTTAGGGTTAGGGTTAGGGTACGGGTTAGGTTTAGGGTTAGGGTTAGGGTTAGGGTACGGGTTAGGTTTAGGGTTTGGGTTAGGGTTAGGTTAAGGGTACGGGTTAGGGTTAGGGTTACGGATAGGGTTAGGGTACGGGTTAGGGTTAGGGTACGGGTTAGGGTTAGTGTTAGTGTACGGGTTAGGGTTAGGGTTAGGGGTTAGGGTACGGGTTAGGGTTAGGGTACGGGTTAGGGGTAGGGTAAGGGTTAGGGTTAGGGTTAGGGTTAGTGTTAGAGTTAGGGTTAACGCACGGGTTAGGTTTAGGGTTAGGGCTAGGGTTAGGGTACGGGTTAGGGTTAGTGTAAGGGTTAGGGTTAGGGTTAGGTTTAGGGTACGGGTTAGTGTTAGGTTAGGGTTATCGTACGGGTTAGGGTTAGGGTTAGGGTTAGGGTTAGGGTTAGGGTTAGGTTTAGGGTACGGGTTAGGGTACGGGTTAGGGTTAGGGTTAGGGTTAGGGTACGGGTTAGGGTTAGGGTTAGGGTACGGGTTAGGTTTAGGGTTAGGGTACGGGTTAGGGTTAGGGTTAGGGTACGGGTTAGGGTTAGGGTTAGGCTTAGGATTAGGGTACGGGTTAGGGTTAGGTTTAGGGTTAGGTTTAGCAAAGGGTTAGTGTTAGTGTTAAGGTTAGGGTTAGGGTTAGGGTACGGTTTAGGCTTAGGGTTAGGGTTAGGGATAGGTTACGGTTTAGGGTTAGGGTTAGTGGTAGGGTTAGCGTACGGGTTAGGGTTAGTGTTCGGGTTAGGGTTAGGCTACGGTTTAGGGTTAGGGTACGGGTTAGGGTTAGGGTTAGGGTTAGGGTTAGGGTACGGGTTTGGGTTAGTGTTAGGGTTAGGGTTAGGGTACGGGTTAGGGTTAGGGTACGGGTTAGGGTTAGGTTTAGGGTTAGGAAAGGTTTAGGGTTAGGGTTAGGGTACGGGTTAGGGTTAGGGTTAGGGTTAGGTTTAGGGTACGGGTTAGGGTTAGGGTTAGGGTTAGGGTTAGGGGTTAGGGTTAGGGTTAGGGTTAGGGTACGGGTTAGGGTTAAGGTACGTGTTAGGGTTAGGGTAAGGGTTAGGGTACGGGTTAGGGTTAGGGTTCGGGTACGGGTTAGTGTTAGGGTTAGGGTACGGGTTAGGGTTAGTGTTAGGGTTAGGGTACGGGTTAGGTTTAGGGTTAGGGTTTAGGGTTAGGGTACGGGTTAGGGATAGGGTTAGGGTTATTGGTTAGGGTTAGGGTACGGGTTAGGGTTAGGGTTAGGGTACGGGTTTGTGTTAGGGTTAGGGTTAGGGTATGGGTTAGGGTTAGTGTTAGGGTTTGGGTACGGGTTAGGGTTAGTGTTAGGGGTTAGGGTTAGTGTACTGGTTAGGGTTAGGTTTAGGTTAGGGTTTGGGTACGGGTTAGGGTTAGGGTTAGGGTTAGTGTTAGGCTTAAGGTACGGGATAGGGTTAGGGTTAGGGTTAGGGTTAGGGTTAGGGGTTAGGGGTTAGGATTAGGGTTAGGGTTAGGGGTAGGGTACGGGTTAGGGTTAGTGTTAGGGTTAGGGTTAGGGTTAGGGTACGGGTTAGGTTTAGGGTTAGGGTTAGGGTTAGGGTACGGGTTAGGGTACGGGTTAGGTTTAGGGTTAGGGTTAGGGTTAGGTTAAGGGTACGGGTTAGGGTTAGGGTTAGGTTTAGGGTACGGGTTAGGGTTAGGGTTAGGGTTAGGGTTAGGGTACGGGTTTGGGTTAGGGTTAGGGTTAGGGTTAGGGTTAGGGTACGGGTTAGGGTTAGGGTACGGGTTAGGTTAGGGTTAGGGTTAGGAATGGTTTAGGGTTAGGGTTAGGGTATGGGTTAGGTTTAGGGTTAGGGTTAGGGTTAGGGTTAGGGTTAGGGTACGGGCTAGGGTTAGGGTTAGGGTTAAGGTACGGTTTAGGGTTAGTGTTAGGGTTAGGGTTAGGTTACGGGTTAGGGTTAGGTTTAGGGTACGGGTTAGTTTTAGGGTTAGAGTTAGGGTTAGGGTACGGGTTAGGTTTAGGGTACGGTTAGGGTACGTGTTAGGGTTAGGGTACAGGTTAGTGTTAGGGTTAGGAGTTAGGGTTAGGGTTAGTTTTAGGGTTAGGGTACGGGTTAGGTTGAGGGTACGGGTTAGGGTTAGGGATAGGGTACGGGTTAGGGTTAGGGTTAGGGTTAGCGTTAGGGTACGGGTTAGGTTTAGGGTACGGGTTAGGGTTAGGTTTAGGGTACGGGTTAGGGTTAGGGTTATGGTTAGGGTTAGGGTACGGGTTAGGGTTAGGGTTAGGGTTAGTGTTAGGGTTAGCGTACGTGTTAGGTTTAGGGTTAGGGTTAGGGTTAGGGTTAGGTACGGGTTAGGGTTAAGTTAGGGTTAGGGTACAGGTTAGGGTTAGGGTTAGGGTTAGGGTTAGGGTACGGGCTAGGGTTAGGTTTAGGGTTAGGGTTAGGTTACGGGTTAGGGTTAGGGTTAGGGTACGGGTTAGGTTTAGGGTTAGAGTTAGGGCTAGGTTACGGGTTAGGTTTAGGGTACGGGTTAGGGTACGTGTTAGGGTTAGGGTACGGGTTAGTGTTAGGATTAGGGGTTAGGGTTAGGGTTAGGGTTAGGGTTAGGGTACGGGTTAGGTTTAGGGTACGGGTTAGGTTTAGGGATAGGGTACGGGTTATGGTGAGGGTACGGGTTAGAGTTAGGGTACGGGTTAGGGTTAGGGTTAGGGTACGGGTTAGGGTTAGGTTTAGGGTTAAGGTTAGGGTTAGGGTACGGGTTAGGGTTAGTGTTAGGATTAGGGTTAGGTTTAGGGTTAGGGTTAGGAAAGGGTTAGGGTTAGGGTTAGGATTAGGGTTAGGGTACGGTTTAAGGGTAGGGTTAGGGTACGGGTTAGGGTTAGGGTTAGTGTTAGGGTTAGGGATAGGGTACGGGTTAGGGTACGGGTTAGGGTACGGGTTAGGGTACGGGTTAGGGTTAGGGTTAGGGTACGGTTTAGCGTTAGGTTTAGGGTAGGGTACGGGTTAGGGTACGGATTAGGGTTAGGGTTAGGGTTAGGGTACGGGTTAGGGTTAGGGTTAGGGTTAGTTTTAGGGTACGGGTTAGGGTTAGGGTTAGGGTTAGGCTTAGGTTTAGAGTTAGGGTACGGGTTAGGGTTAGGGTACGGGTTAGGGTTAGGGTTAGGGTACGGGTTAGGGTTACTGTTAGGGTTAGGGTTAGGGTTAGGGTTAGGTTACGGGTTAGGGTTAGGGTTAGGGTTAGAGTTAGTGTTAGCGTACGGGTTAGGGTTAGGGTTAGGTTTAGGGTTAGGGTTAGGGTACGGGTTAGGGTTAGGGTACGGGTTAGGGTTAGTGTTAGGGTTAGGGTTAGGGTTAGGGTTAGGTTTAGGGTACGGGTTAGGGTACGGGTTAGGGTTAGGGTTAGGGTTAGGGTACGGGTTAGGGTTAGGGTTAGGGTACGGGTTAGGTTTAGGGTTAGGGTACGGGTTAGGGTTAGGGTTAGGCTTAGGATTAGGGTACGGGTTAGGGTTAGGTTTAGGGTTAGGTTTAGCAAAGGGTTAGTGTTAGTGTTAAGGTTAGGGTTAGGGTTAGGGTACGGTTTAGGCTTAGGGTTAGGGTTAGGGATAGGTTACGGTTTAGGGTTAGGGTTAGTGGTAGGGTTAGCGTACGGGTTAGGGTTAGTGTTCGGGTTAGGGTTAGGCTACGGTTTAGGGTTAGGGTACGGGTTAGGGTTAGGGTTAGGGTTAGGGTTAGCGTTAGGGTTAGCAAAGGGTTAGGGTTAGGGTTAGGGTTAGGGTACGGGTTAGGGTTAGGTTTAGGGATAGTGTTAGGGTTAGCAAAGGGTTAGGGTTAGGGTTAGGGTTAGGGTACGGGTTAGGGTTAGGGTTAGGTTTAGGGTTAGGGTACGGTTTAGGGTACGGGTTAGGGTTAGGGTACGGGTTAGGGTTAGGGTTAGGGTTAGGTTTAGAAAAGGGTTAGGGTTAGGGTTAGGGTACGGGTTAGGTTTAGGGTTAGGGTTAGGGTTAAGTTTAGGAAAGGGTTAGAGTTAGGGTTAGGGTTAGGGTTAGGGTACGGGATAAGGGTAGGGTTAGGGTACGGGTTAGGGTTAGGGTTAGTGTTAGGGTTAGGGTTAGGGTACGGGTTAGGGTTAGGTTTAGGATACCGGTGTGGTTACGGGTTAGGGTTAGGGTTAGGGTACGGGTTAGGTTTAGGATTAGGGTTAGGGTACCGGTTAGGGTACGAGTTAGGGTTAGGGTTAGGTTTCGGGTTGGGGTTAGGTTTAGGGTACGGGTTAGGGTTAGAGTTAGGGTTAGGGTAAGGTTTAGGGTACGGGTTAGGGTTAGGGTTAGGGTTAGGGTTAGGGTTAGGTTTAGGATACGGTTTAGGGTTAGAGTTAGGGTAAGGGTTAGGGTTAGGGTTAGGGTTAGGGCACGGGTTAGGGTTAGGGTACCGGTTAGGGTTAGGTTAAGGGTTAGGGTTAGGCTTAGCGTACGGGTTAGGGTTAGGGTTAGAGGTTAGGGTTAGGGTTAGGTTACGGGTTAGGGTTAGGGTTAGGGTACGTTTTAGGGTTAGGGTTAGGTTTAGGGTACGGGTTAGGGTTAGGGTACGGTTTAGGATTAGGGTTAGGGTACGGGTCAGGGTTAGGGTTGGGGGTTAGGTTTAGGGTTAGGGTTATGGTTAGGGTTAGCGTACGGGTTAGGGTTAGGGTACGGGTTAGGGTTAGGGTTAGGGTTAGGGTTAGCGTACGGGTTAGGGTTAGGGTTAGGGTACGGGTTAGGGTTAGGGTACGGGTTAGGGTTAGGGTTAGGAAAGGGTTAGGTTTAGGGTAAGGGTACGGGTTAGGGTTAGGGTACGGGTTAGGGTTAGGGTTAGGGTTAGCGTACGGGTTAGGGTTAGGGTTAGGGTACGGGTTAGTTTTAGGGTAAGGGTTAGGGTTAGGGTACGGGTTAGGGTTAGGGTTAGGGTTAGGGTTAGGGGTTAGGGGTTACGTTTAGGGTTATGGTTAGGGTTAGGGTTAGGGTACGGGTTAGGGTACGGTTTAGTGTTAGCGTTAGTTTTAGAGTTAGGGTACGGGTTAGTGTTAGGGTTAGGGTTAGAATTAGGGTTAGGGTACTGGTTAGGGTTAGGGTATGGGTTAGGGTTAGGGTTAGGGTTAGGGTACGGGTTAGGGTTAGGGTACGGGTTAGGGTTAGGTTTAGTGTACGGGTTAGGGTTAGAGTTAGGGTTAGGAAAGGTTTAGGATTAGGGTTAGGGTACGGGTTAGGGTTAGGGTTAGGGTTAGGTTTAGGGTTAGGGTTAGGGTACGGGTTAGGGTTAGGGTACGGGTTAGGGTTAGGGTACGGGTTAGGGTACGGGTTAGGGTTAGGGTTCGGGTACGGGTTAGTGTTAGGTTTAGGGTTAGGGTACGGGTTAGGGTTAGTGTTAGGGTTAGGGTACGGGTTAGGTTTAGGGTTAGGGGTTAGGGTTAGGGTACGTGTTAGGGTTAGGGTTAGGGTTAGGGTTATGGTACGGGTTAGGGTTAGGGTTAGGGTACGGGTTTGTGTTAGGGTTAGGGTTAGGGTATGGGTTAGGGTTAGTGTTAGGGTTAGGGTACGGGTTAGGGTTAGGTTTAGGGGTTAGGGTTAGGGTACTGGTTAGGGTTAGGGTTAGGTTAGGGTTTGGGTACGGGTTAGGGTTAGGGTTAGGGTTAGTGTTAGGCTTAAGGTACGGGTTAGGGTTAGGTTTAGGTTTAGGGTTAGGGGTTAGGGGTTAGGATTAGGGTTAGGGTTAGGGGTAGGGTACGGGTTAGGGTTAGTGTTAGGGTTAGGGTTAGGGTTAGGGTACGGGTTAGGTTTAGGGTTAGGGTTAGGGTTAGGGTACGGGTTAGGTTTAGGGTTTGGGTTAGGGTTAGGTTAAGGGTACGGGTTAGGGTTAGGGTTACGGATAGGGTTAGGGTACGGGTTAGGGTTAGGGTACGGGTTAGGGTTAGTGTTAGTGTACGGGTTAGGGTTAGGGTTAGGGGTTAGGGTACGGGTTAGGGTTAGGGTACGGGTTAGGGGTAGGGTAAGGGTTAGGGTTAGGGTTAGGGTTAGTGTTAGAGTTAGGGTTAACGCACGGGTTAGGTTTAGGGTTAGGGCTAGGGTTAGGGTACGGGTTAGGGTTAGTGTAAGGGTTAGGGTTAGGGTTAGGTTTAGGGTACGGGTTAGTGTTAGGTTAGGGTTAGCGTACGGGTTAGGGTTAGGGTTAGGGGTTAGGGTAGTGGACGGGTTAGGGTTAGGGTTTGGGGTTAGGGTTAGGGTTAGGGTTAGGGTTAGGGTTAGGGTACGGGTTAGGGTTAGTGTACGGGTTAGGGTTAGGGTTAGGTTTACGGATAGCGTACTGGTTAGGGTTAGGGTACGGGTTAGGGTTAGGGTTAGGAAAGAGTTAGGGTTAGGTTTAGGGTACGGGTTAGGGTAGGGGTTAGGGTTAGGGTTAGGGTTAGGGTTAGGGTTAGGGTACGGGTTAGGGTTAGGGTACGGGTTAGGGTTAGGGTTAGGGTACGGATTAGGTTTAGGGTACGGGTTAGATTACGTGTTAGGGATAGGGTTAGGGTTAGGTTTAGGGTTAGGAAAGGGTTAGGGTTAGGGTTAGGGTTAGGGTACGGGTTAAGGGTAGGGTTAGGGTACGGGTACGGGTTAGAGTTAGTGTTAGGGTTAGGGATAGGGTACGGGTTAGAGTACGGGTTAGGGTACGGGTTAGGGTACGGGTTAGGGGTAGTGTTAGGGTACGGTTTAGGGTTAGGTTTAGGGTTAGGGTACGGGTTAGGGTTAGGGTTAAGTTATGGGTTAGGGTTAGTGTTAGGGTTAGGGTTAGGTTTAGGGTTAGGTTACGGGTTAGGGTTAGGGTTAGGGGTTAGGGGTTAGGATTAGGGTTAGGGTTAGTGGTAGGGTACGGGTTAGGGTTAGTGTTAGGGTTAGGGTTAGTGTTAGGGTACGGGTTAGGTTTAGGGTTAGGGTTAGGGTTACGGTACGGGTTAGGCTACGGGTTAGGTTTAGGGTTAGGGTTAGGGTTAGGTTAAGGGTACGGGTTAGGGTTAGGGTTAGGGTTAGTTTTGGGTACGGGTTAGGGTTAGGGTTAGGGTTAGGGTTAGGGTACGGGTTTGGGTTAGGGTTAGGGTTAGTGTTAGGGTTAGGGTTAGGGTACGGGTCAGGGTTAGGGTACGGATTAGGTTAAGGGTACGGGTTAGGGTTAGGGTTAGGTTTAGGAAAGGGTTAGGGTTAGGGTTAGGGTACGGGTTAGGTTTAGGGTTAGGGTTAGGGTTAGGGTTAGGGTACGGGCTAGGGTTAGGATTAGGGTTAAGGTACGGGTTAGGGTTAGGTTTAGGTTTAGGGTTAGGTTACGGGTTAGGGTTAGGGTTAGGGTACGGGTTGGGTTTAGGGTTAGAGTTAGGGCCAGGGTACGGGTTAGGTTTAGGGTACGGGTTAGGGTACGTGTTAGGGTTAGGGTACGGGTTAGTGTTAGGGTTAGGGGTTAGGGTTAGGGTTAGGGTTAGGGTTAGGGTACGGGTTAGGTTTAGGGTATGGTTTAGGTTTAGGGATAGGGTACGGGTTATGGTGAGGGTACGGGTTAGGGTTAGGGTACGGGTTAGGTTTAGGGTTAGGGTACGGGTTAGGGTTAGGTTTAGGGTTAAGGTTAGGGTTAGGGTAAGGGTTAGGGTTAGTGTTAGGGTTAGGGTTAGGTTTAGGGTTAGGGTTAGGGTTAGGAAAGGGTTAGGGTTAGGGTTAGGATTAGGGTTAGTGTACGGGTTAAGGGTAGGGTTAGGGTACGGGTTAGGGTTAGGGTTAGTGTTAGGGTTAGGGATAGGGTACGGGTTAGGGTACGGGTTAGGGTACGGGTCAGGGTACGGGTTAGGGTTAGGGTTAGGTTACGGTTTAGGGTTAGGTTTAGGGTTAGGGTACGGGTTAGGGTACGGATTAGGGTTAGGGTTAGGGTTAGGGTACGGGTTAGGGTTAGGGTTAGTGTTAGTTTTAGGGTACGGGATAGGGTTAGGGTTAGGTTTAGGCTTAGGGTTAGGGTTAGGGTACGGGTTAGGGTTAGGGTACGGGTTAGGGTTAGGGTTAGGGTATGGGTTAGGGTTAGTGTTAGGGTTAGGGTTAGGGTTAGGGTTAGGTTACGGGTTAGGATTAGGGTTAGGGTTAGAGTTAGTGTTAGCGTACGGGTTAGGGTTAGGGTTAGGTTTAGGGTTAGGGTTAGTGTACGGGTTAGGGTTAGGGTACGGGTTAGGGTTAGTGTTAGGGTTAGGGTTAGGTTTAGGGTTAGGTTTAGGGTACGGGTTAGGGTACGCGTTAGGGTTAGGTTTAGGGTTAGGGTACGGGTTAGGGTTAGGGTTAGGGTACGGGTTAGGTTTAGGGGTAGGGTACGGGTTAGGGTTAGGGTTAGGGTTAGGGTTAGGGTACGGGTTAGGGTTAGGGTTAGGGTTAGGTTTAGCAAAGGGTTAGGGTTAGTGTTAGGGTTAGGGTTAGAGTTAGGGTTAGGGTACGGGTTAGGCTTAGGGTTAGGGTTAGGGATAGGTTACGGGTTAGGGTTAGGGTTAGGGTACGGGTTAGGATTAGGGTTAGGGTTAAGGTTAGGTTTAGGGTACGGGTTAGGGTTAGGGTTAGGGTTAGTGGTAGGGTTAGCGTACGGGTTAGGGTTAGTGTTCGGGTTAGGGTTAGGCTACGGTTTAGGGTTAGGGTACGGGTTAGGGTAAGGGTTAGGGTTAGGGTTAGGGTTAGGGTTAGCGTTAGGGTTAGCAAAGGGTTAGGGTTAGGGTTAGGGTTAGGGTACGGGTTAGGGTTAGGTTTAGGGTTAGTGTTAGGGTTAGCAAAGGGTTAGGGTTAGGGTTAGGTTTAGGGTACGGGTTAGGGTTAGGGTTAGGTTTAGGGTTAGGGTACAGTTTAGGGTACGGGTTAAGGTTAGGGTACGGGTTAGGGTTAGGGTTAGGGTTAGGTTTAGAAAAGGGTTAGGGTTAGGGTTAGGGTACGGGTTAGGTTTAGGGTTAGGGTTACGGTTAAGTTTAGGAAAGGGTTAGGGTTAGGGTTAGGGTTAGGGTTAGGGTACGGGATAAGGGTAGGGTTAGGGTACGGGTTAGGGTTAGGGTTAGTGTTAGGGTTAGGGTTAGGGTACGGGTTAGGGTTAGGTTTAGGAAACCGGTGTGGTTACGGGTTAGGGTTAGGGTTAGGGTACGGGTTAGGTTTAGGATTAGGGTTAGGGTACGGGTTAGGGTACGAGTTAGGGTTAGGGTTAGGTTTCGGGTTGGGGTTAGGTTTAGGGTACGGGTTAGGGTTAGAGTTAGGGTTAGGGTAAGGTTTAGGGTACGGGTTAGGGTTAGGGTTAGGGTTAGGGTTAGGTTTAGGATACGGTTTAGGGTTAGAGTTAGGGTAAGGGTTAGGGTTAGGGTTAGGGTTAGGGTTAGGGCACGGGTTAGGGTTAGGGTACCGGTTAGGGTTAGGGTAAGGGTTAGGGTTAGGCTTAGCGTACAGGTTAGGGTTAGGGTTAGGGGTTAGGTTTAGGGTTAGGTTACGGGTTAGGGTTAGGGTTAGGGTACGTTTTAGGGTTAGGGTTTGGTTTAGGGTACGGGTTAGGGTTAGGTTACGGGTTAGGATTAGGGTTAGGGCACGGGTCAGGGTTAGGGTTGGGGGTTAGGTTTAGGGTTAGGGTTAGGGTTAGGGTACGGGTTAGGGTTAGGGTACGGGTTAGGGTTAGGTTTAGGGTTAGGGTTAGTGTACAGGTTAGGGTTAGTGTTAGGGTTAGGGTACGGGTTAGGGTTAGGGTACGGGTTAGGGTTAGGGTTAGGAAAGGGTTAGGTTTAGGGTAAGGGTACGGGTTAGGGTTAGGGTACGGGTTAGGGTTAGGGTTAGGGTTAGGGTACGGGTGAGGGTTAGGGTTAGGGTACGGGTTAGTTTTAGGGTTAGGGTTAGGGTTAGGGTACGGGTTAGGGTTAGGGTTAGGGTTAGGGTTAGGGGTGAGGGGTTACGTTTAGGGTTTTGGTAGGGTTAGGGTTAGGGTACGGGTTAGGGTACGGTTTAGGGTTAGGGTTAGTTTTAGAGTTAGGGTACGGGTTAGTGTTAGGGTTAGGGTTAGAATTAGGGTTAGGGTACGGGTTAGGGTTAGGGTGTGGGTTAGGGTTAGGGTTAGGATTAGGGTACGGGTTAGGTTTAGGGTACGGGTTAGGGTTAGGTTTAGTGTACGGGTTAGGGTTAGAGTTAGGGTTAGGAAAGGTTTAGGGTTAGGGTTAGGGTACGGGTTAGGGTTAGGGTTAGGGTTAGGGTTAGGGTTAGCGTTAGGGTTAGGGTACGGGTTAGGGTTAGGGTACGGGTTAGGGTTAGGGTACGGGTTAGGGTACGGGTTAGGGTTAGGGTTCGGGTACGGGTTAGTGTTAGGTTTAGGGTTAGGTTACGGGTTAGGGTTAGTGTTAGGGTTAGGGTACGGGTTAGGTTTAGGGTTAGGGGTTAGGGTTAGGGTACGTGTTAGGGTTAGGGTTAGGGTTAGGGTTATGGTACGGGTTAGGGTTAGGGTTAGGGTACGGGTTTGTGTTAGGGTTAGGGTTAGGGTATGGGTTAGGGTTAGTGTTATGGTTAGGGTACGGGTTAGGGTTAGGTTTAGGGGTTAGGGATAGGGTACTGGTTAGGGTTAGGGTTAGGTTAGGGTTTGGTTACGGGTTAGGGTTAGGGTTAGGGTTAGTGTTAGGCTTAAGGTACGGGTTAGGGTTACGGTTAGGGTTAGGGTTAGGGGTTAGGGGTTAGGTTTAGGGTTAGGGTTAGGGGTAGGGTACGGGTTAGGGTTAGTGTTAGGGTTAGGTTTAGGGTTAGGGTACGAGTTAGGTTTAGGGTTAGGGTTAGTGTTAGGGTACGGGTTAGGTTTAGGGTTTGGGTTAGGGTTAGGTTAAGGGTACGGGTTAGGGTTAGGGTTAGGGATAGGGTTAGGGTACGGGTTAGGGTTAGGGTACGGGTTAGGGTTAGGGTTATGGTACGGGTTAGGGTTAGGGTTAGGGGTTAGTGTTAGGGTTAGGGTTAGGGTACGGGTTAGGGGTAGGGTACTGGTTAGGGTTAGGGTTAGGGTTAGGGTTAGAGTTAGGGTTAGCGTACGGGTTAGGTTTAGGGTTAGGGCTAGGGATAGGGTACGGGTTAGGGTTAGTGTAAGGGTTAGGGTTAGGGTTAGGTTTAGGGTACGGGTTAGGGTTAGGGTTAGGGTTAGGGTAAGGGTTAGGGTTAGGGTTACGGTTTAGGGTAGTGGACGGGTTAGGGTTAGGGTTTGGGGTTAGGGTTAGGGTTAGGTTTAGGGTTAGGGTACGGGTTAGGGTTAGTGTACGGGTTAGGGTTAGGGTTAGGGTTACGGATAGCGTACGGGTTTGGGTTAGGGTACGGGTTAGGGTTAGGGTTAGGAAAGAGTTAGGGTTAGGGTTAGGGTACGGGTTAGGGTTAGGGTACGGTTTAGGGTTAGGGTTAGGGTTAGGGTTAGGAAAGGGTTAGGGTTAGGGTTAGGGTTAGGGTACGGGTTAAGGGTAGGGCTAGGGTACGGGTTAGGGTTAGGGTTAGTGTTAGGGTTAGGGATAGGGTACGGGTTAGGGTACGGGTTAGGGTACGGGTTAGGGTACGGGTTAGGGTTAGTGTTAGGGTACGGTTTAGGGTTAGGTTTAGGGTTAGGGTACGGGTTAGGGTTAGGGTTAGGGTATGGGTTAGGGTTAGTGTTAGGGTTAGGGTTAGGGTTAGGGTTAGGTTACGGGTTAGGGTTAGGGTTAGGGTTAGAGTTAGGGTTAGGGTTAGGTTTAGGGATAGGTTTAGGGTACGGGTTAGGGTTAGGGTACGGGTTAGCGTTAGTGTTAGGGTTAGGGTTAGGGTTAGGAAAGGGTTAGGGTTAGGGTTAGGGTTAGGAAAGGGTTAGGGTTAGGGTTAGGTTTAGGGTATGGGTTAGGGTTAGGTATAGTGTATGGGTTATGGTGAGGGTACGGGTTAGGGTTAGGGTACGGGTTAGGGTTAGAGTTCGGGTACGGGTTAGGGTTAGGGTTAGGGTTAAGGTTAGGGTTAGGGTACGGGTTAGGGTTAGGGTTAGGGTTAGTGGTAGGGTTAGCGTACAGGTTAGTGTTAGGGTTCGGGTTAGGGTTAGGGTACGGGTTAGGGTTAGGGTTAGGGTTAGGGTTAGGGTTAGGGTTAGCGTACGGGTTAGCGTTAGGGTTAGGTTTAGGGTTAGGTTTAGGGTTAGAGTACGCGTTAGGGTTAGGGTACGGGTTAGGTTTAGTGTTAGGGTTAGGGTTAGGGTTAGGGTTAGGGTTAGGAAAGGGTTAGGGTTAGGGTTAGGGTTAGGGTTAGGGATAGGGTACGGGTTAGGGTACGGGTTAGGGTACGGGTTAGGGTACGGGTTAGGGTTAGGGTAGGGTACAGTTTAGGGTTAGGTTTAGGGGTAGGGTACGGGTTAGGGTACGGATTAGGTTTAGGGTTAGTGTTAGGGTTAGGGTACGGGTTAAGGTTAGGGTTAGGGTTAAGTTCAGGGTACGGGTTAGGGTTAGGGTTAGGGTTAGGCTTAGGGTTAGGGTTAGGGTACGGGTTAGGGGTAGGGTACCGGTTAGGGTTAGGGTTAGGGTACGGGTTAGGGTTAGTGTTAGGGTTAGGGTTAGGGTTAGGGTTAGGTTACGGGTTAGGGTTAAGGTTAGGGTTAGTGTTAGGGTTAGCGTACGGGTTAGGGTTAGGGTTAGGTTTAGGGATAGGGTTAGGGTACGGGTTAGGGTTAGGGTACGGGTTAGGGTTAGTGTTAGGGTTAGGGTTAGGGTTAGGAAAGGGTTAGGGTTAGGGTTAGGTTTAGGGTACGGGTTAGGGTACGGGTTAGGGTACGGGTTAGGGTTAGGGTACGGGTTAGGTTTAGGGTTAGGGTACGGGTTAGGTTTAGGGTTAGGGTACGGGTTAGGGTTAGGGTTAGGGTTAGGGTTAGGGTACGGGTTAGGGTTAGGGTTAGGGTACGGGTAAGGGTTAGGGTTGGGTTAGGGTTAGGGTAGGTTTAGGGTACGGGTTAGGGTTAGGGTACGGGTTAGGGAAAGGGTTAGGGTTAGGGTTAGGGTTAGGGTACGGGTTAGGTTTAGGGTACGGGTTAGGGTTAGGGTTACGGTACTGGTTAGGGTTAGGGTTAAGGTACGGGTTAGGTTTAGGGTTAGGGTTAGTGTTAGGGTACGGGTTAGGTTTAGGGTAAGGGTTAGGGTTAGGTTTAGGGTACGGGTTAGGGTTAGGGTTAGGGTTAGGTTTAGGGTACGCGTTAGGTTTAGGGTACGGGTTAGGGTTAGGGTTAGGGTACGGGTTAGGTTTAGGTTTACGGTTAGGGTTAGGGTACGGGTTAGGTTTAGGGTTAGGGTTAGTGTTAGGGTTAGCGTACGTGTTAGGTTTAGGGTTAGGGTTAGGGTTAGGTTTAGGATACGGGTTAGGGTTATGGTTAGGGTTAGGGTTAGGGTTAGGAAAGGTTTAGGGTTAGGGTTAGGGTACGGGTTAGGGTTAGGGTACGGGTTAGGGTTAGGGTTAGGGTTAGGGTTAGGGTTAGGGTTAGGGTTAGGATTAGGGTACGGGATAGGGTTAGGGTTAAGGTACGGTTTAGGTTTAGGGTTAGGGTACGGGTTAGGGTTAGGGTTAGGGTTAGGGTTAGGTTTAGTGTACGGGTCAGGGTTAGGGTTAGGGTTAGGGTTAGCAAAGGGTTAGGGTTAGGGTTAGGGTTAGGGTTAGGGTACGGGTTAGGGTTAGGGTTAGGGTACGGGTTAGGGTTAGGGTTAGGGTTAGGGTACGGGTTAGGGTTAGGGTTAGGGTTAGGGGTTAGGGGTTAGGGTTAGGGTTAGGGTTAGGGTACAGGTTAGGTTACGGGTTAGGGTTAGTGTACCGTTTAGTGTTAGGGTTAGGGTTAGGGTTGGGGTACGGGTTAGGGTTTAGGGTTAGGGTTAGGGTACGGGTTAGGGTTAGGGTTAGGATTAGGGTTAGGGTTAGGGTTAGGGTTAGGGTTAGGGTTAGGTTTAGGAAAGGGTTAGGGTTAGGGTTAGGGTACGGGTTAGGGTTAGTTTTAGGGTTAGGGTACGGGTTAGGGTTAAGGTA